>OZ017743.1:28413468-28808468 GCA_963969285.1 Odontomyia ornata
ACTTTGGTGATCTTGCTGTTGCTGGTCAGTTTGATTCGTATGTATCCTTTCGTTAGATGTCGTCTCAGACTGTTTCATATTTTGGCTATTTCCTTGCATATGCGTTTTGGGTTCTACACTGCGATGCATTTATTGATACATTTGATCGCTTCCTTTCTGGCAGCTTTAATATTATCTTTCCCTTCCTCATCTCTAGTATCTAGTTGCATCAGCATTTTGACTAAATATAAAGACTCCTTGTCGGTTCGAGTCCTTCCTTTGAATTGTTCCACGTGGACCGTTAACGCCAGAACATCTTGCTGGATTCTTTTTGTGAAGTTCATTTGAGTAGCTTGTCTAGGTGGACTGCTCTATTACTACAAAGACAAAAATTGTAACGAATGTGACCATAAATACCCTTAATAGACGAAAGTTAATATAACTTGGAATACATGGACAAATTTTTACACTTTTTTGAAAAACTGGTAAAAGCGAAAGTGTCATGGGATTCCAAATCTGAAGTACCCATTCTGTACGGTTTTCCTAAAATTCACAAAGCAGGCGACAAAACGAGAAAAATAGCATCCAACGTTCAGTCGCTGTTATCAAAAATAGCAAAATGGTTAGTCAAAGACCTTAAAAAGTTCGGTGATTTCGATGGTTTTTCCGTGAGGAGCACACTTGATTTTGTTGACCAAGTAAAGAATATCGATATTGAAGACGATGCAATTAATGATTTTTTTTGACGTCGGTGCTCTCTTCCCAAGTGTATCAATTGACATTGCCATAATTGTCATTGAAAAACATCTCACAAAGTTCAATTTGCCTAAGAATGAATTCGACACATACATTTTATCCATCAAAACATCTATGAAACATAATTGTTTCCATTTCAGAAAACGGTTTTATGCAAATGATTTTGGATGCAGTATGGACAATAGTCTTTCCCATTTGTCGCTGAAGCATTTATGTACCAACTCGAAACACATTTAAGAGAGAATAATTTTTTGCCTCGTGTTTTGTGGAGATATGTGGATGATACATTTGCAATCGCGAAAACATCAGAAGTGGACAACATTTTAAACACCATCAATAGATGTTATGTCAGTATCGAGAGGGAAGATGTACACACACACACATTGCCTTTTTTGGCTTTGGAGTTGAAAAGAAATCGTCGCACCATCGATTTTGCGGTGCATCGGAAATCAGCATCTACCGATAGATACATCACGAAGGACTGTTTCTGCCCGAGACAACACAAATTCGCTGCGTTTCACTCTATAGTTCACCGACTGTGCAGTATGCCTCTTCCTTTAAACAACTACAACTACCAGAAAGAATGTGATCACATTGTTAATTTGGCTGATATCAACGGATATAATAAACAAATGATTGACAGAATCATACACAAATATTCTACGAAGATAGAAAGAGATAACCTATCCACTTTATTCAGCCAAAACCACACTCTTCGTGAATCACAAATGAAATGAGTTGCTATCACTTTCAAGCCACATATTACCAACGAATTACAATACATTTTCGAGAAAGCCAACATGAAAATTGTCAACACAAACACAAACAAATTGTGTTTCTCATTGGGTTCACCAAAGGACAGAAAACCAATAGAGGAACGGAGCGGTATATACCAAATCACATGTTCTACATGTGGAAAAAGATATATCGGCCAAACGAAACGCGCACTCCGTGTTTGTTTTTTTGCGAGCATTGACACTACACCAAAAAGAAAGACATACATAAAGCAATACTAGCTCATATTTACAATTTTAACAACATTGAACCTCATCGCATTGTTTCTTTCGCCGATAACGTTAAATTAGTTAAAAGTGTGAACATTCCTTCGAAACTTGACGCATATATAGCATTGTATATAGCCAAAAACAAAAATCTTATGGACTTAGATGAAGGCAACATTGTGTCGGTTATTTTGTCTTATGTGATTTTTCTTTCTGTGTGTTGCTTTTGCTCTTTTTGTTTTATTTTTACTTTCTCCTTTTTGGTATTGAAACAACAGTGCATTGTAAACAGACGTTGATGACGGACGCCTAATTGACTTTCGAAATGCATTCGATAATTTAAACAACAATAAACAAATTTTTTACGGTTTTTATATATTTATGTGATTATTATTTTTCAATCCTTGTAGTCAATAAGGAACTAAACCAAAAGCAAGTATTTGTGTCATGGGATGGAACGCCAGAAGCTATGCTTCTATACTGCATGTGATAATGAGGGTATAAACATTTTTGGGAATGAGAATAAGACCAACGTGGACTCAAATACATACTTTGAAAGAATAACTATAGCAAATATGTCAAAATATGAGACGTCAAAATCTCACACAGGACATTTTCGCTACCTCGGCTCTCTAAACAAAACTGGATGAATTGAAACGATTTTCTGACCCCCAAATGATTTTATCAATTTTTTCTGAATTCGCATTCCTAAGGGAGTCGGAGCGGTTTACCGTTGGAAGGAAATGTACGAAAATGACGATCGCTTGATTTCACACCAGCCATTGTGGATGTCATAAGACATATGGTCCACTGTAGACAAAACTTTTTAGAACCAAAACTAGAAAATCCTTAAGAAGTCCCTTGTTAGCACTGCTGCACCATTTCAGTTGGTGGCCATTTATCAGGCATCAGGCAGGACGTTTATTTAATGTGGGCTTTGGCGGGTGACTCCATTATTAGGGTTATTGTTTGATTGCAACTCAATTGGCTATAAATTGTTATTGAAATACTATCCCTTTTTTCCACTCCTGTTAGAACGTGGTAGCAAGAACATTATAGTTTTAACGAAGTTGACTTTAATAAAGACGGAAGTTCCCAAGACCAAGCTATGTTCTCTAAAAATTGCAACTGCTGGCTACACATTCTTTTTGATTATGTTACCTCCAATATTTTCTAGTTATCAAAACCAATATTTTCTGGCTATCAAAACCTTTCTGTATGAAAATTAAGATCAAAAAGCTCTTGCAAGCCTATCAAACAAGGGTGAATCTGTTCCTATTAGAAGATCCACTCTTCCTGCTTCAACCAGACTTAATACTATACTCTATAAAATAGGAAGATTTCATCCAAGAGCTTGGATTTCTATCGCTTTTTTGCTTAAAACGACAGCCTCATTCGGACCTTTGCTGAGAGATAGATTATTTCATTACCTTGGTTGAATGTATCGGCACTCGAATAGGTGATAAGGTCAGCACCATGCTTTGGTCGCATTTTCGTCCAGCCAGCTGCGATATGTTCTGATTCTAAGCCCGTACATCTCATAACTGAGTGGGCTTACGGTCCCTCCGAAGAATAACTCGAAACAAATCTCGTTGTTATCAACGGGACTCGAACCAGGGATCTTCGGTTTATGTAGCAAGTACTCCAACAACTATACCAGAGCATATATACTAACAAGCAACTGCACCAGCTGTTTTTCCGATTAGAAAGGGACGCAAAATAACATAAGAGACATTATTTTGCATTTCTTTCTTTCCTTTCTAACAATTTGAGAGGAAAATAAATTTTACTCAAAACATACACAAATCGATTTCTAATTTTACGCAATACATACACAAATCGGTTTTTACGTTAGCTACCGTTAGATGCGAAATTTGTTCTATGTGAAATTGCTTGTTAGTAGATATGCTCTGACTATACTATGATACGTGGGTTTCTTAACATATCAAAAAAGAGTAATTTTAATGAAAACATCGATTTACTCTTGTTAAAAAAATTTAGATAAGCTTATTTGATGTGAAGCTGGCTTAATAATGAATGCGTCAAGTTGCATGGAGTAATTTTTAAAAAATATTTGGACAAGTTTTTTTGTGCCGAGATTGCGGATATCAATAAGGTAGAACACTATTTTGGGTGTTGATTTTTGTTTTACATAATACTGTAGCAATGCTGCTTGTGAGCAAAAGTCTGCACAACATTCTACAGACAATTTTATTAGTAATATGTAAGCGACTTTTTCAACACAGGTTTGGGCCATTACGGCTGTAATTTAGATCTGATGTCAATTGCCACTGTACAAGTAGATTCTTGTTGTCAGGGTTTCAAGGAATTTAAGTGCAAGTGATTCTTTTTCTTCAATCCTGGACCTTTTTGAACAGTTGAAGTTTTTGTGACCGAAGAGTTGATGAAACTATCTCCATATTTGGCATTTTTATTATAAGTGAACCTACCCGGACTATTCTTTGCACAAAATTTCTATTAAGCTGATTATGTCAGCAGCTGGAAAAGTGACTTAAAAACATTAGAATCCACTCCATTGTAAATATCACGAATTAACATATTAACGACTGATTTTATTACATGTGCATAGTTTTATCAATTTTTTTGAGGTTATGCAAACGAAAAGTGTTCCGCAACATTTTGTAAACAGCCCCGCAACCTCAGAGACTTATTCTGCATGCTCTAGTAATATCTTGAGGCTTGTTTAAGCAGATTCAGTTTAAGCAAGAACTTTTCATTTATTGAAAAAAAGTATATATTCCTCTTGTCGTGGCGTGGTATTAGAAAATACAGCAAATGGTGGCAAATAACTGGAGACGTTTCGGCGGAAGGTTGTTGAAAATCCGATTGTGATTGGAGCTAAAAAACAGTTCGAATTACGCAAATCAGTCCAAGAGATAGGGGGGATAGTGTGAAGTTCATTACATAATTCAACAAAAATTCGATAAAAGTGATGATTTTCACCGCATGCAAGCAAAAGCCTAAGTGGACTAACGAGTATAAGTCAAATTCACCTCGTTCGTAACTATAGGCCTTAGCCTGCACGCAGTCATACGATTGAAAAATGGTCCGAATGGGTTCCGTTGATTTCTCTAAAGGAGTGTACTGTCAAATTTCTTCCAGGTAATCTGTTTGAAATGGTCAAGTCGTTGGGCATGTCAATCAAATAGTGACAAAAGGGGTAGAAGGGAAAACTTGAGCAGAATCTGGAAAAAAGTGTGTGACGTTGATAGGTCGATAGAAAAACTAACCATTCCATAAACCCTTAGGAAGCAACGTTTCGATTGATGACTGTGAGCAAATTCTATCGATTGTTAGTACATCAGATCTTCCCCAGAGACTGCTGCTCATAACGGATCACTCAAACAACGGTGCGTGGCTGAGAGTCAAAGAAAACAAACATTTTTGTAGATTTCGAGATAATTATGCTTACCTGCGAAGACAAATCATCCTTTTTATGCGAAAATCAGCACCTGAAAAAAAGATAAGCGTTGGGGCAAGCATGAAAATCAAAGCTGTTTTGAAGGAAGAATACCTGGAAACCAGTCTGATCTTATTGTTAACTTAACATTGATAATGAATGTCGTACGAATTTTCGTTGTCCCATTAAATCCGAGTGATTTGTTCACGTGACAACAAGTATATCTAGAGGTAGAAGTAAATGCGGCTTTCAAGACTGCGGCAGATTCAACGGTGAAACTTGAGGCTAACTTCATAGTAACAAAAAAACCACGTTGATTTTAAAGTCACACATTCAAACGGCAAATTAATGAGTAATATCAGAGTGATGTGGCGAAACTCAGAAAAATCTCAATGTTTAACAAGCCGAAATTTTTCGCAATTTTCGTCCATCACTCTAGTGTTTATTTGAAGTTAATTTTCCATCATTAACTCTGTAATGTTTTTCGCGGTTCGTCCGTTTTGCGTTTTATTCAATTGAAACTTTTGGTCATTTATTATGTTTTTCACCATGCATTTTGTATTTGTTTTATTGATTTGTACCCCAACATGTTTTGCTCCCTCATCTACTTGAAGCAGAATGTCCTCAGCTGTCATGAATGATCTTGACGGGATGTTAATGTCCTCTGTATAGGCTACAATTTGCCTTTACTTTGGGAGTAATGTGTCTTCTGTATCAACAGGCAGCTTTCTAATCACATACTCCAGAACAAGGTTGGTGAGGCCATCCCATCTCTTTGTTTCACTAGGACGATAGCTTCAAAGGGATCTGTTAGTTACTTATTCATTCGTACTTGCAATGTGGCTGGTGTTATTGTCATTTTTGTCAGGTGAACTAGCTTGGGTATGATACTGAAACTCAACATTTTTTCATACAGTATATGGCGATCCACGCTATCATATGTTTACTTGAAATCCACAAAAATTTGATGGACATCGACATTGAATCCCCATCAGACCGTAAATAACCGATTCGTGGTTAACCTTCTAGCTCTGAAGCCACCTTGATACTACCTGATAACGTTGTGGGTATATGTTTTGATTCTATGTTCAAATATCTTGGTGAATATATTGTTGGCTACACAAAACAGTGATTTGCCCCTAAAGTTTTTGCACTCTTGTCTATCTCACTTTTGTGGATAGGAAAAATCAAAGTTTTGCCTTGGGTTGGTAGCCCTGTCCTAAACTTTTCAGCAGCTTGCAAGCTTGTCATGTATTTCTGCCCACTAAAGTATGATCTATGTTTTTCAATCATTAGTCAAAATATTTTATTTTATTACATTTAATAATCTTATTCACTACTCGTCGGAAATTTCATATTCTTCTCTCCTTGCCCTGGTATTTCTATCCATAAATATCTAGTATGCCTGATTTTTCTTATTAAGCGCATTCTGGCTTTCTTCATCTAACCAATTATTTCTTTTGCGCAGGACTACATAGCCAACCGTTTGTTCTTCTATAGTTTTCAGTGCCGCTTTCGCTTCCATCCACAGCTACTCATTCAATTTGGTCGATGTACTTTTTAGGATGGAGAACAGCTGATTTTGAGGTTTTACTCGAAGTTCTTTGCTACTGATGCCGTTTAAAGTTTCGCGATATCTAATATACACAGAGGATTGCCCTTTTCATATTAGTCTTTGACATTCGATATTGATGAATTGATTTGACCAAGTAGTCCACGTCAATATTAACCCCTCGATAAGTTCGTACATGTAATACACTTGAGGCCCATTTTTGCTGTATTATAATATGGTCAATCAGGTTGAAAGTTACGCCATCCGATGATACCCAGATTCTCTTGTAGATGTGTAGATGTAGGAAGCATATCGATTTTGTAACTAAATTTTTGGTACAAGCGAAGCCTTATCAGGAATTGGCCACTGTCATTGGTTCCATCGCGCAGGCTATAGTCTCCAGTCGTTTCTTACAAAGTTAGCTCATTATCAACTTTAGCGTTGAAATCACCTAGAATAATTTTTGAATCGTTTGATGGTAGTGAGTCAAAAAGTCTCTCTAGGTAACTATAGAGCAATTCCTTGGTTTCATCATCATTTTCATTTATTGTTGTCTAGATCTAAATGTGCCAGCACATTTAGAGTAGTTAAACTAGCCTATTGTAATAAGTTCGCAACAGCGCCAACTCTGTTCAGTGATCTGAAATTCTCTCTAATGCCGTAGTCCTATTTGCGATCAAGGGCTTGTTTTCGTTTATTCAATCCACTCAGAGGCCGTGTTGCAGGTTCGGAAAGGATTGCGGGGTTTCTCGAGGTAGGGTATTAGCCTGTCGCCAAACTTCCACTTTGGTGGCATGGTCATCACTTCAGCTCCATTATCAAGCGTAAGAGATTTACCTCTTCACCTTCATACGTCAGCGTTTTAAAATCATTAAAAGGGAAGAACACGAACAAAATAGGTCGAAATAAAATACGTATGCAGCTGGTTTTTTATGAGTAAAATAGCGACAAATATCCAAATGCCAAAATTCACTAAACTTTGTTAGTAACTTCTGAATTTCTTATTTTCTTGAATAAAATCACAAGGGTACCTTTCTGTTCAATGAAATTCGATGTCAAGATGATAAACTGTAAGACTGATCAATTTCGAAAAATTCAAAAGGTTCAAACAGTACTAAGCAGGTTATGGTGGTTTAAATGTTCGATGGTACAACAACAACAATACATGGCTATGGAGCAATATGCGCTTCCAATCGACCCAGATACTATGGGCTTGTTAGGATTCGCATGGAAGTTTCAGGAAGGATTTATATCATGCATATTTTTGAAAATTTGTTCAACAAGTTATATCAGTAATCATAAAACAAAATGGCGGTCGTATCAAATAAGAATTTTAATAATAAATAAATTTGTGTTAGTTTTCCCCAGTTTGAAGTTGCAAAATTTAAATTGAAGTCTGTAGCACTCGTCCTTGATAAATTTGTCTTAAGAACAAGAGGCAATAGATTCATCTAGTTTTGTCAAGGAAAGCTTTAAAGCATTAAACAAGTGTCACCGATCGTTACCAAGCCAACTTAACATCACCCAGAGATGATGATAGAAACTAATGCAAAGTCGGATCGATTTTGTGCTGAGCAAAGATTATTTCTTTTTCATCAACAACATATCCCAGTGCTGACGCTAAACTGTTCAAACTAAAAGTCAAAATAAAAATTTGAACAATCGCAAAGCAGTTCCTTGCGAGAAGAGACAACACTCACTCAATGATTATCAGCAGTCCTGGGTGAACAGAACGAAGGAAAGATGGACCTCATCCCTGGTTTGAGACCATGGCTTAATCAAAGGCACACTGAGATTGACGTCCATCCAACCCAGTTCCGGAGAGGCATGTATGCTTTTTGTTTCATTTGCGCAAGACTGGTAAGTCACGGTCCTTGGACTGTAGGTTATGTGCAGGATAGGAAAAAGATGCCTACCGCACAGTTTTTGCATGAAAAACATACATTTTTAGGGAGACTGCCGATTTCCTTTCAGATAGTCTTATCGGGAAAATGTTTAGATCGGTAAATGAATATAACTATAAGGCACATTATATTCGGGCAGTGCTTAAAAGATAAAAAGAGCCCACTTGAGTAGCCGGGGACATCAGGGTTGGAAGATCACTTTCCTAATAATCCCTTTTCCTTTTTTTACTCCCGCTAGGGACCTCCTAGCTAGAAGGCACCTCACGGCATAGCAAAACAAGGCTTAGCCCAAAATAATGTATCAAATACAATAGTTTCAGGCTAAGCTCTCACGTTGCCAAGGGAGGCTTCTATGGCGGCTAGTCGAAATGTCCTGCGTGTCTGGCAGCCCCATGCTCAGAGCGTTAATAGCTTTCATCTCCCAACCAAAAAAAATAAACAATCGTCACTAGTAGAAAAATTCGTAAGCAAATATGAGAGCAATATTTATCGTATGATGATACGGCACTTGGACATTGTCTTTAAAAAATAAAAAATTTTCAGGCCCATCAATATCCAGCGATGATATTTTAAAAGCAATCAAAACTGTTAAAAATACCAGTTATGAAAATACAAAAGCGATGGTCTACGAACTGAATTAGTAAAATAATTTTTAATAGAATCTGTAACCTCTCTATGTGAGTGGTGGCAGTAACATATCATGTACTACCAAAAATCTGTTCGGGTTTTTGTAAATCTTTGCCTAAGTATCACATCCTATTGTAATAATTTTTCTTTTAATTTCTTGTTGTCGTGGTGATCGAAGCTAAGGGGATGGGATAGATTTCTAAGGACGAGATATTTTCATAATTAAATTTTACCTATGCACGCGGTCTTGCGTCCGCAGATATTTTAGCGAGGACATAATATTGTCCACTACACTATGATTACTAAGTCCGCGGTGAAGAATCACGGATGAAATTGACTATCTTAACTTGCTGCGAAACACAGCAAAAGAAATGAACTCGTTGAATGATTAATCAAGAGTTGAGTTTATTTAACATTTTCTTTTCTTTATATACCTTAAAACTAAAGTTACAATTTTCTTATTAACTAAAATCACTTTCCCATGATTTTAAATGATTATTCAATTTAATTATTAAGCATGCCCTAATTAAAATGAAACCATAACTTTGGTCTCACACTTTAGTCATCATTTGGAATTGCAAATGCCCCATATTCAATCGTTCAAAAAAATGCCCCTGCATGTACGTTACTCGTATCAAATGAATTTATTATTTGTTACTCAAACTGACTTATCATTCTGTACTCGTAACCATATGTACATTTGTACAAACATACATAAGATAGTTGCACGCTTCTCTTGTCAGCGTTGAACTTTATGAGTTGAAATGCGATCTCTTTCATTTGTACGTACATTCATAGCAAGGTCGCTGGAAGAAATTAATACTGCGAATGCAATTTCACATGTCCTTCATATGGTGCATATGTACTCTGATTTAAATGCATGAAAAGTAATGTAATGTTTATATTAATACTATAGATGAGGTTCAATAGAAGTTGATACGAATTACATTTAATAATAAGATTATTCTATTTTTTATTTTTTAAGATTATAATGAATATGTACTACATTATTTGCCTCTGGTACCTAAAAAGGCAGCCTCATATTAGGTATGTAGATGTAGTTTTTTTCAAGAAAGTAGTAGTTTTTGAGTATTCTCTCATATTTGAGCGAAATTCTCGATGCTTTGGTCAGCATGTTGCATAAATTTCATACCGAAATTGACTCGCGTGATGGAAAGTAATGGCAGGCTGCAGATATTGCCTCTTCTTGCAAGTAATAGCATGAAGGAATTTATCACACGGGTTAATGACTCCACTACATAGCCCTATTATTTTTCTATTCCTGCTCTTTTGGCCTTTCCACGAGTAACTTTCCCCGTTCGTCCAGTTTGAGCGCTCCCTTCCGGTCATCGTGCATCTCAACTCAACTATGCTTCTGAGTCCACCACACTCAGGCTCCACCGATCCGGCCACTCTCAACGTTGGTGCTTTGGTGCTATGCTTCTCATCTAGTTCATACGACGTTCATCTTTCCCTCCCCCTTTACACTGGCTTGGGACAGTCATCACGGATGTACTGAAGCACATCCGCTTGGCGGGGTTAAAGATGACCCTCAGTCGAATATACAGCAAATACGAAATGGCTTTAGCTAGTACTTGATTTGGTTTAAGACAACTTTCTTGGAACTCATGACTCATCGCCCTAAAAATATAGCTTCAAAAATCCTCGTTGTCAAGAAAGATGTTTATGTGCTTTTGGTAGGGCAAAACATTGAAAACTGTTCTAAATTTTCAATGGACTCACGTGAGATGTAAAAGATATTCAGTGTGTTCAACATTTATATTGCACATAAAAATCTGCAATGCAAACCAATGTTGACCCCAAATCGTTCATTTCAATCATAGCTGAGTTCGGCATGTGTGCATGTTACAACCATATCTGTTAACATACTCTAGAAAAGTATGTACGAAGAGGGCTGTGGTCCGATGGGCATAAAAATGAGCGGAATCTACTTCCTTAACATTCGATTTACCGATGATACCTTTATTAGTATGAAGTTAAATAATTCTCTACCTTTATTCTTGGTAACTGTGCTGCTTTACAATTGATTGTGAGTGTAAGCATCACATGCAACTACAATAAACATGTTACTTTTCTCACAGTGTTCTACTTTCTTTTGAACTTCCATTGGGTGAATATGTTCTGCGTTCAAAGAAAGTATGCTGATGCAATAATATGTTGCGAATATTGCCCTTTATTGACACAGAAGTTCTTACGGGAACCGAATCTCGGGTCACGAATTCATTTGTTTTTCCTAATTATGATACCTGCTCTGGGTGGGCTCTGTCCCATACTTGCAATTAGTGTGGATTACCGAGTATTCAAAACTCAGATTTGATCTCCCTGAATCTAGGCTCTGGAATCAGTATTAGCCCTAAATATTCTTTTGTGAGTATTCTGGTCAGTACCGTGAAGGCGGCTTAAGGTACGGGTAGCTTCCCCGCTTATTGCTTGAAATTTGAGTGCTTGGGCTCAGGCACGGAGCTTCTATCCCCACTTCAATTAAGCCACTGTATTCTTCATTGTCGGAGTTAATCGCTGCATCTAGCACATTGCCTGGGGCCTTCTTCGTCTTCTCAAGGTCTGGTTTCTTCGAGGGGAAGTCTCAATTTGCCACCTCTGGGCTAGTGGCTTGGTTTGCTTACCTCCAATAGTACCAGAAATGCTTTTTACTATATTCTGGAACTGTATCATATCCATGGGGCACCGCTGCGCTAAGTCCTGGGGCTGGCTCCTATTTTTTTATAGGGGCTGCCGGGGCTTTCTCCAATTTTCCCAATCCGTTTACATGGAGCTTCCCAAAACCGAACCGCAAGCTCGCTTGAGTCTAAAAATTTCTCGTTAATACCCATAATCAGCACGCTTAGCGCCCAATCTTCAGTAAGTGGAAAGTGCATATTTATCATTTGTGGTTCAGGGATGTCATTTTCCTTTTTTACGCACAGCCTTACGCAATTCTAAAACTCAGTTTTGGGAACACTTCTTCAAGCCAGGATACAGAGTTATCGCTCTCTCAGTTCACGAGCAGCAACCCTAGCTTAAAGTGGATACCTTCAAGTGTGAGGTTGTCTCCAAATTGCATTTTTTTTTACCTTGAAACACTGAGTGAGTTCCTCAGTTTTAAAGGATTGGGGTGAATGGGCCTTCGAGACAACTGCTAGGCGCTGCATTTTTAAAAGGCTTACGTAGTTTCTGCATATTCAAGTAGAGTGGGTCATTATGCCCTCTTGGTTGGTTTGCGTAACGCTGGTCGCTTCTTCTGCGGAATTTGAGTAATAGTTGAGCCTTTGCTTTGCTTTTTTGTTTGATAAATGAGATTACATGCCTGTAACCGTGGTCCTTTCATCATTTTCCCATACTACTCTATTATTTGTTGTGGAGGTCCCTTGTGACGCGGTCATATCTTTTCCTGAAGCTTTTTTCTGAGCATCTTCAGGTAAAACATGGTTCGCAATCACTGAAGTAGAACCAACATCACCAACAACAATCAGAAATACAGCCAGATACTCAAAGGACTGTTATTCAACGTTACCTAGTAGCTTTAGGGCATTATCGCTAAACTGAAAGCAGCCATTTTTATCAGTTTGTTTGACTCAAGACAAACCCAGTTTCCCAAATTTCTTAAATAAATTAAATCCGATGACAAAAAACCATTCCACCTTCTACGGGAAATGCGTGACCTCGCAAAGAATACTCGTACATTGACCGACGAAAACTTCCATCAACTATAGAATCCGCAAACGCCAGCATAGCTACGCCACAATCTATTACGTTCACCTGGCTATAATGACTTCAACAGCATCGCGTAGCTAGTAGATCGTCTCGCGACTACACAGCCGGAAACTCCGTCTTTGCTGTACACAATCGAGACACAATACAGCCAACAAAGAAGTCACAAGCTGAGCGTCAACTGCAAGAACTATAGCACCATCTCAAAGCAACTTGCTGGCAACCCAGACAGCTGTACGAAATACTGCAGCAACAATGCAATCCAGCAATGGCTCCAATATGACCCAAATACCTATGAACATCCTCCCCGTAACAGGTCTGTAATACCAGACTGTACTGAATGTTGTTTTAATCATAACATGTGAGAAGATAACGCCCTCCAATGCATCCAGCATGCAAACTCTCATCTTTGCCACCCACCAACTCGGGAAACTAGATGTGCTGTCACTGCTTGTGGCAGTGGTTGACAGCAACTAAAAAATGCCACCATAAGAGGTCCGTTTATACGAATCGACGATTTCACAACCAAACGAAAATTTTTAATTGACATCGAACAAGTAGTATCGTTAATACGAGCAAAATACGAAGCGAATACGTCCGTAACCAACACATACGGCTGCAAGACAATTGATGTTGATCTCAACCAACGCAGAATCTTCTTGTGGACCTTATTCATTGCCGATATATATATATATATATATATATATATATATATATATATATATATATGCGGATTCCCCAACCCACTTCAATCTACTTGTCGACCAGGTTCCAGGCTGGGTTCTCAGGTTGACAGGGGAGGTGTTTAGTGGGTTGTCCAGTCGCGCATGAGAGTCTCACACTCTGTGCATAAATGGCATTCACCTCCCTACCACAAAAAAATCTACTTGTCGACCTTAGGACACAACGTCTCGTTGACCAACTTACGTCCCTTTCAAACCAAAACAGAAACCTGGAACAAAACAATATCTCAACCATTATTAATTCAACCGGATCACCGCCAGATGCGGAGCTACTACATTGAGATCACAAAATCCATTCATAAACTACACCTCGCCAATATAACATGCACCCATTGCATAATAACAACAGGATCGCGAGTTTCAGCACATCCAATATATAATATATGACAAAGAAGGAAAACAATGATTGGCGGCTGTGTAGGGACTGTAGATCTCTTAATACTGTGACAGAAAAATATATACATGGACGTCCCTCGTAGGGGATGTTTTCCACAGCTGAATGGAAATTTTATTTACAGCAAGCACGATCTAAACAGAGCATTCTATCAGGCACCAATGTACCCATACGCAAATATCACCCCCTGGAGACTTTTTGAGATCATTTTAGGCTGCTCAAGAGGTATTCCAAACTTCACATCGACGAGATCTGGCCCGAAGCCATGTGTCAAACGGTTCCAGGCTGGGTTCTCGGGTTCGCAGGGGAGGTGTTTAGTGGGTAGCCCAGTCGCCTTCTTGCGAGCATGGGAGTCTCACACTCTGTACGTAAATGACACATCACATCAGCCAATAAATGAAGCGGTTTTCCAAAGACGACCTTAGCTGGTGCTTCATCCGTGGATGCATGTTTTGTGGAATGTGCTGGTGTCAGTCCCTCTGATTTTCTCCAACTATTTTAGCCAGGAATTTATAAAGCATCTCGTTCAAGCGTTCGATGTCTCCATCAGATTGAGGATTTGTCCCTATTTTTCGTATTCCAAGCAGCTTACACATTTCATTAAAAGCTTGAGAATCAAACCAATCAAAAAATGAGCCAACGTTTTTAGAAAGAACGCTTGCATTCTATGGGAGCTAACATCCGCTATTTTCCGTTTCCGCTTTATTATGTCTCTCGGAATCGTATAACAGTTCATCATGCTCCCCATGCCTCGCTCGCCGCACGTAGCGCTTTTCTGCGAACCAATAAGCAATATATGCTTCACCGCCCATATTTAGGGAACGACGACACTTTACACAGAAAACCCAATCGCAATTTATTGTATATAAGAACCTTATATCTTACGTTTCATTGGTCAAGTCACTGAATTGGCTCCCCGGCAAACTCCACACGCATATGTACATGGTATTCCATACAATTGCCATAGTGAGAGCACATGGGGAACACGAACACAATTGAATGTGTGTACCATGCGCAATCCGCTCAACTGAGTATAAATTCGCCGCGCACGCGCTATTGCAGCAACCAACTCAGAAATCGTATGAGGAGAAGTCGTCGAATATTCAGATATATGAATACTGAGGACGAAAAGAGCGAAAAATAAGATTGGATCTGGCGTTCCTTTTCATGCAACAAGATTGTTCCCGAGGAACGGGAGAGGAATGACTTAGTAAAGCAAATTAAGGGGAACCAGCACGTTGACAAGCTCAGCGGTTTGCAGTTAACTGGAGCGAAGGACTACGACTGCCATCAGCAATGCAAGCAATTCGCTTGTATTTAAGCTACTGGCGAATTTTACAAGAGAAGTCAGCATAACCACAAGTCTTGAGGAGAGTCTGTCGGAGACAATTTTGGTCGACGTTTATATCGAGTAATTCAAGTTTGCTATCAAGGGAAGATAATTTCGTCTCCATCAACAATACGTGAGTATTAGGAGACATCTACAGGAGTTGAAATAGAGTTTCTTTACGCCTAAGGTGGTGAAACTCTGGTTTTAGTAATTTCAATTGTGATTTACTCTGATCGATGATTTAAACAAGCTCTAATGCAATGGTCTTCTTGTCAATCTTTACGATTGCGCTAAAATAAAGTTTAATTTATTCATCAATTCTTGATTTCAAGTTCAACACCAATAATTTTCAAGTGAAGACTGTTTTGAATTAATTTCTTTAAAATGTAAGAATGTATCCATATTTATAATGGAAATATAATAGTCCGTAATTAGGAGTTCTGTAAATAAACCCTTTGTGACAGAGAATATGAAATACAGCAATAACCAAAGCATTTGTGTGTGCAAATAACAAGTTGTCAAACAAAACTGTTAGAGAATAAAGATCTTTTGTATTTCGAAAAAACAGGAAAAAAGTTTCTTCTTATTTCTAAGGGACAGCCCCCTTTCTCCTCTAGGTATCAAGGATTGTGGTAGTGTGTGGTGAGGTGCAATCATCACGCCAGCACAGGCAGCGTGGTTTCTTACACGTAACTCAAATGATTTCTTGATTGAAATTTTTGCTTTGAACTTACAAACCATTTATTTACGATTGTAGGAGTAAAAGCTAAGCTTACGAGTATTTTAAACTCAAAGTTGAAATGAATTAAATTCAGAACCCCTAACTTAAGATTTCACATTCGTAGAAAAGGAAATATTAATAAATATATTCACTTACTCGAAAAAAATTATCATGAATATCAGTAGTCGTAAGATGAGCCGTTATATCAGAGCATTATTGCGCGTACAAAGTACCGAGTGAAAAATCAATTTTAAGATGTTTTACAAGTCGTAAAATCTTCGTTTTGAATATTAGAATCTTCATTCACACTTGGTGAAATTTTTAATCTTTCTATGGGTGAAATGCTTATAAACAAATTACTTGGCCAGTTGAGGCTGTAAAGCTGGATCGAAAAAGCATTTACACTATCTTTGCTTATTTATTATAGCTATTTGAACAATGAAATTATTCAAAGTAAATTAATGGACCACTTTGTGACCTAGCATCTTTTATAATTCAAAAGTATGAAAATATCTTAATAAGACGATGGGTCTCCTATATGGCAACGGGAACCTCCCCTCGCTGTTGTACTAACGTTTCGCTGGATAACGTAGCTCAAATCCCCTTTAATGACCTCGTTTGTTATAAATGAGCAGTTCTATAAGCACTTTTCTCATTATGTTTCGGATAATTACCCATGAATTAATTCTCTTAATTATAAATTCTACCTCCCAAATGAAATTATTTCAACTTCTAAGAAATGTTATCATCCTCAGACTGACAGATGCAAGAAACACCTTTCCATCTATCGCCCTTCACATAATGATAATCGCGACCCTCACCCACTGCGGCTTCAATTCGATCAAGGTCTATATTTTACTCGTCGAACTTTACAAATTCAACGAGTGGAGTCTTATCAGTGTTTAATTGTGTAGCGACTAATGACTTACACCCGTATACAAATCCACCATCTGCAACGCCATGTAACCAAATGACTGATGCTCTTCTTCTGATCGCACCTTTTCGCTTGCATTCCAATTATTACGAAAAAGCAACATTATTCCATTGAACTATTATCACATGTTGATTAGCTAGAAATAAAGCGACCGCAATAAACAATGGATTTATTTAATTTTGGTCCCGTTTGATTACAACCAGTATAGACCCACTTAACATTTGTGCCGCCAAAACGTGGCTATCGGCATTTCCGCGGTTTTTTTCGCGGTCGGTTTTAAGTTGGCATTGCGTCGCCGATTTACCAAGTTCGAATGCAAATTGGTAGGAAGGCAAGGACGTCTTGTTGGTGTAATAGACGCATGGGCTTCGAGTTAATTGTATCAAATTGTTTTTTTTTTTTCGTAATTTTTGTTGTTTCCGGCGACCTTTCTTACAACAAGCAACCCAAATGATTAAGCGGTACAAGCAGTCATACTAGCAATAGCTGTTGATACTTTCGCTATTGTTACCATACCGAGCTGACGATAGTGCATTTACTATACCGCTGGATAGGGAAGAGGATTTTATAGAAAAAATATTGCTTCAGGCCGAACGGCAAAGCGAACATCACTTATATCGTTAAAAACGCCGCTAAGAGACACATCCTGCGGCCTCCCGTGTCGGGCAAATCGAATTTCCCTTTTACTACCCGCTGCTTTCATTTTCGTTTTCAATAGATGCCTGCATTCAGCTCTGAAGAAAAATAAAAACAAAAAACATTCTTTTCATAGGAATACGAAATCAACTAACTTTATTTTATATCTCACATATCCGGTATTACCTTCCATAATCGCTCGCGCCCCATACAAGTGCATAATACCCAATCAGTGTGAAGTGTAATAATAATTGCTACGCTGTGTTACTATATTTTACTTTCATTTCTAATATCATTGTTATCGATACAATTATTGTAACGTTAATTAAAAGTGTGTGTCCACCCGATTGGAGAGTGGTAAAGTGTGCCTGTAAAAATTAGAGGAACAAATAGGGGAGATCGAGAGAAGAGGAATCAAGAGCTGCCAGGATGGAACATCCGGAGTGGATAACATCAACGCTTCCGAGCGCGTCGCATCATTATAGGAGCCGTGCAATCACATGTGTCGAAAGGACTCGCCGGTTAAGTGTTTTGCTTAAGCAACATCAAAAATTCGTTGTAAGTAAATTGAAGATTGTAACGGATTTTTGCGACTACATTAGTCGAAAATACAATTGGGATAGATTTAGAGGGAAATGTGTCCAAAACGTATCCTAAATTGAAAAGTCGAATTTGAAATAAGTAAGAGTCCAGTCAGTAAGAGAAAAGGAACCACTGCCGGCTTTTTTGTGGTTGGAAGGTGAATGCGGTTTATGCTCTAATTGTGAGGCTTCCAGACCTCTGGACTAAACATTCCCCTTCAACATGAAAACCTAGCCCGGAATTGTTTGGTTCATTACTTTGCGCTAGGACTCATTTTTTATGCCTAAAGGTACCTTCAGGTGACAGGGATTCCTCTTCTAGTGGGAGGGGGGGAAAGGAGAGGAAGTTCTAGAAGAGGGACGCCTCCAAACGTTCGAAATGAAAGCAGGCATAAGTTGAAGAGAGTAGCCAGGTAGGCCCAAATTTACACTAAACACAATCCTAATAGCATAGGAAAGCTTTTTACGGCAGTCATTGAGTAGGACTTAATTTTTTGGCACTGTCTGAGCATCTGCGGTTGCTCAAGCGGCACGGCAAGTCTCTGTACACCATACATGGGTAGCACATTGTCTGTCTACCTCCTCATCAGAACCTAGATGCAATAGTATCGCAGTATCACGAGCAGGCAGACAAAGGTGAATTCTGATAGGTATATTAGACACCGATGTTGTGTGTGTAGACAAATTATGAGTTCGCCTCAATGTAGGAAGATACAAAAACCTCCTTCTAACTTACAAGATTGCAGAGTTGCGATGTATTAAAAGCTGATCTTTGTTGATATTTTAATTCAAGGGCTTGTATTTGTGATCCAATAACTAAATACGAATTTAAATTTACTTTGCTGACCTTTTAATTGGCCCAAAACAAAAAGAAACAAATTAAAGTTCCGTACTAGTTATAACAGTGCTGCCAACTTGAAAACGTAGAGGAAGCGACTATTAAAAATAAGTGAAGATCCCTTATTATCAACACTTTCCCTTATTTGCATAGTCGAAGCTTAAAGTCGGGGACAAGACAAGGGCTTGTCAAGAATATCCTCTAGTTGATGCTCGGTTCCTATATATTCTACTGACAGCATCTCTTCTTTGATCTAATCACGGATAAAAAGGTACTTCTGCTGAGTGTACTGGGTGCGAGGGTGAAATTTGAGATCTTCAGAGAGTTACTTTGCTAATTTGTTGTCAATCTAGAGAGTGCGAAGAGTACACAAACCATTTGGCTCCTTAAACAACCGAGAAATTCAGATGGTCTCCTCCGAACCAAGGTTAGTTGCATTTATTTTCACCTCGCATGTAGTGTCGGCATGCAGTTTTTGACGACAGCAACGCCAAGTGATTGCTTCTCTTCTTCTTCTTCGTAGCACTACAGCCCCTCTCGGGCCTTCGCTTTCTACCAATAGCGCCTTAAACTGTCTCGGTCCGTTGCAGTGATAAACTGTCTTCGTCGACTGAGTCAGACCAGCATTTCCTCGGTTTCCCCACTGGTCTCCAGCCTTCAGTTCTCCCAACGAATACCTTTTTGGTTATCCGTTGTTCGTCCATACGATTCATATGGGCAGCCCATTGTAGCTTCACTAGTCTTACAATCGTTGAAACCTTCGGCTCGTCAAAAATTCATACAGGTTGTATTCAAATCACTTTTGGTCCCCATCTAGCTTTGCTTCGGTTATTCGTTTCAGGACCCATCGCTCAAAGGAGTTCAATATTTTTCCGGATGTTTGGGTTAGGGTCCATGTTTCACACCCATAGCATAACACAAGTCTTATCACAGATTTTTATACTTGGAGTTTTGTTTTCCTGTGTATGTAGCTGGTCTTCAAGATTGTCGAAATTGAAAAAAATGTGTAATTTGCGAGATGTATTCTTCGGTGTATTTCGTTTCTTTCATTATTGGTTCTTTTTATTTTGGCGCCTACATACACAAATTTGCTCACATTTTTGATATTGTATTCGACATGTGTGATATTTGTAGAACTTGATGTAGTTTTCCTCGACTGCGTCATGAACTTTGTTTTATTCTCATTGATTTATAGTCCTACTAGTTTCGCTTCGCTGTCGAGTTTCAAGAAGAGTTCTATGGCAGTTGTTAATTACCGACCGTGACAAAATGTTGATGATGTTCGCATGCGCTACCACTTGACTCGATTTATATAATAATGTACCTCGTGTATCGATAGGTAGCTTTCTTATGACGTACGCTAGAGCCAAATTTAATAGCAATGGGGCAAGCCCATCTCCCTGCTCTAGCCCGATATTTGTGTCAAAGGCATCGGTGATTTGATTATTGATGCGGACTTGCCAGGTCGTCGACGTCATTACCATTTTGGTAAGATAGACTAATTTGGCTGGGATGCCAAAGCAAAGCATTATTAGGTAAAGTACATTGTGGTCAATACTGTCGTATGCTTGCTTATAGTCAAAGAAAATTTGGTGTACGTCTATGTTGAACTCCCAGCATATTTCAAAGACCTGCTTGACAGTGAACCATTGGTCTATCGTCGATCTACCTGCACTAAAACCACCTTGATACTCCCCAATAATACTGTTGGCGTATGACCCGATTTAATTTTTGAAGATCTTTGAAAATATTTTGTACGCCGTACAAAGCAATGATATGCCTCTATAATTTTCGCATTGTAGCTTGCACCTTTCTTGTGGATAAGGAATATAGTTCTTTAACTCTTTCAGCATACGTTCTTGTTGGTAAAAGTGCTGGATGACTTTTTGAATAGCTTTATGAACATTGCTGCCACCATATTTGATGAGCTCCACTGGAATCTCATCGATGCCGAGTGTTTTATCATTCTTTTGCGCTTTTATGGCATAGCAAACTTCCTCTTCCCTTCCCCCCTCCTGCCAGAAGAGGCATCAACCAGCTTGAAGGCGCCTCACGGCGTAATTAAATGAGACCTGGCCCGAAGTAATGTGTCAAACGGTCTCAGGCTAGGTTCTCAGGTTGACAGTGTAGGTGTTTAGTTGGTAGTCCAGTCGCCTTCCTGTGAGAATGGGAGTCCCACACTCTGTGCGCAAATGGGCATTCACCTCCCTATCACAAAAAAAAAACTTTATCCAGATTTGGTGGGGTCAGTGAAAACTCACCGGAAACATCGAATGGCTCCAAGGCTTTGGAGTTGTGTGGAGGGTTAAGGTGGTTCTTGAAATATGATGTTGCCGATGTCATTACGGCAGAGCATTGTTTTGGGCTGATAACCTCGTTTTTTTATGCTTGTTTTGTGTTGTTGCTCATTACACATGATACTTCTCGATTGGTCGACCAAGCGTTTGCTACTCCACCAAATTTAACGATAACTCTCCTAGTAGAGAGCATTGTAGCAGGACATCCAGTAAAGTTGGCATCACTGTAGTACTTAAGGAGAAGTACTTTTATAATAATACAGTGCACCAGCTTCATGTCAGAGGTACCTACCAGGTAGCGTGTAATGCTTTTTGATAGTACCATGTCCTCATTGAGGAGATTTCAATTAGAATACCTACACTGAAGGTGATGTCAAAACGAGTGCCACGGGCTGCATAGAGTAGGGCCCCAAAAATTGAACGCACACTGTCCTTGAGCGCTGGTCTCCATGGAAGTCCAACCAGTTTCCATCCTTCAATATTGAAGCGGGCTAGGAATATCTTGATGAAAGCCTATTGAGTCATCATAATGTCATAATCACGTTGAGAAATTTCAAGTCCAAGAAATTGGGATACTTCCTTCGCAACAATTTAGAATCGAAAAGGTAACTGCCTGATGAACAAATTCATTTCAGTCTGACTAGTTGCCGCCACCAAGGTCCATAATCAAAATAAAGCTCTACCATAATTTTCCCTGCCGGTGTGGGGCAAATGTAGACGCAAGGATGTTAACGGCTCTGCTAAAATCTTAGGTTCATCAAAACGTAATCGAACATTTTTTTCCAGCAGCATGGAGCTTACTTGAGACCATGTAAGCTTCTGACAGAAATGGACCAAAAATTAGATTGAGATTTCCCCATCGACGTCACTCATCAGACGCTAACTCTGACTTCGATGGATCAGCATCATGTTTTTTTTTTTTTTTTACCTCCATTCCCTTCCACTCTCTCCATCACACTTTCTTCGTCGCACTACGCTCGTGCGATCTGCACTTCACATTTCGTCGTTTCCTCAGGTGTGCCACCCAGGCAATGTATAACACATCGGTATAAGGGGGCACACAAAAATATGTGAAGTCCTCCGGTTAAACTTGTCTTGTCCATATCGTGATCACACACAAAGCTTAATAAAATCTCAGTATAGTTTTAATTTTACTCCATCTCCACATCTAAGCTTCATCTTAGGCGTCAAACACGATGTGTCCCATCAGCATACTCTTGGCTTGCTTCATGAACATTTTTCCTCAAGGTCACTACAAAAACCGCTGTAGACACGTGAAAATGCTAGTTGATGCTCGGTTCCTATATATTCTGCTGACAGCATCTCTTCTTTGATCTAATCACGGATAAAAAGGTACTTCTGCTGAGTGTACTGGGTGCGAGAGTAAAATTTGAGATCTTCAGAGAGTTACTTTGCTAATTTGTTGTCAATCTAGAGAGTGTGAAGAGTACACAAACCATTTGGCTCCTTAAACAACCGAGAAATTCAGATGGTCTCCTCCGAACCAAGGTAAGTTGCATTTATTTTCACCTCGCATGTAGTGTCGGCATGCAGTTTTTGACGACAGCAACGCCAAGTGATTGCTTCTCTTCTTCTTCTTCGTAGCACTACAGCCCCTCTCGGGCCTTCGCTTTCTACCAATAGCGCTTTCAACTGTCTCGGTCCGTTGCAGTGATAAATTGTCTTCGTCGACTGAGTCAGACCAGCATTTCCTCGGTTTCCCCACTGGTCTCCGGCCTTCAGTTCTCCCAACGAATACCTTTTTGGTTATCCGTTGTTCGTCCATACGATTCATATGGGCAGCCCATTGTAGCTTCACTAGTCTTACAATCGTTGAAACCTTCGGCTCGTCAAAAATTCATACAGTTCATGGTTGTATTGAAATCACTTTTGATCCCCATCTAGCTTTGCTTCGATTATTCGTTTCAGGACCCATCGCTCAAAGGAGTTCAATATTTTTCCGGATGTTTGGGTTAGGGTCCATGTTTCACACCCATAGCATAACACAAGTCTTATCACAGATTTGTATACTTGGAGCTTTGTTTTCCTGTGTATGTAGCTGGTCTTCAAGATTGTCAAAATTGAAAAAAATGTGTAATTTGCGAGATGTATTCTTCGGTGTATTTCGTTTCCTTCGTTATTGGTTCTTTTTATTTTGGCGCTTAAATACACAAATTCGCTCACATTTTTGATATTGTATTCGACATGTGTGATATTTGTAGAACTTGATGTAGTTTTCCTCGACTGCGTTATGAACTTTGTTTTATTCTCATTGATTTATAGTCCTACTAGTTTCGCTTCGTTGTCGAGTTTCAAGAAGAGTTCTATGGCAGTTGTTAATTACCGACCGTGACAAAATGTTGATGATGTTCGCATGCGCTACCGCTTGACTCGATTTATATAATAATGTACCGCGTGTATCGATAAGTAGCTTTCTTATGACGTACGCTAGAGCCAAATTTAATAGCAATAGGGCAAGCCCATCTCCCTGCTCTAGTCCGATATTTGTGTCAAAGGCATCGGTGATTTGATTATTGATGCGGACTTGCCAGGTCGTCGACGTCATTACCATTTTGGTAAGATAGACTAATTTGGCTGGGATGCCAAAGCAAAGCATTATTAGGTAAAGTACATTGTGATCAATACTGTCGTATGCTTGCTTATAGTCAAAAAAAATTTGGTGTACGTCTATGTTGAACTCCCAGCATATTTCAAAGACCTGCTTGACAGTGAACCATTGGTCTATCGTCGATCTACCTGCACTAAAACCACCTTGATACTCCCCAATAATACTGTTGGCGTATGACCCGATTTAATTTTTGAAGATCTTTGAAAATATTTTGTACGCCGTACAAAGCAATGATATGCCTCTATAATTTTCGCATTGTAGCTTGCACCTTTCTTGTGGATAAGGAATATAGTTCTTTAACTCTTTCAGCATACGTTCTTGTTGGCAAAAGTGCTGGATGACTTTTTGAATAGCTTTATGAACATTGCTGTCACCATATTTGATGAGCTCCACTGGAATCTCATCGATGTCGAGTGTTTTATCATTCTTTTGCGCTTTTATGGCATAGCAAACTTCCTCTTCCCTCCCCCCCTCCTGCTAGAAGAGGGATCAACCAGCTTGAAGGCGCCTCACGGCGCAATAAAATGAGACCTGGCCCAAAGTAATGTGTCAAACGGTCTCAGGCTAGGTTCTCAGGTTGACAGTGTAGGTGTTTAGTTGGTAGTCTAGTCGCCTTCTTGTGAGAATGGGAGTCCCACACTCTGTGCGCAAATGGGCATTCGCCTCCCTATCACAAAAAAAACTTTATCCAGATTTGGTGGGGTCAGTGAAAACTCACCGGAAACATCGAATGGCTCCAAGGCTTTGGAGTTCCGTGGAGGGTTAAGGTGGTTCTTGAAATACGATGTTGCTGATGTCATTACGGCAGAGCATTGCTTTGGGCTGATAACCTCGTTTTTTTATGCTTGTTTTGTGTTGTTGCTCATTACACTTGATACTTCTTGATTGGTCGACCAAGCGTTTGCTACTCCACCAAATTTAACGATAACTCTCCTAGTAGAGAGCATTGTAGCAGGACATCCAGTAAAGTTGGCATCACTGTAGTACTTAAGGAGAAGTACTTTTATAATAATACAGTGCACCAGCTTTATGTCAGAGGTACCTACCAGGTAGCGTGTAATGCTTTTTTCTAGTACCATGTCCTCATTGAGGAGATTTCAATTAGAATACCTACATTGAAGGTGATGTCAAAACGAGTGCCACGGGCTGCATAGAGTAGGGCCCCAACAATTGAACGCACACTGTCCTTGAGCGCTGGTCTCCATGGAAGTCCAACCAGTTTCCATCCTTCAATATTAAAGTGGGCTAGGAATATCTTGATGATAGCCTATTGAGTCATCATAATGTCATCATCACGTTGAGAAATTTCAAGTCCAAGAAATTGGGATACTTCCTTCGCAACAATTTAGAATCGAAAAGGTAACTGCCTGATGAACAAATTCATTTCAGTCTGACTGGTTGCCGCCACCAGGGTCCATAATCAAAATAAAGCTCTACCATAATTTTCCCTGCCGCTGTGGGGCAAATGTAGACGCAAGGATCTTAACGGCTCTGCTAAAATCTTATGTTCATCAAAACGTAATCGAACATTTTTTTCCAGCAGCGTGGAGCTTACTTGAGACCATGTAAGCTTCTGATAGAAATGGACCAAAATTAGATTGAGATTTCGCCATCGACGTCACTCATCAGACGCTAACTCTGACTTCGATGGATCAGCATCATTTTAATTACACACAAAGCTTAATAAAATCTCAGTATAGTTTTAATTTTACTCCATCTCCACATCTAAGCTTCATCTTAGGCGTCAAACACGATGTGTCCCATCAGCATACTCTTGGCTTGCTTCATGAACATTTTTCCTCAAGGTCACTACAAAAACTGCTGTAGACACGTGAAAATGCTGAAGAAATACCTTTTTAGCAGCTGAAACAGATTGCAGTGACCGGATCACTTCCGAACGCGTAACTGGACTGAATTCAATACCTGGTCATTCAATACTCCCTTTAGTAAGCAACCACGTGCGATACTTGACAATGCTTGAATTGATTTCAGTGTATATAGTTAATGTACATTCTCAACTATCCTCGCTTTAGATAGCTCCGTTGAGGAGGTTTTTCCTTGATCGATTTAAGCTAACGTTCAAACTCACGGCTCGATTCGTAATCATCTCTAAAACCATTGTCAACATATTTTAATTCACCTCAGTGTTAAATGTACGTACAATGATTCTCCTTATCCATCATATTCTCCTCAATTTCGGAAGTTCTTTCTCTCTTAATAGGCCATACGATATCCTCAGCATAAATTTTCCTTTGAAAAATGACGTGGCGTGAAATTATAATTTCTTCTTTTCAGGGACGTAGGTTCGATAACTCATATCTTAATCAAAGCCAATCAGATAGCCATCTACTGCCTATGCACCCATTTTGCATCTCTCGGTACAGGAAGGTCAACATGGTACTTTGAACTGACAACGCGAAGATGTTTGATCCTCGGTTTCTAACCAAACCAGAGCTCGCACGGCGTCTTGTCAACAATTGGTAGTTTCTTCACTCGATTGAGATCGTAGTCTGCTGTTTTTACAAGTTCCGACCAGATAGCATTAGGAGATTTGACGTCAAAATTTGCATATTTGAATGTGTGAGCCGTTTTTTCGATTGTTTTGCTCTCCCATTCCACTGCTCCATTCTGTTCCGGTGTATACGGGGTGATCTGTCTCTAGTTTACTTCCTACTCAGGATCTCACGCACCTCACCATTGTCTAGTCCGCCACCGTTGTCACTAAGAAAATCTTTAATGGTGTGACATAGCCTAAGAATTAGCACTTCACACTAGGCCTCTTTGAAAGCAGAATTTTTGCATGCTTTAAAGCAGCAGCGATATCTGGAGTAATGATCCTTGATGATCATCAAATAGTGACAACCACTGAAAGAAAGATCGAAGGGTCTGCACATTTCACCGGATCACAACTCGCCAGGATTCGAAGTTTTTACTTGGGTTCCAATCGGCAAATGGTGTGCGCTACTGAAATGACATTACTTACAGATATCGTCGTCAGCTGATACCTTAATTCATCATTCAGAATCAAGCTTATCCATGTGACGCCAACATTGGTGGTGGAGCTGGAGAGTTTGGTTAGCTTCAGTTTCGCTGGTTTTAACCTTCCTCGGGTGAACAGTTTGAAATGAGGTATGGTATTGGATCCTACCTAAGTTGCGGGATTATTTGAAAATCGGTTGGTCATTTAAACTGAACTGACACTCAATATATGTCGATTCTGATCATGGGTTGCAAGGATGAAAACGAGAATTTGTGATATTTCAGGCGCGTACCATACATCATTGAGCATCAATGTTCCAAATTTCCATAGTACCGCTGCCGAGAGCTTTGATATAACTTCCTTTCTTGCCGCCTTGACCGTAGTATTCAAGCTCAGAGAAAAAAGCTTACCGTCGATGAACCAGTTTAGTTTTGACGTAACATGATGAGATCCATCATTGGTCATTTGAAGTTACAATGTTCACGTCACTACTGATTGAAACCAGCGCAACACGGGGCTCAGTCACGTTAGCTTGAGTACTTTTTTGGCAACTTCCATCATCCCTGGAATTTGGGTTAGAGTTTTCGTTCGATCTGGTAGCACTTGCTAGATATGGAGGCTTGCAACAGCTTTCCACTTATCACACTGAAGAATTTAGTGGCCTTTCGTATTTAAATACTTTCACTTACTAGTGCATTCTGGTTTCTTGTTCTTTGTAGCAATGAGAACATCACCTGATGCCAATTGGGCGCGTGGACAAATTCGAATTGGTCTTTGATTATTGAATACTGCTTTCTAGAGGGCCAGGATTTGCCATGCTGAGAAGCGTGTCAGTTATGTCATTACTCATTTTGCTTTAAAAATTTAGCCCTTTCTATAAAAGCTAATCCTATATCAAAATTCAAAACGGTTGTAAATTATTGGCTAGGATCCCGTTTGCAAGAAGTATCATCTTGAGAACGCATCGCATTTATGTACAAAAGGTCCCCCATGCTGAAAAATATGAATGGGTCCTCACATCAATTGAAAAATTGAGCTTTTCCAATTCAAATTGATTTTGTCAACATATCACAATTCAACTGTCAGTACTGCCTGAAAGCAATTTGCACTTGTCAACCAATCTAAGCATTCCTCCGATCGAACCGTCTGGGAACAGCTCTTTTATTTCTTTAATAATGTCGCTGCCTTTACGCAAGATGAATTTTGCTTCCTTTGACCTAACTAGTAGTACTTGCTTTGGAGCTCTGCACCATCTTATTTTCCTCCACCACAGGGAGAACAAGTTTTTATGCCGCTTATTTGGCTGCTATGGTTAGCAATGTCTAGAAACTGTAAAGTAGCACTTCTTTCTTCTTTCCTGGGTCTTTTTGATTAGTCCCCCAGCCAGTCCATTGTTAGTATTTGGCACCAGAATGTTGGCACTTCTCTTCTAGCATAGGATTCTATTCTTGATGTCCTTACTTTTGGTTTGTAGTTTTTTTTTGTCCGTCCGTCAATCTGTTTGTCACTCCGTCCGTCCATTTGCATAATATGTTAGTACATCACAGCAAGTTTTCCCAGAAACAAAAGAAGCAAATGTCATTAAATTTTGTGAACAGCTCAAATGTTGCTAGTTATTGAAAGATCGAGAATTGCAAAAAATTTCAAAGGTTTTTAAGGTCTTCGCATATTAGTATTTAACCCCTTAAATAAATATTTGATCAAGGATCGACTAATGAAAGGTATTGATAGGATCTTTTAATATTAATTGGTAAAATTGTAATATCGATAATAACGTGGACAGGAGAACCGGAAGAACCCGAAAAAGTTGTGTGTCTCTCCCTTATGATTGAACACATATGGATCAAAAAATCTGGGAAAAAAAGCTACTGAGGTATTTTTCTAGAACAACATTGGCTAAAACCTTAGAAGTTCAAATTCGTTCAACTTTTTCAATGCATATTAAATTTCCATTTTCGCCGACCCAATTGGATCGCCGTAGCTTAGTTCAAGATTTGTCTATCCTGTAATTTTTATCAGAATGCAACCATATTCAGTGAAGTGATAGCCATTTGAATTCTCATAAACCATAACAATAAAGACAGCAGCGTTATCTATCTACTGGACTTGTGCCATATATCAAGAGGCCCTCATTTTACTACCTTCGCTTTCGAAAAATCGACTTGCGATCTCCATATTTTGTCATTGACTTCAAGGTGGTCAATGAACCGATCTGCCTCGATGCCAATGGTGTTAACAATATGTCCAAATAAATTTATACAGTTGTAGTCAGAAGCGAAAAAAGTCGATCTCCTGGTCAATGAAACTAAAATGACCCAAATAAGGAAAGATATGCCAGCCCAATAAAACCTGTCCTTAGGAGACAACCGTCTGGAAAGTATGGATAGCTTTCCATATTTAAAAATCCATCTTGAAAGAAAGGGCACATAAAAGAACGAAATTACAAAAGGACGAGCGCAGCAAGAAAATGTCTACTTCTTAGTACTTCCTATACTAAGACCCAGGGATATTCTTAGAAATAATAAGATTCGCATATATACTATTCACTAAACGACTTGTGCTGCTGTATGAATGTGAAATCTGGACTCTTACAAATGTTTCCGTAAAGGCCCCGGACGCATTCGAATGCAAGGTGCTCAGGAGGATATATGGCTCAGTAAGAATGGTGTAGAGTTGAAACTTCGTTACAATGACGAGCTGTATAATCTTTATGAAGACCCATCTATAAATCATGTGTAAAGTTACGCAAACCGCAGTGGGCAGGACATATGGAGAGAATGGAAGAGTACAGTCTCTCCAGATGGACAAACTATAGGAGGGTAGAGTGTAAGAGAAACGCCCAGTCACGAAACCAAGGAAAAAATGCAAAGATTCAATCAATATTGGCAGCAGATCCCTGCTTGAGATTTCCAATTGGCGAACAACGTCGCAGAATCACAACGATTGGAGCCAACTTCTTCTAGAGACAAAGGCCTGAATTGGAGATATGCCATATATGATGATAATCCTGCTTTCTTTATAAGTCTCTCTTTATGATGTTATAAGTATTATAAGTCTCGCTTCATGCGATTGCGTTTTCTAGCTTTCTATCTGTATGAAGATTCCTTAACTAGAGCTTGCCGTGTGCTTTGGCGACGATGTATGCATCAGCACATAACAACATATCCTTATCCTTGGCATCACAATGGGATGCCACCACGATATGTCTACTTAGCATATGCTGTTCCAGTATGTCCATATTGAGCTGCATGTGCAACGTTGAAATTTTTCATTTTGTTTGCATTTTCGGCCATTTTATCTCATTTGTCAATGCATTGGTAATCGTTCTGTACATCTTTGGCTTTGTAAAAGTCATCGCCAATGGATCTTCCTTCGGGAAAATTATCTCCATTCATATGAGTCGTCTTAAAAACAAAGTAATTCGGTTATGCGAGGTCTATCAGTAGCCTTTATGGAATAATTACTCTCGATCAAATCTACACCGCCAACTCAATAATGAAAACTTCAAGACCTGCTGAAATTTCACCAGAACGGAGACAGTATGACACTCAGATTGGAGCTATTTGCTCGCAAGTACAATATCAGCTCAGTGATGCTTAGCTAAGTAACTAGGCCCATAATATTATCTCCACCAGCTCAAAATGAGGATCGAAATTAATCAGTCGGATTGTCCCGAGTATTTAAAATAGAGTATAGGGTGTCCCAAGCATAACGCACGATGTTAGTTGTAACTAAAACAAAAAGTTTTCAGAGAATTTATTAATATTTTTTATTCTAATAGAAAGATGTATGACAATTATGTGTAAAACAAAATATCGCCCAAATGCTCGCCACGCCTACGGTGGCATATTTCTATTCGACGGTCTATATTTTCAATGACTCTGGGACATAATTGAGGTTCGATGTCGTTAATGTGCTAAATTATCTCATCCTATAGCTCTTGAATTGTTCTTGGCTTATTGACGTAAATATCCCCAGAGAAAGAAGTCCAACGGTATCAAATCACATTATCATGGCGGCCAATTAACATCGCCACAACTTGAGATAACACGGCCATTGAATTTCTCGCGCAAAAAAGCCATTGTTTCGTTGGCTGTGTGGCAAGTGGCACCATGCTGTTGGAACCGCATATCCTCTAGGTCCATAACTTCAATTTCTGGTCACAAGAAGTCCGTTATCATCACGCAACAGCGAACATCATTCACGGCTCGACGTTGACGGCTCCTCTACCACACTATCGCGAGCAACAGTAATGTTTTCCGGAGAACGAACTGGGCGAGCATGCGCAGTTGATTTCATATTTCCTACAGACCCGGCTTACTGAAATTTGCGCACAATCCTCCCGATTTCGAACACATTTGGTTGATTATGCTGACCGAAAAAATCACAAAGTGCATGAAATGCATTTTGATTTGAACACCCATTTTCGTAAAAGGCTTCAACAACTTTCAGCGCCGTTCAATGATGTACCTATCAATGGTTGAATTTTTCATATGTAAAATTGGCGTTAAGGTGTGACTCACAGTGAATATCGTGCATTATATTTGGACCACACTATATAAATTTTTAAATTAGATTTTGCCGTCAAAAACTTCGTAGGTACGGTCCGAAGAAAAAGTAATTTTGGTCTGAACAAGGCTTAATAAGGGCCCAATAAGTAGGTAATTAGCTTTTGAAAGGATCAATCAACTTAGTCAAGGCTCAGAAATACCACCATTATTTAATAACTGAACTTTAACTTTGATAATCATTCCCATTGGTCAGTAGTGTACCTTAGTTGAAGTGCTTTGATTTAAAACTTTCAGGCGTTTGTAGAATCTTCTCCTGCTTCGTAGCACTACATACCCTCTTAGGTCTTCGCTTCCTACAACAATTGCCCCCAATTGTCTCAGTCCATTGACCGTGTCCTCCACTTTTGAAATTCGAGTAGCGATGAACTATCTTTGTCGACTTAGTCAGGCCAGCGTTTCCTCGGTTTTCCAACTGATCTCCACCCGTCAGTTCTCCCTACGAATACCTTTTCAGATATCCGTTGTTTGACCATAAGATTCATGCAGCCAGCCAGCTTTGTTCCCATTATTCACCTCAAGACCCGATGCCCAAAAGCATTCAATATGCTTGCGGATACTTGGGTTAGGGTCCATGGTTCGCACCCATAGCATAAAACAGGTCTTATCACAGATTTGTATACTTGGGGCTTTGTTTTCCTGTGTTTGCAGCTGGTCTTCCAGATCGTCAAAACTGAATAAAGTATTTTATTTGCGAGCTGTATTCTTCGCCGTACATCGTCTCTTTCATTGCTGGTTCTCGCTTAATTAAAAAAATTCGCTCACATTTTTAAAATTGTATTCGCCAAGTGTGATATTTTGTGTATTTGTTCTTTTGGCAGTTTTTAATGACCGTGGCGAAATGTTTATGTCGTCCGCATAGGCTACTACTAAGCTCGACTTGTATAATAATGTAAAATATTTTTACAAAACTGTATTAGTTTAGCGACCTCAGTATGCGTCCGTGTGTCACAGCATTTTTTCTCGGAAACTACAACATTTACAGTTCTGAAACTTTCTACGCAGATCAAAAGTAGAAACTTTTCCAAATTTTCGATATAAAACAAATTTATAGAGATTTTTAGGGGGTTTCCCACTACATTTAAGTGACCCCTTAAACAATTTTTTTAAATCAAAGGATATCAAGCGAAAGGTCTTGACAAGAACTTTATGGGTATACTAACTAAAGAACGTTAGTAGTGTTGAGGGGAGAGAGAGGAGCCAAAAGTGAAAAATTTGTGCTACCCCCTCGAGATCCCAAATGCTGGTCTTTATGAATACAAGGGCATCAAATGCCTTCAAAATCAAAATTTGTTATACTTTGTTAGGAATAGTATGATTTGTGGATTTAAAATGTTTGTCCGTGAAATCTAAAGGGGACCCTTAAATTTGCCAAAAGTTTCATTTACCGTTGGCTTCGTGATAGGTGAATACACCCTAGAAACCGAGATTCCAACAAAGTTTTAGCTGATTGAAAATTTTGCAATTCAACAACAACAATAGGTGGTATCGGGCAGTTTGGTGTTCCTTAGTTGCCTGTGCACTACAGATATGTTCAAATATTCAAGGAAATCTCCGCAATGGCTGGTAATATGGATATGTCATTGTGACTGCTCAAACATCGAGGTCAGCAAAACGAAAAGTTGGCGATAAATTCAAATATAGGTTTAATTCAACAGAAAGATTCTGTTTAAATTTTTTTATAGCTGCATAGCTTTAATTAATTTCAATAAGAGTGAAAACAGAAATAATATGAACATAATAATTTATTTAAGAGTCCGCAAAACTAGGTACATAGATTCGAAGAGAATTTATCAGTACGCCTAATTACAACTAAAATATGCAGACCCGTAATTACTTGGTGATCTTTTATTGGCCTTAAATATTAACTCCTGTACAGAAAAAAATCATTCAAAAAGCAAAATTTATTCATTCAGATTTGGCTACTGAAGTAAAAGTACCAAATATATCGAAAGACTCTAATTTTAATAATTTTTTCTAGAAATTCTAAAAACTGCGATAGGTGTACAGCAGCTAAATGTGCAGAGTACTTAGGGTCAGCAAAAACACCGTGAAAAATGATGCAACGCTGAGGTAGAAACGTGGAGAATATGTAAAGAAGTGGCCAACTGTTGGTACTTTTAGCTGAAGCAAAAACGAAAGTTCGAAAATCGCCTGAAAAGAGACCAGTTGCAAAACTGCCAGTGAAAACTTGTCCAGGCAAATCGTTCAGCAATACCACCAACTGGAACTAGTATGTTGAGTCTATCTACAACGCAAAAAGCCTCTATTTTCGAGACAGGCTGTATTTCCTTCTACGGACGAGTCCTGGATTCGACAGATTGGCACAGTGGGAACCAGCGATCTCGCAAATGTTCCCGTAATACAGACACCGAAAGTTGACTTAAAAATCATGGTAGCTATTGGAGTGAGCAGCCGTGAAAAAGCCAACTTCACTTTGTTCAGTAAGGAGTGCCTGTTAAGTGTGGATTGACTGGCCTGGTAGTTCTCCTGATTTAAACTTCATCAAAACTGTGTGGTCAAAATTAAATGAAAGTGTCTTTAGAGATCCCAGCCCAAAAAAATAGGCAGGAGCTGACGCGCCGTGAACAAGTTGAGTTGGACTTGATTTCTCCAGAGTACCTTAAAAATGTATGTGGAAAGTTCAACAAACAACTTTTAGAGTGTATAGAAAACGAAAGAGGACATACTTCATACTAATTATCTATATTACCTAATGTGTATAATTTATAATAAAATCGAAATATTCAACCAATCTCTTTTCTTTCAATTTTTATATTGTACAAGAAATACTATGGTTGGAAATTTTTCGCCAATCTGTAGCTGCCTGAGAATTTATCTCATGGTGTTTATACGTATAGGTTGATAGTTTCCTCGATATTTTACTAGCTCCTTTAAAAAATTATACAGTCTTTTCTTCTGACGTTGCAAAAAAATCTACCTAGCTTCCTGATCTATAGTTGATAGATTTGAAAATATATGAGCCTATTTTTCCCCACCTTAAAACAGGTGAAACTGAATTTTAGCGTCGTAGGTATATCTCGTCTCAACACCCGTTTTCAAAGTTTGCAGTAACTTCCAAAGCTTTATTGGGATCACGACGTATCTGTCTGTGTATTTACTTTGTGTCACAGCAATTTCTTTCCTCAATTTTCTTCTTCTTTGTAGCACTATAGACCCTCTCGGGTCTCAGCTTCCTGCAAATAGCGGGTTCTCCAATTCCGAAATCCGAGCAGCGAAGAACCGTCTTCGTCGACCGAGTCAGACCAGCGTTTCCTCAGTTTCCCCACTGGTCTCCGGCCTTCAGTTCTCCTAACGAACACCTTTTTGGTATCCGTTATTCGTCTATACGATTCATGTGGCCAGCCCATTGCAGCTCCGCAGTCTCACAATCGTTGAGACCTTTGGCTCGTCAAAATCAAATTTATACAGCTCATGGTTGTATTGAATCCGCCATTGGCTTCCGTCTAGCTTCGCTCCAATTATTCGCCTCAGGATTCGTCACTCAAAGGTATCCAATATATTTGCGGATGATTGGGTTAGGGCCCATGTTTCGCAATCATAGCATAACACAGGTCTTATCACAGTTTTATATACTTGTAGCTTTGTTTTTCTGTGTATGCAATCGGTCTTCAAGATCGTCAAAACTGGATAAAGTATTCAATGTTCGAGCTGTATTCTTCGGCGTAATTCATCTCTTTCATTGCAGAATCTTGTTTTTTTCGCCCAAAAACTTGTTTTTTTTCGCTCACATTTTCAATACTGTATTCGCCAAGTGTAATATTTTGTGTGTTTGTTCTCATTGATTTGTAGTCCTGTAGCCTTCGGCGTATTTCGTCTCTTTCTTTAGCGGTTTTCGTTATTTTGGCGCCTAAATACACGAGTTCACTAACATTTTAAATATTGTATTCACCAAGTGTGATATATTGTGTATTTGAGGTATTTTTTCGCGAATGCGTCATGAGCTTTGTTTTATTCTCATTGATTTGTAGCCTTACTAGTTTTGCTTCGCTGCCGACTCTCAGGAAGAGTTCTTCAGCAGTTGTTAATGACCGTGACAAAATGTTGATGTCCTCAATTTTAGCCAGTTACAAGCGCCAACCATGCCAGGTGAATCAAAAGAGATTGCTTCTTGACACTTTCGATACTTAAAAAAATGTTCGAACGTTCTTAAGGGGGCCTCCTCATAAATACTTATACTTCAAAAGCAGTAGAATTTGAAGTGGGAAATTTCCTGTAACGCGCTCTATTTGCGATTTTTTTTCACCCGGATGGTTGCACGTTCTTTTTCTATGGCATGCTAGATTCACATAGACTGTCAAACAGAAGATGGTGGAAATTAACCGTTTGGTCGAAATCTTATTCCGCAGTAAGACTGATACATAATTTATTGGGATCATTCAAGATACCACATTTTTATCGAAAACATTGACATGGACTCTAGAGAGAATACCAAACTATTTTCTTAGCGCAAATAAATAAATTACACCATATTTTCACTTGTCGTTTTTTTTTTATTTTTTATTTTTTCGATCACAAATATTTGAACGTTAAACATTTATTTTGTATTCATGGATAAGCAGATTATTTATTTGTATTTTGGAATAACAAGCTAGAAAAATGGGTAAGGACCAAGTTGTTTTAATTCATGTTTAATTTATTCAATTTTTAATACAATATATTTTTAAATATATCAGGAAAGTTAACACAGCTTACAAATTGAGATTTAATTTTGTTCGTTGTCGTAGTTTTAAATGAAAATCAGTAGGCCTTTGTAAAATTCGTTTTCCAAAACCTTTAAAATCATTGTTTTATCTAGGTGAAACAAAGTTCGAACCCAAACTTTGTTTAGGAAACAAAGAAAAAAACAAACGTCATCTGTCACTATAAATCTGAGCAGTGTATTCCTCCATAAAAATATTTTTTAGTTTTTTCAAAAGTTGGACTCAATTTCCTATTTTTCAAATTGGGTAATAAATTTATATTATATTTATATTTTAAGCGTCCAGGTAAACCTGATAAGATTTCGATACTTCATAAATGTGCAGCCTAATTCTAAAGTTGATTTATAACCAAACATCGTAATGTGCAATAGTTTTGATTTTGGTTTTATATCATATTTTACAACCATAAGCGTGAGCTTTACTTTCCCCATAAATATGAGTTGGTTAATATTAGTATTTACTTATATTTGTCTTTATTCTAGTAAATTAAGTCTTACGAACCCTGTAATGCCTTCACAGCTTGTGAGCTTCGTGGGTTTCACTTTTCCCATAACTATGAGTTGCTTAATATTATACTTGTCTAAATTCTAGTAAATTAACTTTTACAAACCCTGTAATGCCTTCACAGATTGTGAGCTTCGTGAACATCACTTTCCCAATAAATATGAGTTGGTTAATATTATATAGTACGTGGCTAAATTCTAGTAAATTAAGTCTTACAAACCCTGCAATGCCTTGACAGCTTGTGAACTTCACTTCTCCCATAAATATAAGCTGGATAAAATTAGCTTTTTATATTTACTTAAATTTGAGTATATTAAGTATTACAAACCTTGTAATGCCTTGACAGCTTATGAGCTTTGTGTGGTTTACTTTCCCCATAAATATGAGTTGGTTAATATTAGTATGTACTTATATTTGTCTAAGTTCGAGTATCTTAAGTATCATGAATCCTGTAATGTATTGACAGCTTATTTTTGTATTTTATGGGTAGACGATATTAGCTGGTAACTTTAAGCACACTAGTGCATTATAAAATAATTTATCTGAGTCCAATGTGAAGGAAAACTTTAATTTAATCCAAGATACCCTTATGCAATAAGCTAGTTTAGATTTTAACGCTTTTAATTTGCTAGGTCCAAGATAGCCCTCCATCAATAAGATTAAACCTAAGAAACATAATTTTGAAATACGAGTACATCTTCTATATTAACATTATTTAATAATTTGATATTTTAAGTAGTAAATGTCAAAATTCATATTTTTTAGTTTGTCGGGAGATCGTTTATTTAATTTTACCACTCTTAACAGTGAATCTAGTTCCTTACTGTCAGACTCCAAACTTTATAATGCCATACCAAGTCCTTTTGAATGTGCATCTAAGCATCGTTTGCATTGATAATATATTTTGTACTTAACCCAGCCAAATATTTATAGACATTTATATGTAGTGAAGTCAAAACTTAGTTCTTAAATTGATCCTTATGGAGCATGGATGTTAGCACTAGAACACTTATTAGTAAGCTAATTTACTTAAGTTAATTAAAAAGTTGTCAGTACTCTCCAGAAGTGTTCAACCATAGTCGCAAAATACTATATCAACGCTCAAAACATAGGCCTGTTTTCAATTGTGTCAATTGTGTGCCGGTTGATGTAGGGTATGCTTAGTATGTGGCTACTCCAGAAACTTTCGGTAACTGTCAAACTCATACTTCAGCAGTAAATAGCCTTTATCACTCTACCATAAAAACATGTTTATTGAGGACATCACTCACAAAGGTTATTAATAACAACTTCCCTCATATTGATTGCTGATCGTCCAAAAATTTCCGATCATTTGAGCCTATTAAAAAAAGGAGGGAGGTCTAGTCAAATGCTTTTAGAATATCAACAAATATAGCTGCCAAACTTTCCGACATTCAGTTTCTTATCAATGAATTTCTCAGCACGAATCGCAGAAGATGTATAGAGCGATTCTGCTATTTTTCAAAAACAAATCCTTTTGGCATAAGATTAATATATAAGAACCCATAATTTCCCCGAAAGCAAAAGATTTTTTCAATGAATTGGCAGAAGCAATAATTTTAGATCTCTGAAAATTCTTAAATAAATATAGAAAATCCATAAGACTTGTGTGGCATAAACAATGCACTGAAGGCATCAGCGGACTGTATTGTTTCAAAAAATTTTACTGTCAATGCCAGGTGATATGGCCATATGATTATATATGTTTTTTGGCCTGCAATAGAAGGTTTAGACTTAAACGTGCTATGTCTTGCAGTACGGCGGATAAGCGATACCGTATGACATGCAAAGTCAAGATGTCAGTTGGCTGTCAAGATTGTGTTATTCATTAAAAAACCATGTTTGTTTTGATAAAAAATATGCTTCAAAGTACCCAAAAGTCAACATTTGTCAAGTTAAGGCTGAGCCAATGCAGGAAATGAACAAAAAATGATTAAGAACTATTTCAATAAGATCATGTACGGCATTAGATCTTGAGGCAGCCATTTGTCATGTCAAAGGGGAAAATTTAAATCAAAAAATATTATTTTATAAGTATTTCATTTATGTTTAATTTTTGAGTTACAAACCTCAATACATGGTTGCATACTTATGAAAGTTGATACTTGGGTTCAAAACCTGTGGTTATACCGGACCCAAGCTCAGCAATCATATTCTTGCCTTTTAAGGCAAATTCCACGAGATGACTCACGGTATTTTTTCGTATAATCAGGTTAGCTTAAGCTAACTACGGTCTGTTGTGGCCCACCTTTCCACATTTCCATTAATGAAATAAATTTGCTAGCTTCGTTACTTTCTCATTAGTACCTAAGCGTTGTGCATAAACTATTTGGGATTATTTTTACTTCACCGAGTAAATGCTTTTGTCATTCAGCAATAATTTCGGCATGTTTTCATATACATCGACTAGTTTATTATACATTACTTCGCTTAGGTGGGCTATTTTGGAATTTGTTGAAACTTTTTTAAAAATCAAGTAAAGCATTCTGATTATTTGGTTCAGATTTGCCAAGAAATGATATGATGCACTGAACCGATCGAATACTGCGATCTTCTCAGTTGCTATTGTCCTCATATCATCAATGCGGCATTTCACAGCTTACATAAAAATCTGGTATAGTTAGGGTGGATTTACGCCTCCAGTCATACCTCAAACTATACTGCTGCGCTGCGCACAACGTGGCATTTCACCGCTGACCCACGCTTCTCATAATGCTGATCCAGCTTCACTAAATTTCTGCCTGCTCCATGAAAATGAAAAGTCATATCAAAAGCATTGTTTAAATGAGATAGTAACTTAAAAGCATGTTTCAGACAATTTGATGGAGGTGCTTCTTTAAGGATACTAAATAGTCCTAGCGAAAACTTTTAAATTTAAACCAACATCCTTTGTATCAATATCATTTGTTTTAACAAATCTAACAAATTTATTTTGATTAGTAATTATAATATCAATTTTTCGCATTAAATCATAATTATCTCGTAATTTCAATGGCAGGAGCGATAAGCGCCTTGAGGTTAAATTCGAAACATGTTAGCATATAAATGCAAATACTTGCAACTACTTTTTTTTAGAAGAGAAATTTGATATAAATATTTTACCCGTCACTGAAGAAGAGTTTTTTTGTAATGAATACCGAAATACATACATCGATTCACATAAATACACAAAAACAAAGAATAGATACGATTTCTTACAATCCGAGCCCATTTACAGGCCTGTAGTGCCAATATTCTGAAATGCAGCACCTTAAACATTCCTTCTAACAGGTTTTTTTTCATGAAAGTCAACAATTTTTGCCATAGTGGACATACCAGATTTCTTAAGGCCACCAGAGTCAAGCATCGTGAGCACTACAATCGTCCCTTGTGTGTGTCTGCGTTTCACATTTCTATCTTTACTTGTCCTACAAAGGAATATAGACATCACAACGTCTATATTACTCTGTAGGACAACTGAAGATATGTAGACTATAAACAGAATGACAGTTCTCCATATTTGGGAAGAATATGTCAGGACTGCAGACAAAAACCTTCACGCACCATTTCAGGAAGACGAAATAGTCTTGAGCCAAGCAAAATATAATCATGAGATTCATTTAATTGACATTCTCTCCAACAAGCATGTTATTTTGGGCAGAATCGTTCTTGACAAGGGCTTTTCTAATGATATTGCAATCTGTTTGCTCTGACGGCTGTTTGGGTTTAAACCCGTCTTATTTTTGGGCCAATGCCAACTGATCTTGCACTACTGTTACATTGTTTAAGTCTTTTCAGAGCGGTCATTACCCTAAGTTACCCTGAGAGAAGAATGTAGGCCCACGCAAATTTTTTACTATTTTTATTCTCCTTGCTTGATCAAAGTAGATTTAAACTTTTGCCTCCGGCTCTCCGTTCTGAATGAAGAAGCAAAGAAATGACTGCATGGCCGAAATTTGACTTCAGGTCTCTTAGAAATTGACTCGGACTGTTGTATTTTTCTTAGACATTAAAGGTGGCTTGCCCAAACTTGGACTAGAAAGCACGAATTGCTGTCTTTTGGGGCATAAGACACGTTTAAGTCGGACAACATCCATTTTTTCGTACTGTGTTTTAATTGAACGAGCTCGTGATAAAAGAAGGTGAATTGTGGGGCTCTTCTAACCTTAATTTTATCAGCGGGCCGTATCCCAAAAAACGGAGCTTATTTGGTCGAACATTTAAGTTGTGTTACTAGTTTATCTTAAATAAGTGGAACTGCCTAATACGTATCAGAAATATAAATTGGGAATTATTTCATAAGTAATGTGAAAGAACTGTTTAAAAAACAGATCCTTAACAAACCCCCAACAGGCGTTGTTTACAACACGTTTATTGTGTCAATATGATGGATGAAGGGAAGATAAGAAGAAATCTATTGAAATTTTGCTTACTTTACAAGGCATAACCCTGAAAATTGGACTAATGAAGTAACCTCTCTTAATAGAGGTTGCATTATCAGTCTTTTTTACTTTGGAGGGACTATTTGACTCAGATTTGCACTTCGAGGACAAAAAAGTGTATTACTTATGTCACCCAGGTAATGTAAGCTATTTCAGACATTTTTTTAAACAAAAGCTCAGTTTCGAAAGTAGACTTCGTAGATTTTAAAACTTCAAAACTTTTACTCTGACGGTATTTCTCAGCGTAAATGCTACAAAAACTAAAGACAAAGAAAAATGCTGTTTTTTTTACTGAAATCGGGTCCACTCCAGTTTTTCTTATTTCAAACATTAAAACTAAGCTATCATTTTTCAGTATACTTGATTATTAAATTGAAATAAGCAGTTTTTACACTACATCTCAAATCTAAATGCATAACACGGGATGCAGGGTTGAAACTACTTGTTGTTGATGCCAGAGTTCACTGGTTCATATCATGACAAGATACAAATGTTGCATGAGTCATTTTACGTAGAGTTCCTAAACTAATTTCATCCTATTCAGCTGTTATTATATAAAGACTTTTGAGCCGTTGCCATTTTGCAAATCATCTTTAAACTAAAAATTTTTTTCCTTGAAGTTTAACGTTAAAATCGAAACTTGTAGAATGGCAAAACTAAAAACTTTATATATATATATATATATATATATATATATATATATATATATATATATATATATATATATATATATATATGTATGTGTATATATATATATATATATATATTTTTTTTTTTTTTGTATATATGAATATATATATATATATATATATATATATATATATATATATATATATATATATATATATATGTGTGTATATATATATATATATATATATATATATATTTTTTTTTTTTTTGTATATATGAATATATATATATATATATATATATATATATATATATATATATATATATATATATACATATATATATATATATATATATATATATATATATATGTATATATATATATATATATATATATATATATATATATATTTATATATATATATATATTTATATATATATGACGTGTATACATTTTTGGTGTTGCCATTCTACAAGTAGTGATTTCATTTCAAAATTCATCAAAGTAGAGCTCTGATGATATTTGGTAAAAAGTTTAACTGTAATATTTGAAGAAGCTTCAAGGAAAAAATTTTAAAGTCATTTGCAAAATGGTGATCGCTTAAAAGTCGTTATTTTTTTATCTTAGCACTACAGCCCCTTTTGAGCCTTTGCTCAGGGATAGTCGGATTATCTCATTACCTTGATCTATGTATCGGCACTCGAAAAGGGGATATGGTCAGTACCACGCTTTGGGCGTTGATCCGTCCACACAGCTGCAATCTGTCCTGATTTTTAACCAGTACGTATCATAACTGAACGGGCTTATAGTCTGTCCAAAGGATCACTCAAAGCAAATCTCGATGTCACCAACGGGACTCAAACCACAGACCTTCGGCAAACGCAGCGAGTGCTGTAACCGCTACGAGTATACCGTGCGGAAGTCTTAACATCAGCAAAATTTGTTAGCTAAACTTCGGCCAAATTTATCAACCGATTCTGATGAAAGTTGCTACCAAGATTACTGTTGATACTGCAAGATTAAAAGCTACGTTGGTGCCAATTTTGCTTGATTTCTTTGAAACTACCTTTAAATTTTTTTGCCACACGAAAGTTTGAATTTTTGCTTCAATATTCACCAAATATTCAGAAACGATGTAAAACATACATTTCTTGGTTACTCCAGCCATATCAGATGAGAAATAACAAAATGTGCCATTTTAGTTGAAATGTGGTCTATTCTGTTCCAACCAAAGTAATGGTTCGATTAAGGTGAAATTCAGGACAAAAGCTACTCATAATGTTTAACGACGTTGAAAAGAAAAGAGTTTAAAATTTAATACTATTTTCAAAATGACGGCAGCTATAAAGTCAAAGCACGATTAAATTTTGTACCTTGCTAGATATCGGAAAAATATGTTTATCAAATCGAAAATTTCAAAATGGCTGCCATTTCAGTTTTTCACCTTTCCAATGCTAAAAAATACATATTTTCATAGTAATTCATAACAAAATTCATATTGAGATGGAAACTTGTAAGGTGAGATGAATTTCTGTGCAAAGGCTAACTGTAATCTCAGAAAAAGCCTCATAGGAAATTTATAATTGAACCATTATGTTCATAATAAGCACCGCTAAAAATTTCAAAATGCTAGTGACATTTATCAGCTTATAAATAGCCACATATGTTTGAGGATTTCTATGAAAATTAGTGCTGACTCAGCAGTTAGCGTCAGCTGAAGTAGACTCAAAAGTTTCAAAATCACGGTTGTTATAACTACAAAATAAAAATACGTTATGAGGATCGAAGCACTTTTATGTCCATGTTGAAAAGTATGAGTGTAAAGTATCTCATGATCTTACTAAAGAAAACACCTTTTTGACAGCAAATCTCTAATGACAGTACTTTTCTATCTATGTAAGTTATTAACTTTGGGGCCAATTAATTTTAAGATTGTTTCCTTCCCTTATCAACGAAGTATTAAGCAGTAAGAGTCTGAGTTATATGATGGGCTTATGAATAGTGAAAATTGCAGAAAAGGTGGTCCATAGGCCGCAGTCAATAGACTAAATAAAAAAACAAACAGACAGAAAACAATTTTCAGCAGACAAACAACTATAAATTTAGAAAATATCTGAAATAGCCCCATGTAGCACAAAACTTAGGGTTTTCTACGGCTAGTCTAAGGACCATTGGTTAAAAAATTAGCATTAAAGACGGTGAAACAAGGACCATTTCTGGTCTCTGGTATATTCAACAGCAGCTCTTGAATAACAATAATAAAATGTCCTAAAATTAAAACCTATTTCTTTTATAGAGTTGTGCCCTGTTCATGTCACTTAGGATTTTTCAAAACTTATTCTAAATTGAATTTTGTATTTATACAGGCGTGCGTAAGTGTTGCCCACGTGGTGTAGTAATTAGAGTGCTTGCTGCGTAAGCCGATGATCCGTGATTTCGAAGGATTCTTCGGACGGACTATAAGTCCGTTCAGTTATGACACGTAATGGTTTAAAATCAGAGCATGTCGCAGCTGAGCGAAGAAATCAATGGTCAATGCGTACTATTGACCACATTATCTTCTTGAGTACCGACACATTCGATCAAGATAATGAGATACTGGACTATAAGCGGAGGCCCGAAAGGGATTGTAGTGCTAAAGTACAAAAAACAATGATTGCAGACTCATTTAGGTAACTAAAAAGGATGCCAGAAGTGTAGAAGCGAAAACATTTGATATTAATTAGATGAATATATATATATATATATATATATATATATATATATATATATATATATATATATATATATATATATACTCGTTTATAATATATACTACGTTTGTTGCCAAAATAATACTTTAAAGTGCTTTGACATTCATATTCTGTTCTTTTTACAATCTCTCTTTGCTAAAAGCGAACAGGTCCAACCAACCTGTATCGCTTCAACAAGTTAACTTTCGGTTCTCTACTTGTTGCATCCCTTTTGATGACGACTTAAAGGCATAAAATTTGCTATTCAACGTCGGTGTGATGAATCGACCATCAATCATATGACAGAAAATCAGCATACCTAGACAGGTATGCTCACCTAGAGAGTTTTATCGACGTTAAGGAGGGGCATTGAACGTATTTCGTCCACCTCTCTATATAAGGCAGGGATTAAGTTGATAGACATATCTTATATTCCAAAACAGCTAAAAATTGACACTGTATGACAACAGGGATGAGAGTATGCCCACAGGAAAGACTTCTCTCATCAGTACTATAAAAGCATATTGATTGACCTTCTCATCAGAAAATCAGACAATGAAAAGTACATCCTTAAGCGTTATGCTAGTCATATCAAGCGATAAGCACTATGCTAGCTTCAAAACTGCACCGAAAAATTGGAACTTCAACAGGCTTAGGTATGGATAAGGGCTTCATGTATGCTGTGAAAATTTTATCGAAAGCCATTGTCGACTTTTGAAAATTTCCTAAGGCATCTGGCAAGACATACTAAAACAAAAGATCTACTGTAGCTAATCTGGTAACGTATTTCAGTAATTGCTGTTATTGGATTAATGCATTACAAATTGGTTAAGGCTCCACTGTCAAATGCAAAGAACGATGTTCAACAGAAGCACTCAAAGCCACATTAATGCTCTCATTAATGAACTCCTTTGCGTATGCTTCTCTAAGACTTAGATAGCTTAAAAGTTTATCCATGTAAACCAATAGATTCCTAAACTCACAGATCATAGAAACATTAACCTCAAAAGTAATTTTGGCGAAATTTGGAATATGCCTTATGATGCAATTGCTAGCAACTTCCCTACTTTCTAGAGGATACAGTATTGAAAAGCCGTTTGAATCTACCAGGAAAAACCTGGTACATTTTTACAGATTTCAATACTGTCTTCTTCAGCAAAGCTTGTTAAATAGAAAATAAAACTGAAACTTAATGAGCCTCAACAACATCGATCAATACACATTCCATAACTCTAGGAAGAATACCACAAAAATACAAGCAGAGGTGTACACCATTCACCAAATGCTTGCATAAAGTGTTAAGAGATGGTGGAAACAAATAAAAATAGCCAACTGATGTAATAGTCAAGCTCTAAGTGAGTTATTCACAATCTCAAAACTGGTCTTTAAATGCAAACTCAACCTCTCCACAGCATATTGTGGTACTCCACCTGAGTACCACTACCTACTTCATTCCTGTTATAAAGTAGGTAGCCCTACCTCGGATGCGAGGGAGCGGTATTTCCCAAAAACTGTTCTCAGTAGCTAGCAAGTTCCCCTGCGTAAACGCTGCGTTTCGCAATGTTTTGTTCTTCACATTATTAACAAGGTTTATATCTAACTATGCTTCAAACTCGTCTATATAACAACTGTTTTCAAACTCAAAAACGCACTGTTTCTTGGATATTTTAAAAATGACGAAAAACTCCTTCTTCACCCTCTATAGCAACAACCGAACCGACAGCTTTCTGGTTTTTCCTCTTATGTCTCTCTTACCATTGAGGTAAAAGATTGCACTTCCTCACCTTCGTTGTTCACTAATTTCAATGCTCTTTCCTACAGTTCCACACTAGAATGTTTCCAAGCTTGGTGTTCATGTCGGCAGAGGAGGTATTGACTGGGTACTCGTTTTGTATATTCATAGTAAGAACACCCACTATATTTTTGATGTGCACGCATAGAAATGAGAATAGCGACCCATAACTTATACAGAAGATTTATTAGACTGATGCAATTGTACTCAATGGGAAATTTGCCTCTGATTTAAACATTCCGCAGTGTTCAGTGGTCTCTTGAGTAGATCTTTAGTTATCGATTCTCTTCGTGGACACAATAGAAAATTATATGATCAGAGAAACTCTAACCTCCCCCTATTTACGGGGACTCATACCTTACAAGGTAAAGAAAGCACCCTTTGCAAAATAAAAGTAACCTGTTGAGTTGAAGAAGTCAAGCATGTTCTTGAATGAAATCAGAAATATGTTCCAGTGATTTCTCTGTCCTTCTCTATACTGTCATTATATACTACTCAACCAAGAACTTTGAGAGAGAAGTTTGCTTTTCTAGCTCTTTTATTTTAATTTAAACCCAGAATATGGGAAACCTTTATTTTTAGTGTCATGTAAAATCAACGTTCTCTCACTTTTATTGATCAGGTTATCAGTTTTATGCGAGGTTTGTGGAGTTACCTATATTTATAATAAAATTTTCCAATGCAGGACTACTCAGAATTTTCGCTGAACAGCTCGCTGATCTTGGCGTAAATTTTGCTGTCCCTCACCTGTCATTATGAAATCAATATCCGTGTAAAGGATACTAGGATAAAGAAATCGCATAGCAATATCAATCCTTATTCCTAACGAATGGAAAGGATACTTCCGTTAATGGATATAGCACAACATAAGACTCTAGTAGGGAGGCCAAGGAAACTCTTCCAGGATTTTTAAACCAAAAGCTCGTGGAACTATGTCAATTGTTGACATTTTGTCTTAATCACACATGATTATGATACGAGTACATCCAATGTTTGTACAATGAATTTTGGTGCTTCCCATTGAAGGCTTACAGAATTTTCTCCATGTAGTGATAGTATATTTTGTCCATAAAATTGTTCTTCTGTAGGGTTAAACTTTTTTACATCGTACGATTTATTTTAAATGGTTTTGGCCCAATTTTCCTGAAGATAAGAGTAAGGCCACAAATACTCTTGATTTGTTATCTACTTCAATATCAATTTTGAGGCCCATATTTGATATTCTCTATTGTTTACCAGATATTATATATATATATATATATATATATATATATATATATATATATATATATATATATATATATATATATACATTTCATATCCGCAAAGAGATCAGCTGATGCCGAATCCCCTCGTTGTGTTCATTCGTTGGGAGCTTAACATCTTGTGGCAAGGTTTAGCCGCTGAACTATTACATCTGTTGTTCTTCCGACCGACCAAATCATTTTAGTGAAAATGGTGCTTGAAAAGTACTAGAAGGGTAGTTATTATGTGCGTAACCTTTTTGTAGATCTCAAACAAACATTCAGGTGCATGGAATGAAATGCAATGGTAAAAAATATGCCAGTAATATCAAAGTGGCAGATATGCTGAATGTAAATAAATACAATCTCAAAATTATTAATGATTTATAACTGGACAGTATCATTACCCAATCATTTGCATCAATGGTGGCTTGAAGCAATGATCCAAAACACAGACTTAATCATACTATATTATTTCGTTTTATCCAGCCATCGTGCATTGGAGACACTCAATGTTCAGCCTGATATATCAGAAAAGAGACTGAAAATAGAAGCTTTCTGAGTTTCTCACCGAACTATGTAGAGCGGTTAAATAAAAACTACTTAAATTGAATATATGACAAGCCTTCCAGGCTGCAATACTTGTAAAAAACTTAGCTGGGGATGTTGCGAAAACCAAATTTCAGCTGTTCTGGCGTTAAGGCAATTTTTAAGGCACTGTGTCTCCCTTACAATAAGCACATGTTGCAATATCACTTTCTTTTGGTGTTTCCCTTTCTAAATACTTCAAGGGGAATGACTTCATTCAACTTTTAAGAAAGTTTTTGCTCTGGTCAAGCTCATTGTTTTGCACTCACTTCAATCGATATAGATCATCAAAGTTTTCAAATAGGTGGAAATTTTTTTCAAAAGCGTGTATGATACACTCTATTGAGGCTACAACAACTACATTTGGGCCAAATCATTTAACCTTAACTTCCTTACTTCTTCAAAAAAATCTTAACAAACTCTCTTCTTTCTTCTTTGCGGAAAATTAAATTGACGAAATTAAGGCCTCTCAACCGTATTGGTTGCACAGTTCTCTTAAATCTGTATACTTGGTTTTCCAATGCACTATTTATCCTAAAATGCATCAAAAACTATATTGACGTCTTGTTTGCAAACAAAGATGCCTAAAGTTACTAGTCTAATTATTTATTGCATGATAATTATGAGACAAAGCTAAATCATTCTACTCAGTTGATCATTCAAAATACCTGCACCATTCGTGCTGAGCATATAACCATAATTCACATTCCTACTATATTTATTGAGTATACATTACACTAACATTATTTGTATTTAGAAAATCTATGTTGTATAATCGTCACTGCTATCATGTAAAACCTTATAAAGTGAGGCAAACCTTAATTGACACTATCGGGACTTTTAAGTTCATTTCCATAAGAAAATTTCCAAACGCCAGCCTTTTATGTATGTTTTGTTTCAAAACACTTAAGTGTTGTCTTCTTTATTTTTGTAGTCACGTTTTGAAATTGGAACATACTTCAAAGCAATTTTGCAAGTTATATTCCTATATAAAATACCACTTATAAAGCATCAGTCCCTTCCACATAAATAAGCGTAAGATGTCAAGTTTAGTTAGCTATTCATACCATCATTTTGAGATTTATGCATTTCATCTATAAAGCCACACGAAAATGTATCCCAAATGCGAAAAACTTAACATGTTAGAAAAATTCAACGTTTAAAGTGCTTTGAAACTAAGCACATAAACGTTTAAATCGAATTGCATACTCTTAAATAATTTCAAACACTAAGTATTGATTAGTATGATTCAAGCACTAAAATGCATTAAAGTACGATGCCGATACAAAATATAGTAGATAAAAGTCTATCCCGGAATTGCCAGTTGCTCAGCTGAAAAGTCAATCCGGTGCTGAAACAGTCTTACGGCATTGAGGTATACCGGACAATCCCTTGCAAATGCTGGATGTAGAATCATTTTGTTTTTGGCAGCAGCGCAATTCGAACACTTCACTACTTGTGACTTGCAGCTACTTGTGTTGTGATACTCCGCACACTTAGCGCATACTTCAACTGCACTTCGGCATTGCATGTCACAGTGCCCAAACTTTTGGCACTTGAAGCACCGTCTCACACTGATTGCTTGCCTGCAAATATAAGAGTTGAAGTCTATGTATATACGCCTGTCAACCAGTCTGTTGAATAATTTTCCCGTTACTTCAAAAATCAGAGAATAATCAGAAGTTTTTTTACTTTGCCGAGTTTTAACAACTGAAAGATTGCCATTAGGGACATCCAAATTTAGCAACTTTATCTCCGACATTAGTTCGTTGCTTTCAAATAATCGTTTTAACCCACGTAAAATTAGTCTAGGATTCATCTGTTTCATGATATGAACAGTATATGAATCTCCTATGCATCTTTGTAAAGAGTTATTAAGGAATTTAGTAGCATAAGAACTCTCTGTCTTGAGGATAACACCGCCTCCGAACAGTTGACGGCTAAACACAATTGGAACTCCAACTCGAGCTGGGTTGAACGATTGTCTGATGTCATCCATAGTCACATCAGGCGCTTGGGTTACTTTAGGCTTAACTATAACCCCCCCATTATACTGCGTTCTTTCTTCGTCATCCGTCATTTCCAGAATAGTAGCTTGTAAATCATCCATTCTTTCGCTAAGTTTACGAACTGCTTCGTCAATCTTCTCTAGACAGTCTTCCTGGTTTTTATTGGAAAACATCGATGTATTCTTTAATATTTTTTGGGCCAAATCTTCCTCGTTAGGGCAGACCCAGAAAACCCAGTCTTCGGCAAACTTAGTGGCTTCACACACGCTGTCAGGCATACCGACACAACTTGCATGAAACCACTTACCGCAATGTCCATCGCACTTTATTTTTAAGTCTTTTTCCTTTATTATTTTGGAACAAAACCCACACTTTTTACTCATTTTAGCTAACGAAATCTGGAAATAGACGAGTAACAGAAAGAGTATCTTAGTCTGGTTAGAATGCTCAACTCTAGCGCAGTGGATCCCCAATTCAAAACTCATTGATGACATTGAATTTTTTTCAGTGGTTCATCTGTCGGAATATTGATCTACTCAATTGTGATCGGTACAAATGATAAACACACGGTCAAGCGTAATACTGCCATTTCAGTGGCTAGGGTGCCGTATTTGTCCCAGCACGAGATTCACTAATAAGTCTTAGTGCCTGAATTCAATTTGGATTGTTGTTGTTTGCAAATGAGATGAAATGGTACTGATTTTAAATCTAGTAGTAATCATGCGGTGAAGCATAATACTGGCTATATCTCCTCCTATATAGAGTAGCCACACTGTCATAAAATGAGATTTCCTAGATTCTAGATCAATGTCAATGTTAAGTTTTAACTGTTGCATGAATATGATCATTATTATACCAACAGAGCCATTAAAATACGCCGCAGAGTTCAGCTCGTATATAAAACCATTTAATCAGGTCTGATAGTACTTAAAGCCTGTTGCATATACAGAAGAACAAACAAAATTAAGTTCAAAGTATAAAAATTTGTAATAAGACCTGAGATAAAACCTGTATCAAGCTTTAGCAAGCATACTAAACGTCCTTGAAAGGTAGAACCTGGGACGAATAATAGTAGCTGAACAAAAAGAGATCTGTAGTAAACAAAATAGAATCGCAATTGGTATGAAGTATTTGACAAGCTTAAAGTTTCTTTAAAAATACGACTGCAATTGTTGCAATACTATACATTAGCCACGTGGTACGTCAGGCTACCTAAAACAGTTTTCTTTGAAAAAAAAAAACTGAGGGATATACACCTACGGGAGGGAGCGTTAATAAAATTTTGTTAATAAGAATGCAATGAATGAGCCAAGACAACCAGAGACATTGAAATTAAGATGGAAAGCAGCTGTAGTATTGCAATGAGACAACGAACACTAGCCATCGTTTTGGAGATCATTGTAGTTCTTTGTGCAAAGTGAAATTGTTTGGCGGGTAAACATAGAAAGATAAAATCTCACGTTCAAGTTGATTCGAGAATGCTGCACGATTATTATTATTATTTCTAAAAGAAGGAATACCACTGCTAAGATCATTTAAGAATCAACGCCTTTACCCAATATTCTCAACAGAAACCAACAAACTTTGGGACTAAAAATCATAAGCAATATTAATTATCACATTTCAAAGCTAACTATACTAGTTCTTATTCAAATAAAGTAATTCTTAAAATATGTCTAAACTGCATCTGTCAATTTTGACACGACATCTTCTTCTTCCAAAATCAAGCACACATCACAATCGCAGAAATATTCATGGCAGCAGGATCCATAACATCTGGAGCATGGCTTAAGCCGGTTCACGTAGAGCGTACATCCCAGTTCTTTTTCTTTTTTTCTGGTAAGGGAGTACTGCCTTCCGTGGCAAGCCACCTGTCATGAAAACAAATTAAAAAAAAAGATAATAGAGAATCGGCCAATAGGGGTATAAGACTGTGGGAAATATAGGAGAGAAACTTTACAATTCTATCTGATTTTGCATCAATCAGGCCATTAGTTAAGATCAATTGCTAAACTCAATTTTGTATGTTAAGCAAAGCAAAGTGGAGATTCAGAGTGAAGTCGAACATTTTCAAATATAGAGGATTTCAATAGTATCAAAAATATTCAGAGTAATTTCAAAAATGCAACTTACCCGTCAGTCGTGGATTGCCTGAAAAATGAGGATATCGTTTGGCAGAGTGCTAGCCGCTCAAGCTAGTATTCACTGGTTCGAATATCGTTGGCAATATCGAAGGCTTTTTCAAGTTGTCTCGAGCAGCCATGTTAGGTACTAACCGTTGCGTATTTCAACTCCATGGTTCAATTTTGACTGTTGTGCGATCGATGATTATGATGATTATTATGATCATTATGTTTAATATTATAATTAATCCGCAGCAACCAAGCATTCAATTAAGTCACCCCAAAGTAAACGAAGTCACTGCCACACCTTGGTAGCCTCAACTCTATTAAATTCAGTCAATAAGCATTAGTTCGATCCAACCACAGTCTATTACAAATGCTTTGTTTCAAAGCACTTATGTATATAGGAATTACCTTAGTAACTTTTAAACCGGTTTAAAGCATTAAATTTTGTGTATACGTTTTTTTTCAAAGCGTTTTTTTACGGACTACTTTGCTATGTGCTTTAATTTAAAAGACACCGGCAATATTTTCCGGGGAAATATAATTCCTAGCATCACAATTGCGCTTTTTCTCGGAGAATATGATAATCGTTTTATGTATGTGCAAGTGTTATTATTTACTTTAAAGAAAAACACTTTTAAGGCTTTTTTATTAAGAAATGCGAAAACTAGGGGATATAAATAATCTAAGTTTTATCGACGTCTCCATTACTCTTATTTGATCCTTTACATCACCGTTTAAGGCATTGTCTTAAAACAAAGCCTGGCCTCTCAGATTACTGAACCAAAATCTGCCGTTCTGGTCTATAAATGCCCATGATACTCACTTTTCTCATTTAATCTACGTTTCTCAAAATCGTCAAATTGCTTTAAGCTCCTTAAAGCTTTATCGTGGAACGTTACCAGTATCATAGACAAATTAAAGTTCAAGGTTATTGGCAAAAAAGATAATTTAAGATTATGTTAAGGATTAAGTGCATTAAAATAAAACTGATATATATATATATATATATATATATATATATATATATATATATATATATATATATATATATTTATCCTAAGCGCACCCTAGACCAAAGTGTATTATTTTAAAGCGCTTGTCTTTTCGATTCATCGTAAATGTAGAAGCGTTTTTTTCCAAAACGCTGCAAACATTTAATTTATCCATTGCATACATGAAAGCACTTTAACTGCTTCTAAACTATATTACAACATTTACTTAATAGTTGAGCACAGCCTTGAAAGTGCTTTGAAAAAAAGCAGTTAGACGTTTGATTTCAATTTTAAATATTTGGGTGATTTCAAATAGTTCATAAGAATTTCCAACTTATTAGTAAAAGTATTTCAAAAATTAATTGTTTAAAGCCCTAAAATAGCAAAACGTTCAAATTAAACTTTACCAGTTTTAATTCACTCTGCTTAGTCACGTTGCACTACCTTTTCCCGATTAAAGGAAATGATTTTTTTCACTTGAAACTTAAACAAAACGAAAGCATATTCACCACAAGTTTTTAACAACAAACCGGAAATTCAAAAACCGATTGCACCACTTGTTGCATACAAACAGGCGCGAAATTCACCGAAAATTTAATTGGAAACGCTTAACGAACTCTCATACAAAATGACCAGCATGGGATCTGTCATAAACACCTGATGCTAGCTATTTCATAAAACTGTTCTTTTAGTGCTTTTAGAAAAACTTTCGGTAGTTTTCGCGCAACAAGCGGTTATACAATTTATAGTTTGTTTACTAACAACTTCTAATGAACATTTTATTCTTTTATTTAGCGGCATTTTATGCTCAAATGAATATTTATTAAAAGTGCACTATTGAATTTCAAACTATACTTTTTTGTTTCAAATGCAACACTGAACATTTTTTCCTAATTACAGATTCAACTTTGAATTTCAAATCGTGACTTTCTCACCTTATTTTAGATTCCACCAAAACTTTTTTTTATTTTGTGGTTTGTAAACTGTTATTCTTTTGCTATCGCGCCAAGACTATCGCGGTCTCTAATGGTTTTAATCTTATTAACATCAGTTATGTTATGAAATCTCAACTGAACAATTTGAATTCACTAAAACACGTTCGACTTCAACGGTGTACTTGCAGCAACTAAATTCTTTTTCAATTCACAAGATTAATCTCGGAATTTACCAAACTTTCCATTGACGAATCCTTCTTTCGATAACGCGCACAAGTCCAACCAGCTGACTCGACATCTTAGACATGACTGCTTAATTCACATACCTGTGAATTCTCAGCCGGTCAAGATCAAGGCCATCAAAAATGATTCTTCACATGCATAAAGCTCATGCAATGCGTACATGCAAAAAGCTTCACATATCACAGCCAATATCTAATAATCCCTTTATTAGTGTCTTGTAAACAAATTTTATATTAATACCCCATTAAAAATCGGTACCTAACGGTCTGTCTGTCTGTGTATCATTGTAAGTTTGGTCAGTCAGCTCGAAAGTTAGCTTTATCAAAGTTTAGGAAAGCCTCAGAAGTGGTAATATAGTTTCAGTTTTTTGGTCAAGTAGTTAAAAAAAAAAATTAAGGCGGGTTTACCTGTACCATTGCACAAACGCTCAGAGGAAATTTGCACGCGAGCTTTCGATATCGTAACGGTACTTTAAACAGTTATATGATCAATATGTTAAACTTGATCGTGGAATTTTCATATGATTTTACATCAACACTTCCCTCAGCTGGGTGAGCTTAAAGTTTCTTTTGGAAAATCACTCGAAAAAGAAATTGTTAACGGTAACGTTACTTAAATAGTGAACTTTAGTATAATCGGTTAGCGTACTACGCTATCCAGACTACGCACATTTATAAAAGGGACCCTCTCCCTAAACAAGTTACTCCCACTTAATAATTTAAGCCCTCAAAAATTTTCCAAAAGTAGTCAAGTAGGGTATCAATTGAAGGAGCTTTACAAGGATGCCAATATCAAATCAAAGAACTAGATTACTGTTATCGATATCCCAAACCTAAGGCTCTTAGTTGGAACCGCTGAAGCTATTTTTAGTTTCATGCCAATTCAGTTACATTATATAAGTGTCTGAATAGTTTAAAGTTTTAAAATAGAACAGTTTCCTTCTTTTACTAGACTTGAGTTATGTGTCAAACAGTTCCAGGATAAGTTCTCATGTTGACAAGGGAGGTGCCCCACACTCAGGGAGTAAACGGCCTTCACTTCGCTACTGCAAAACTTATGTGTTTTATTTTAAAATGCGATGTTTTATTTCAAAACGATTAAAGAATTTTTTAGAAACAGAAACTTTTAATTAGATAGCCTTTTAGTTCATTCATTGAAAGCCATGATCCGGCTATCAAGGATTGTGAAGCTTACTCTTATACTTTTGTTCTACTATATGTAAAACATGAAGGGCATTTTAATATGAAAGACAAACATTTACGGTGTTTCAGGGTAAGTCGCTCAAGTATATAAAATAAAACTGCAACACTGTGTGTTTCAAAATGCCACCTGTCGGATTTTCTTTTAATACAATGTTTTAAGTGTTTATTTGGTACTTTAAAATCAGGTAGCTCAAGTCACGGTAGCATCGTGAGGTGAAAGACATACGGACTCCCTATCCACTTCTCTGAATATTGGACATGTAGATTTTTGGAGTTCATAAAATATTAGAAAGGATCCCACTATGGCTATATTCATCATTTTGGTGATTGCTTCTGGTTTATTCTAAAGCACATAATTTGGGATAGGGATGGTTTTGTCTTTTCGTACCCTCCGGTGTTCTTTCAATTATTGGTTCGGCAGATTGTGAAATAAACTTTTGGATTGTTTTTCTTTTAAAAGAGCTGTGCAGCTTTGCAGCCTCTGTCAAATGTAGCAAACAGGCTGTAAAGGAATAGCTAATTTTAAGTGAGTTTTAGATTTGTACTTAAAAGACTATGTATTTGGGAAGGTCAAGCTATTTTCAAGGTTGCATTGGATTAACTTTAGCTGTCTCTTATGGAGAAATACATTTTCAACCTATCGCTGGAGTTGATTACTAAATGCATTGTGGTTTTCTTTGGAGGTACTGTATCTCTTCCATTAGCATTACGTCAGCATATTTTATTTGCTGTTAAATACAACATAAGCTAATGTTCGCCCTGAGCTCACTACATATGGTATTAATTTCCAGAGGTTCCCACTATTGATGATCTGTCGTTACTATGTGTTCTTGCTCCGCTGCGTGATTGCATCCAAGCCAATTTAAGTGAGAATGAGGGTAGACAATTTAAAAGAGAGCATTATAAGCATAGCTTTCACTAATAGTAAACTCAGGATTACGTTCGTTTGTTGTATTAACCCAGAAGGTTGTAATTTGTTAACATTGCCATTAGGGGTTTTTCTACCCTCAATTTTTCTTAGGAAGGTGTTGTTGCTCGTTTTATTAGATTGAGCTTAATGAACTTGGCTTATTCAGCAGTTATTCAGCTATGGTTCCATCTAATTCTCTCGTAGCCATTACTAATGGTACTTTAATCGGGTTTACATGCAGCATTTTGTCTCCGGAATATTGCTTAAGAAAGAATGAAAAACGTTAGGTCTAAGAATAGACCGCTTTGGAATACAGTTAGGATGTGTATTTGGGTTGAAGTTTTGGTCACAGATTTTAACGGTTATAGAAAACTATAAACAAATGCAAGTGGGAATGCGATACTAGTTTCATGAGGTCCCTTTTCACTGAAGCCAGTAAGTTTAAATTGATCTTGTTCCAGATTTCACCTAAATAATGTAGCGAGAAATCAGCCTGAATTGTTTATATCCTCTTTGCACTATGGCTCACAGATTGGCATAAGGTGACATTTTTTCGTGTCTGAAGACTGCAATTAAGGTTTTAGTTGGATATGTCACAATAAATAAAATATTTTTTACTTCTTTTACTTCTAGCACAATTTGTTAAAAACTTTATGACCCAGTGACAATGCCTTGCTGGTGTTGATAAAAAGGCCGGGTGTGATCATGTAGATGCACGGGATGTTAAGTAGTTATGAACAAAAAAAACCCTTTTTGGATGTATACTCGTACATATGATTTTTTTCACTATTGACACAAAATGTGCGGGAGGTGTTACAAAAACTCCTTTTTACTGTTTAAATTTTTTGTAGCGTTTACTAACTGCGCCATGTCCCGTATTAAGGTCACTTCTAAGGGTGAACAAATAATGTTTTTTTTTTATTGTACGAATATGAAACTTATTTCTGATTTGAGGGTGTCAGACTACCAGAAGTGCATGGCACTAAACACTAAGCATTTCTTGGTCAACCAGTAAATTTAGCCTGAAACATTTTGAAACTAGCTTTGTGCATACAGTATACGACTAATTATTCTTAGATCCCAAAGTGAGTTTCTGTTCTGACTAAAGGTCCAAAGGTACCTCATATTAATTCTAGTGGGGGAGTAAGGAGAAGGTAGGTTGAAAGTTTCTTGTTTGTCTAGTAGGAAGTCATATTAAAGAATTGTGATTCCTCCAGATGAATCAGTCTAGAAAATTCGATAGCTGTCCTCACGGACCTTGTTTCAACAGTCAATTGGCTTATTTAATTGACGAGAAGAATGCGTGGTTCATTCGGGTAATTAGATCGGTTATAAAAGTTCCTTTTGACATAAGAGATAAGGACTTTTATATTGTGGAGAAGCGTCGACAGTTTATTTTTAATCGCAAAGGAAAAAGTAATCTTCTTTCAATATAATCGTTCTACGTGTACCGTGTAGTGGTACACTTTTATATTTCGAGAAACAATGACTGATTTTTTTAGCTACAAACATGCCTTATACTTGGGATTGATTCCTTGTGAGGTTGCCAGGATGAATTTTTCCATGATCATTTACTCAGTTTGGTGTTGAAAGACATATATCAAACACTTGTCAAAGCAAATTAGTAGCCGAAAAATAGGACTGTTGATCGTTTAGTTTTCATTTCAGCTATTTAAAAATTAAAAGAAAGAACAGATAGCGTCATGAGTGGTAAGGTATCTTTTCCATTTATCCCTCTCTCCTCACCTACTGGGAAAGAATTCTAGTAAACCAATGTTACTTTGTGGCATCGATATAAGACAGCTATCTTAGCTCCATGTCAAACAGTTTTAGGCTGGAATCTCAAATGTTTAGTGGATATTCCAGAAGTTTCGCATTACCAGATTCCTACACTCTGGTCGTATACAGTACCCACACGCAAAACTAAAGTTATTATACTGGTTGCATTTCCTCTTTGCATTGAAATGAAAAAAAGTGGATTGTCCTGCTTTTTTTGTGTACCATTTTAGACACACTTCATGGCCCCCACTTTCTCTACAAGCTACTCATTTTGGATGCAAATTGTCAGGATGCTGGCACTTTTAGCGTTGCAGCAAGCTCCCTCTCTTGGGCCACGACTCTGTTGCATTCTAGTATAAATTCAAGGAAGTAAAATTTTTCCCTACTGGCTTGTCTTTTCATGTTCAGTCTACATATATATGGGTTTTTTGATCTCTTTTGCAAAATTTCAATACAGTGCTGACAAAAGTACCCAGTTTAGTTACTTTTATAGTATGGCTTTAAACCCAAATGGTTTCTATCACAAACGGTATACCAGTGTACTTGTAAGCTTCATTAGCTCCTGCGCACTCGTACGTCAAATGAAGTATTTGAATTATTGGCCTTCAAGGAGTCGAAACGAGTGTACTCACTTGAAAAAGCAAGGCTTAACGGGTTTTCAAGAAAAAATACTGGCCTTAACTCTAAGGGACAACTCGGCTCTTATGCTTTGACTAGTAGTAATCGGCATTTTGTTTTTTCTTCATTGTCATAAAGAAAAAAAACTTCGAATCAATTGCTTTTTATGAAGGAAGTGTCCCAAGCTACTAAAGAAACTTGAGAGTGCTGAGAGTAAAGGTTTCAGTTTGGTGGGTTACACAAAATCCCTGTATTATGAAGACACCTTATGACAATAAAAAAAGCTTGAGGAACCTGAATTCCACATTGGTATAGATCTTGAGGAAAGTTTCTCTCATTTGTTCTTGTGAACGGTCTCAGCGGGACCAAAATCATAAGATATCTGCGTCCTAGATGCCAGATTGCCACTCATTGACGAGAAGAATGCTTGGTTCATTCGGGTAGTTAGATCCGTTATAAAAGTTTCTTTTGACAGAGGAGATAAGAACTTTTATATTGTGGAGAAGAGTTGACAGTTTATTTTTAATCCTAAAGGAAAAGGTAATCATCTTTCAATATAATCGTTTTACGAGTACCTTGTAGTGGTACACTTGATTGCCACTACTGAGGTTATACAGGCCCAACCTCCCACATTAAAGAATATTGATGGCAGTTGTAGATGTCGTTAGCTATATTACTTAGGCAATAAAACTGATCGGATGCATTTAGGAAAAGTGGGTACTTAGAAGGGCTGAATATACTCAAATGCTTGTTGAAGTTTATCGAAGAGAAGCTTATGTACATGAATCTTTTTCGTGCTAGAAATAAAGAGCTTCGGGTAGCCAGAGAACTTTATGCTTTTTGATTGGAAGATTCTGCATTTTTACAACAACTCTCTCTGGATGGAAATTTCCTGAAGTTAGTATCTCAATATTTTTGTATATTGTCATTAGTTTTTCCCATACTTAAGTCTGCACATAAAGAGCCGACTATAGTGAAAAAAATATGTTTTTATTTTAGTAATTTTCTTTCTTTCATTCATGCATTGAATTCCATAGTCCATAGTCATTTATCTTGGACTACAATTAAAACCAACGCCAGCAATCAAAGAAGCACTTATGCCACCAACGTTGCTGGAGCCTGACCTAGCTTTCACTGAGGCCACAGGTGAAGTTATTTATTTGAGCAAGTGGCACGTCGCTTCCAAGTCTGCAATTGTGAGGGTTGGGCCCATTTCTAGGGTTAGTCGTGAGTTCTGTTTGTAGTGTAAATGTGAAGAAGGGTGTCATCTAAGTATAAACTGTTCAGTCGTGCTGAAATGGTCTGCCAATCGAAATAGAAAAGCATAAAAAGAATACATGAGCATCGATATTCTATCTAAAGTATTGTTACCGACAGGAATGATTGAACTGAATCTCAACAATCCGGAGCAAGATTCACTTAAGACAGAATAAGTCCGTAAGGAGATGGACCTAAACTTCCTAGTTGGTAAGCTCAAACAAAATATGTAATTGGAAAGACAGCTAAAGACAACTCGCCGTATTGCAGTAATATTTTCCATCACTTTGGAAAGATGAACGAAAATTAACCAAAACGCGAACCTTAAAAGTTGGTTTGCAAGTATAGGGTTTTGCATTGGAGATATAACAATTTCGTATCTTTAAAGTCAACATTTTTATCATGGTTAAGTTCACGAGCCAGCAATGTTTGGGAATTATTAAAAATTACTATAAATTACTATTATCGAAAAATTTTCTTCAGCGATGAAGCTCATTTCTGGCTCAATAGCTTTGTTAATAAGCAAAATATGCGTTATTGGCCATCATCAAACCCACATGTGCCTCTTAAGACATCGTTGTATCCGCAACAAAATAACTGTTTGGTGCGGTTTTCATGCCGGAGGTGTGATTGGGCCGTATTTTTTCGTGGATGGAAATGACCGTCATGTTACCGTCAATGGAGAGCGCTATCGTGTTTTGTCGGAAGATTATTTGTAGCCAGAATTGGATGAACTTCACATCAACGATATATGGTTTTAAATAAGATGGTGCCAATAGCCACACAGCAGGACTAACAATCGATTAATTGAAATTTATTTATTTATTATTATGTCCTGCATGGAAAACCCTATAGTAGTTCGAGGGATGCAGTGTAAGTTGACACATTATCCTTGCATGGAGTTCCAAGTGGACCGATGAGTTTTCAGAGCGTATTTCATTAAAGAGAGTTAGACCCATACGATAACTTGTTTTGATAGAAACTACAGCCTAAAACTTTAATGAAAGATCAGAAGTGGTCATCTTATACTCTAGCGTGTACTAAGAGGATGCGAAGAACGATCCAATGAGAAACGAAAAGTAGCATGCCAATACAGTGATGAGTAGTTCGCGTGGTGTATTGGTTAGAGGTCTCATCCCGTAAGCCGGTTCGACTGTTGTTAGCGGCAACGAGATTCAGTTCAAGTGATTCTTCCGGCCGATTAAAAGCCCGTTCAGTTACGATACGTGCTGGTCAAAAATTAGAACATATCGCAGCTGGATGGATGGACACGTGGCCAAAACGTGATGCTGACCATATCACCTTGTGAAGTGCCCACACATTCGATCATAATAATGAGAAACTCTAACTTTCTCTAACCGAAGGCTCAAAAGGGGCTATAGTGCTACAAAAACAACAGCAATATAGTAACGTACCAGGTTTTGATCCTCCCTTTCAGACTACTGGGAGATTCTATGTTCAAGCTATATAAAACTAAGGCTTCTTTATTATAAAAAAAATGCGGAGACGTTAAGAGAATTTTCCATGATCGGGTGAATTCAATTTAGCAATTTAGGAGTACACTGCATGACAGAATGTGAAAATTTTGTGGGAGTGTAACTGAAGGCTTGCTCTACTAGAAAGTAAAAGAGGAAAACCTAGAAGTGAGGCGTACCATATATAGTTCGGGCTATGATTCTATGGGCTAAAGTTTCGGGAAAGGAGAAGGTGGAGTAAGCCAAGGTGGAATAAACGAAGGGGAAGCTACCTGCAGATATGCTTGTTATTTTTCCAAGAGATTTGTGAATAGGCTTCTAAGCTCGGCTTATAGGCGCAGACTTTGTAGTGTTGGTAGATTTTTAAAAACAAAATTGAAAATACCGTAAGGGTTATAGAAGACCAGTGAGTTCCTCAATCATTGAAACACAACTGAATCGCATTAAAATTTTTCGATTTTACATTCTCCGGATACAATCGTATTGTTGTAATCATTTGATTTTCTTCGATTACAACAACAAATTTACTAGACTATGCAGCTCCAATATAGGCATTGTATAAACTTGTTGAGTGCATTCTTGAATGGCTCAGCGTAAAAGTTTGAATTTCTCAAGTTTAATGCAAACCCCTTCTGCAAAGAGTATCTTCTTTGCCTATTCAACTTGTTGTTCCAAATCTGAGATTTAATCTACATCGAAGTATTTCTTGAGCGTATTGATTAATGGCATAAGATATGTGTCTACCTTTAATTATAGATCCTTATAAATATGGATAAAATGCGAACAAAATATTTTTCACCTATGCATTTGTGTCGCTTGATAGGATTTCGGTAACGAATAGGACTTGGCGTTTCTATGACAACTCACTACTCATGGGTTGATTTTGTGTCGCAGTCGAAATGTGGAAAATATATTTTTATGTTGTTTAACTTAGTTTAACTAGATGAAAATTATTATTACGCTTTGAATTTGGATTCTTGTTAAGTTTCCCATCAATTACAGAAATATGAATTTGACGCCGTTATTTTTGTCTTAAATTCAAAAACTGTTGTTTGCTCATGTGATTTTGGAATGGGTGTTTATAAAGCTTGTAATGAGTGTTCTGTTTAGTCAGTTGTAAATAATTTCTCTGTTTGTACTTTTAACGGATGTTCAAAGGAAATCCGTTAAAGTTTGAAAAGTATTCTTTGTAAATGTTCTTTCGAAGAACTTTTCAACAAGGCAATTTGCATGTATGCGGTTTTCATTAAATACTCTGTACGCTTCATAGTAGATATCAGTGAAAGAAATTTAGAAATGTAAGGCAATAAATGCTAAACATGACAGTTTGTTTTATTTTCGACTAACTTTGTTGTCATTTTTTACGTTCTTAGTATGAATCGATTCTGAAGATAATTTGTGCTTTTTTAAAGAATTCATAATATCTGTAAATCATTTGTTGTCTTCAATCAGGAGTTCATGTATTTCACGTCTCCGAGTTTAAGATAAATTGATTATTTAGATATCATCATGTTCGATTGAAGATGTCTTCGAGATACTTAAACCAAATACTAATGAAGTTTGAGGAGATTAAATTGACTGTTAGTTGAATGCTAAAATATGGTTCATGGAAATGTGTTGTAGGTCCGAGAGAAATACTCTCCTGCTGATTGCAAGTGTTTCAAAGTCAGATAGTGCAAGGAAACATGCTAAATTTTGCATTATTTAAATTTGTATCATTCTCGCATCTGGGGAGTTTTGAATTAACATTGTGGAGGAAATGGATAGCACAACTTATGTGACATTGAGGATATATGTGTTATGTGATTTTCCGCTGAGCTTCATGACTGGTTCAGTAGCAGAAAAGAAATTTTAATAAGTATCAAGGCTTGGAAGTCTTTGAAGTTCTATTTTGAAACAAGTGGTTCGAGGAATTGTTGTTCGTACCTGTAATGTGTTGAGAAAGAAAGATACGATTTTTTTCTATTTTATGCTACAAAAAAACAGTCGTTAAAATTTGATATTACCTGCGAAACATTTCAATAAACATGATTTCTTTTGAAAATTTGGAATTAAACTTATTAGACACTCTACTTAAAAAATGACGATGGTAACTTTTTGTTTTTTTTTTTTGGGTGAAAACGACCTCTTGGTGAAAAAAATTAAAAAAGGGCAAATTTAAACTGTTTAAATGTTAATTTCATAGTCAAATATGCAGTAAAGATATTTCTACCTTTTTTACTTAATTAGTTATTGTTGTAAAGCTGATCTGGAAAATAATAGATTCAGTTTTACAGAGAGAATTCTAACATCCCCTCCCACTTTAAACACTCCTGGGTTTGGTTCAATAGTAGCGGAAGACGTTTGCTGGTTTCTTTTCGATGGTCGTGGTAGTGTATGCAATTTTGTTCCGGTGTCTTGCTTAAATTTCGATTCCTGTGTTTTGGGTTGGCTAAACTACCATAAACATATCCTGTGCCGAAGTTACCATAACACTACTGCAAGTATAATTCAAATATAATTGTATATATCATGTATTGAAATTCATTCCCAAAAGTCTGCTAGTTTTAGGTCAGCGATTTCTTTCTTGAGTTGTTTTCATAATTGCTAGTCGATATAGATAGCGGCTACGTTCGTTCGATAGTTTGGTTCTATTTCTCGGTTGTCTAGATGTTCGGAAAGGCTTCCTAGAGGGTTGGACTTAGCATAGTACAATAACGAACAAAAACGGTCACTTTTGGATGTCAATAATTACAATAACAAAAATGGATGTGGCAACGTCAGATGAAGATAAAAAACGACTGAAAATAAATGGGTTTGATTATTTAGCGTAAGAGAGCCAGATATAGCTGCGAGTCATATGTGAGATTGCATTTGCTGTATTTGTTTGCGGAATCAAGACTTGAAACCGCAAATAAATACCGAACCATCATCGCTCGTTTTAACGACGCTGATAGAGCCCCGACACCAAGCACATATACTTCTGGGCACAGCTGTTGCCAGGCTGGTCACCAGCAACGGGAAGATGGCAAATTGTCGAACTGTGCTGGATCCGGGCTCACAAATAAACCTAGTCACCAAAAGAGTCATCAAAAAATTGGGTTTATCATCGACACCACACCTTGCCCTCATTGAAAGGATATGCGGTAATACTGAGAAGGCATACCATAAAGTGAAGCTCGGCCTAAAATCCAGATTATCAGGATATACCGAGCAGTTGGAAGCATACGTCATGAACAAAATTATATCACCACAACCATCTCAGAACTTGAACATAACGGGATGGCACATTCCCAAAAACATAAGGCTGGCAGATGCAGACTTTCACCAAACGGAGCGCATCGGCAAATGTTACTGAGTGCCGAACAATTTTACGAGGTCCTAGCCTTTAGAAAAATAAAGTTGGGCCCACAGCTCCAGAACACGCTCCTAGGGTGGATTGTAGCGGGAAGAGTGATCACACCTCAAGTGTCTTCCGTGACATGCGGCATCCTGACAGAAGATAACCAACTTAATCAGCTCATCAAGCGATTTTGGGAGGTCGAAGAAGCACAGGATCCGCAGCACAAGCTTACGTTAACTAAAAAGGCTTGCGAAGCACATTTCTATCAGACAATGACAAGAATACCCGACGGCCGTTCCTTGGATAAACTTCCGTTCAGCAACGATCCTGATATGTTAGGTGATTCCCAAGCGATGGCTGCTCGCAGATTTATTGCCTTGGAGCGTCGACTGGAGAGGAAACCTGATCTAAGATTTCCATACGAGGACTTCATGGAGGAGTATATTTGGCTTGGGCATATGGAGGAGATGATGTCGCAGCAGCGGGAGGAATTACGATACTTCCTTCCGTATCATTGTGTCATGAAACCTGACAGCAGCACAACCAAGCTGCAAGTGATTTTCGAGGCATCCAGTAAGACGACCACAAATGTTGAATGATGTCCTTCATACAGGGCCTACTGTCCAGGATGTCCTTTTCTCGATACTCCTGCATTTCAGAATGCCTTGGTTCGTATTCACCGCCGACATCGAGTAGATTTGTAGGCAGATAATGCTCCATCCTGAAGACCGTCGGTACCATAGCTTGATTTGGAGAAATAGTTCGACGAAACCAGTGCGATACCATCAGTTGAGAACAGTAACCTACAGCACGACATGTGCCCCGTATCTAGCTACAAAATGTCTGCAGGTTCTAACACAAGAGAGCCAGCAGAAAGGTCCCCTGGGCAACAGCGTGTTGGAGAAGGATTGCTATACCGACGACGTCATGACCAGGGCAGACAGCTTAGGAGAGGCACTTCGCAAACAGGTGGAGCTATGCACCATACTCTCGAGCGCAGGTATGCATTTGCGCAAATGATGTGCCAACCATCCTCTATTGTTAAAGCAGATTCAACCTGAGGACCAACAGGTCCAGCTGGACTTCAGTAATTTACACGAGGACTGTATTAAGACGCTAGAAGTCATCATCAAATCAACCTGGGTCCAACCGATGCGAAGTTCACCAAGAGGACGATGTTATCTGATATAGCTCGAATGTTCAATCCATTGGGTATTCTTTCTCCTATGATAGTAGCAGCCAAGCTATTTCTGGAAGAATTATGGCGATTAGAATTGGACTGGGATGCAGCATTACCAGTGGGGATCCACACCCATTGGTTCGATTTCCGCAGTAGTTTGATCATTGCAGCAGGCCCGATTGTCTCGTCACATCAATACAGGCGAGAAACCCGTGCAAGTACAGTTGCACACCTTTTTTGATGCCTCCGAGAATGCGTATGGCGCAGCGATATACATGCGGTCGACTCTGTGGAGCGGTCAAGTCATCGTCAGGCTGATGTGGGCCAAGTCAAGAGTGGCCCCGATCAAAACATTTACTGTTCCGCGCCTGAAGTTGTGTGCCGCGAAACTAGGCGCTGCGCTTACAAGACGAGTTAAACCAGGAGGTTTTTCAGGTATTTTGGACCAACGCCGTGATTGTCTTGGCGTGGATCAACTCTACTGCATCATCGTATTATCGGAGTGGGGACCCTTGCGACTTGGGGACAAAACGGACCAAGACCACTATGGTAGCGGCAGAGGCTCCTGAAACACACTTTATTCAGCAGACCCAATACGGCAACTCCTTCAAGAGGCTGCAGCGCATAGTGGCCTACATGATGCGGTTTATCTGTTGTCTAGCAACCTCAACTAACAAATCTAGCGCCCACGAATGATGAATTACCCACAGCCCTGGATATCATCGTGAGGTATCTACAATCACAAACTTTTAACTGCGAACTTTTGGACATCAGGTCGGGGGGGGGGGGGGACAAGTCTCCATGCACAGTCTGTTGGTGGAACTGGTACCATTCTTGGATCTAGAGGGCACAATCCGTGTCGGTGGGAGGCTGGATACTGCCAAGACCACGTTCAACGTCAAACATCCCATTTTATTACCGTTCAAACATCCGTTCACGAGACTGCTGATGATGGACATCCATCGCGACCACTGTCATCTAGGTGTGCAAACACTGCTCGCTATCACTAGAAAGGAAAATAACTCGCGATATCGATCGTTCAACGGTGCGTGTGGTGCACCCGAGTCAAGCCCAACTTGTTTTCACAAGTCATGGGAAAACTGCCGAGTGCACATATTCAGCCAGCCCGTCTGTTCAGCAACTCCGGCGTGGATTTTTGTGGGCCTATGATGATCCATTACCGAGGTAGAGGTACCCGGCCGCAAAAAGGGTAGCTAGCTATATTTTGCTGTTTCGCTACAAAGGCCGTCCATTTGGAACTAGTCAGCAATCTAAGCACAGAGGCATTCCTCTGTGCTCTCAAACGGTTCATTGGACGACGAGGCCACTGCCGAAACCTTTTTTGCGACAACGCCACCAACTTCGTGGGAGCTCACAACCAGCTATCAGAATTGTCGTCCTCATTATATTCCAACGAAGTGCGTCAAGAAGTAACAACGGCGTGCAGTGTCGAGCAGTGCCAGTCATCGGAGGTCTCCATGCCCGGTGGAAGCTAATCAATCACCTCAACCTCGAATTCTGGAGATGATAATCGCACGAGTACTTGACGCGGTTGCAGCATCGTGTTAAGTGGAGACAGTCACACCCCAATGCGATCCCAAGAACAGTGGTCATCATAAGCGAAGATAACACCCCATCGATGAAGTCGCCCCAGTGGGGCGAATTATCAAAACGTACGAAGGTGCCGATGGTTTCGTACGAGTCGTTGATGTCAAAACCGCCTCCGGAACTTTGAAAAGGCCAATACACAAAATGACTCCGTTACCAGTACTCAACGACACACAGTCTAATGACTGTGTGTCGTTGAGTACTGATAACCCCACTCGACGAAGGAAGGGTCCCAGATCAGCGGTGACGACATCCCGAGGACAAGGTGGCAATCGATGCAAACCGGAAAGTTAATTGTGGCATTCCTCTTGATGTCACTGCTAGCTCCCATAGCGCACGCCTCTCCAACACAAGGCTCAACAACCAGACCCCTCTCGGGTCTGTATTTTGAACGATTAAGTCGAGTCTACTTATCTTCCAGCGAGTGGAAGTTGCTCATTTATTACGATTTGGGACCGTATTGGCGGGGATTGGCTATTCTGCAGAACGGTATGAACCTTGTGGACTCTTTCAACGACTCCACTCATTTCACTGAGTCTGCATCTGAGATCGAGGAACTGCGACGGCAACTACAGGCGCAGGATGTTTCATAGACTGATCAAGTGACCGACCCCATCGGCTACCTGGGCATTCTCGAATTAGTCATACTGGTGATCTACCTCCACTGGCGTTCCTGCAAATAACAATCCAACCTGCATGTCCAACCACTGGTACCGTTACCTAGACGATACAGCCTACCCACACCTTGGTGGAGATTGAACGGACCGTTCAGCGGAGGAGCAGGTGTTGAGTTTCTGACACTCCTGAGTGCCCATCACGGCCTGATCCGGCAACATCAATGCTTCAATCAGCTTACATAGTTATTTAAGGCTAATTAGCACTGTAGTAATTAGCCAATTCGTTATTAATTCGATTTATTTTATTGATTTATCAATTGATCGATCATTTTCATTCAATTCACCAAATTCAAATTCAATTCACCACAAAGCGAAAATACTCGTAATTTTCATTCAGTTTTTAATTTGTTAAAACTTTGAAACAAAAGTTTATTCAGTGTTCAATTGTTGGTTGGTCTATATCATAGCTGTTAATTTTTTAAGAGAAATCTAAAATAAATAAATTTGAGACTGAAAATAAAAATAATAAAATCAAAGTTCGAGACAAAAGAGTCCCAGCGCAAACAATAGTTGTATTTATTCATTCTGGTTTACTATTGCCTTTAAGTATCATTTTATTTTTTTATGATGTGTCAATAAATCTAAACTATTAAGAAAATTGGTAAACAGATCATATTTCCTCTGACATGATACATAGAAGATTTCCAATATAGTCAAACACGTGTAGTAGAAAAAGTTCTCACGCAAATAATCAAAACCAGAATGAATTGATCTTATCATTGTCAAACTCAATTCAACCCACACTCTAGGTATATACAGGTATTTTCCTTTTAATATAACTCCAAACAGACTTTCCAACCTCTTCAATTTCTCTTTGCTTGTATATTTGCTCCATTTGTAAGATAAAATTCACTTTTGTGTTGTTTTATCATCGTATTAAAAAAAGATTTATTCTGATAAAAATTCTATTGAGGACAACAATGAGGGAAACAGTACGTTAACACTTTAGGTATCAGCTTTATTCAAATATTGTCAAGAAAAAAAGACGGCAATGTCATTCTATTTATACTTAAGAACTAAGGACATTAGGAGTAAGGGATACCAAATTACTATTATGTATTAAGCATAACATTCTACCGTATTTCGTTAAAGTCGAATCCACGAATGTCCTATTGATCATTCACCTTCATTCGTTGGCAGTTGTGATGGTTTTAATCTTTAATATTTCAGGCAAAGATGAATTCGATAACCGTATTTTACCTTTGAGAGACGAAATCAGGGGATCCATCTGGTACTCTGGGCAACCGCAAAATGCATTCAGTGCTGCGCATTTGGTTTGTTGAAAGTGTATCACCAACTGCCTTATTAATCGTTATAACATCGTAAGAAGGGCGAGCTCTTATGCTCACGGGGAGCGCCCTGCTTGAAGGTAGCGCTCAGTCATCATCGGTCGGATGACACAGTAACTGCTCCACTGCGAGGCACTTTGTCATAATATTATTGATTTTGCACTGTGGCAGAACACGATTTGCTTACAACGTTGACATTTTTCCTCTTCTGACCGTGGCTTCGTCTGACGTAATGCGTGTCCACCCCGGGAGCCAAAATTTCCCCGCAATTACTCAGTCTCGAGTCTCGGCATGAAATCGCGGACAGATCACACAGAATTAGAATTGACACCACACAGAAGAATTATGTAAAATTGTTCCGAAAATGTTTAAAAAAATCCGACAAACTTCACTGCGCGACACGAGGCGAAAGGAAAATGATGTCTTATTGTCTGGGATGCTAGAGTTCACTTGGTCTAATGCTTGAGTATAGCTCTGCCTTCAACTAAGTTGCCTTCAGGTTTAGATACTGCAAATTTTTCTTCAAATACCCTAAGCTTTTGATAGTACTCATTGAGCCGACTACAGAACCTCAAAGATCCAGGTAGTTGTTTAATATCCGGCTTAGCATCTGCACTAGCAGTTCTCGAAAATGTCAAAAACTGTAAGCAGGGGTACAATGCATGCGAACTGAGTAGACAAAAGCATTTCTCGTCGTGCACCTTTTTTTTCGTCAATCTATCCGCTAGATTTTTCCTGATCCCCGAACGCCCCTAATCACACTCCACGACCTGTTTTGTCACGTACAAAATGCGAAACTTGAAACTGCACTTTGAATACAACCACTCAATTAACGCTCCACGCTTGGCAGTAGGCCATTCAAAAAAAGAACCTGCACATGGGATACCACTTCTCCTTAATCCATCACGTAAGTATCTTTGAATAGTTGCGTTACGCTTCAGAATTGAATAGAAGTGTCGTATTTCACTACTTGTCACCGTTAATAGCGGTTCAGTCGCAGAGATCTGTCATCCAACCTTATCAGCTGATTGGAAAATTTGTATAGCGATGATAGATTTCGGCGGGGTATCGCTCCGCGGGATCGTCAGTTAATACAAAGTTTTTCCGATTGTTTACCCAATTTTACTATTTTATTCAGGTTTTTAAGCATAAATTTTCGTCTACTTCGTCATTAATTTGCATTTAGCTTTCTTCAGCACTATTTGAAGTATTTGCGTCAGATGTATCAGCTGATTTTACAAGCTCCTCCTCATCTAAATTTTCAGCGTCATTTATTAATTCGTAAATATCTCGTTCGTTTATGTCGTCAATCCCTTCTCCACCTACTGATCTAGCAATATACTCGTATATTATAAGTTCGATATTTATGCCTGTAAAATAAAAAAAAAAATTGCTTGCAAAACAATTTCATGCTAAATATTTTTGCAACAGGCGTTTAATGTAAATCTTGAACAGGTAGAAATATTTTTTTTTGTTTTTATTGTAGCACTACAGCCCCTTTCGGGCCTTCGCTTGGAGAAAGTTAGAGTACCTCATTATCATGATCGAATGTGTTAGCACTCCACAAGTTGAACGGTCTTTTAGTCCGTCTGAAGAATCACTGGAACTAACTCTCGTTGTCGCCAACGAGAGTCGAACCAGGGACCTTCGGCTTATATGATGTGATCTAACCACTACACCATGCGGACTTCTGTTAGAAATATTAAGTCCACACATTTTAAAATTGAAAAACCTTTCCACATCTCAGGCAAACTCAAATCTGGATTGCATTCAAATTTTTCCAATATTCTCGTAAATTCAAGTGTTCTACGTATATAATAAGTTTTAAGTGCTTTTATAATACCCTGGTCAGGTGGTTGTAGTATTGGTATTGTATTGGCTGATAAAAGAAAATAACTTTTACGTTTGGATTAACTAGGTCTACTGGATGTCTTGGAGCATTATCCATTAAGAATAAGGCCTTGAAATTGATATTTTTAGTTTTCGAGACATTTTCGACCTTTGGTACAAAGCAGTTGTAAAACCAGTCATGAAATATAGCAGCTATAACTCATGCTTTTTTGTTTGGTCACCAGTAAACGGGAAGTGTAGTCTTATCAATATCTTTCATTGACCGTAGGCTTAAGAAACGATTGGTTAACATTGATTTTCTTATATGGTCACCAAATGCATTACTACAAACAAGCAAGGTTATCCTCTCTTTAGATGCCACCAGCAGATTTCTTAAATATGTTCGCTTAGGCATTTTCTTCTAATAAAAGTTGGTTTCAACGGGATTATAAATTTGGCAGCTGTATATCCACCTTCATCAATTATCTTCCGAAGTTCTTCTTTTAATTTCAGAGCACTTTTATAATCAGCTGAAGCGCACTCTCCTTGAATTCGAATATTATGCCAGAAAAAGCTTTTTTGAAAACTTCCAAACCAGCCATTACTACTGGCAAATTTTGATTTTAGCTCGTCAGAAAAAACATTTTTCAATTCCTTTAATTGTGTAAAAATATTTTGGGCTTTTGCTTTTATTAAACAACTATTTATAGGAATATTATTTCAATTGCAATCTTCTATTCAAATCATCAAAAAATTTTCTGTTTTTGGTATTAACGAATGCTTTACACGCAAAGATTTACTTAAGATCTGCAATGATCTATGCATAACAGCTCTCCTAATTTGACTTTCAGTTATATTTTATTTAAAATAAAAATTATAAAACGAAGATTTCTACACCTTTCAGTAGTTATATGTGAAATCATTCAAATTCTTACAATTCAAAAGCTAGGAACACAAATTTAATAAAATAATTTGATTAATTTCATAGCAACACAACTGACACACTGTGCAAACATACGCGAAATTGATTATGAACTGCACAAATCGTTATAAATTTCAGAGTACAGAAATATAACATGGGGAATCCCCGTGTCCTATGAGAGAAAACACGAGTTAAATGAGGGACATGAAACCGCGTAATAGGAAAACGCGTTATAAGCGTACCATGTTATAGATAGGATTACTGTACAATTTAAAGTGCTTAAGGAATGTGGTTGGGGACCCAGCTGGAGTTCATTGTAGTGACGTGATACGCGTACTACAATAGAAACGAATAAAAATAAATCTGAATCTGTAAGCACTAATTGTAGCAGCTGTAAGGGAGATTATATTTGTAAAATAGAGAACCCGTGAATTTGAACCCGTAGCCAGGAAAAATTTTAGGGAGGAAGGGGTCAGCTTGTTGATGTGTGAAAAAAATTTTTAATTTGTAGTCAAATGTGCATTTTATAGAGTTTTTAATTGGTATTTTATGTAAAATAAGTATTTTTTCGTTTATAGTTTAACCTTTTCAACGTAGTTTTAGTTGTATGTTATTTCGGAAATATCCTTCAAACAAACTCTTTTACCTACCGTTCTAACTTCATTCATAAAGTTTAATCTTTCTGCTGAGAGGTCGTTGGAAATCCAGTAACTAAGACTATTTAAAACCTATTGAAAAAATTAAATATTCTAAGAATCTGTTTTAAGTGCTTTCATGTCATTTCATTTAAATTTATTACTTAGCAGTTTGCAGCTCCATGACAATATTGTCGCGTGTTTCTGGTTCGCGGCCAATAACTTTCATGTTCCGGGAAAGTGAAAACGCAATGTCTCTTAAATTAAATTAAAAGAGTTTATTTAATTCGTTAAAAATGCACAATCACTTTACTAACAATTTCACAACTTTAATTTTCACTATCAATATTCTACCTTCCACTTGTCCATAAATTTCTATCGCAATTGTCTTCTCAAAATCACCTCACTATTACTTGATCGCTTTTCAATTCGCTTTCCACACACTATCGCAGTTTTTATCGCGGTCGAATGAATGATCTCCCCCATTCATTCAGCTCGCCTTTATATAGGGTCTGTAGTCATTCAACCCGGTTCTCGTACATTGGCGAATAAGCGGGAACTTTCGAGCAGCGTGAATGAATGGAGCAGTGACTCACTTTCAGATATTGATGCTCGGTGGGTTCTTGTGGTTTCGAGTAAATTCATTTTGTTGATGTTCTTAATTGTGGTGAAAATAATTGCGAAAGTAGCTCGCAGATTTATTTGTACATGTAACACTGCCCCCACCTCAGTTCTTTTCGCGCCGAAAAGATGTGTCGCCAGCTGTCGTCAATTCTCCCTGGGTGTAATATGGGGCAAGACGGTCCAGATACACGATTTTCATTTTGGCTCTCAATTTACGGTGTTCCTGTATGCGATATACGACGTCGTTGATTCGCTTTGTAACTCGGTATGGTCCCTCCCAATTATGCTGCAACTCTGGAGACCTACCCTTCCGTCGCTGTGGGTTATATAGCCAGAACAAGTCATTTTAGTGGAAGCCAGTAGAATTAGCCTTTAGATCATACCTGGTCTTCATGCGGTCAGTAGCCGATTCGAGGTGTTTTCGCACTTTCCGATGTATCCGGTTCAACCGTTGTCTTAGCTCACTTGCGTACTCCGAGATCATTTGGGGTTTCTCAGGGGGTGTCCCGAACTTTATATCAGCTGGCAGACGAATAGTCTTTCCAAAAATGACTTCGACCTGGGCTTGGCCCGTCGATGCATGTTCGACAGCTCTGTATGCCATCAAAAATAGTGGGATATGTCGGTCCCAGTCCCTTTGGTTCTCGTCAACCATCTTGGCCAGGTGTTTATTGAGCGTGCCGTTGAAACGCTCAACCATCCCATCGGATTGGGGATGCAGCGGTGTTGTCCTCGTTTTCGGTATTCCCAGCAGCTCGCACATTGCGTTAAAAACTAGTGACTCAAAGTTTCGGCCTTGATCCGAATGTAGTTCGCAAGGTACGCCGTACGTACTGACCCAATTCAACACTAGCTGTTCGGCTACAGTATTTGCTTCCTAGTTGGGAATGGGGTAGACCTCGGGCCACTTGCTAAAATAATCGGCTACAACCAGCGTGAAGGGTCCTGCGATCTCAATAGCAATCCTTTCAAACGGTACCCCCACGTTATAGGTTTGCATTTGTCCTCTCAGTTGTTGCTTTGGGCCTTTAACGGAAGCGCAAATTGTGCATCTGCGACACCAGTCCTCTACGTCTTCTCGAGCATGGAGACAGTAAAACCTTTCCCGCAATTTCGCTAAGGTCTTGTTAACACCAATGTGGCCTCCCGAGGATCCTTCATGCATTTCCTTAATCACATCGTGGATTCGGCTTTTGGGTAGTATAGTTTGCATCCTATAGGAGCTGCCATCCGCCGTTTCCCATTTCCGCTTAAGTACGCCACCCTCTACTTGAAGGGAGTTTCATTGTGCCCAATAGCTTTTCAGGGTTGCGCCATGCATTGAAACGTCTTTCCACTCAGGTCGCCCAGTTGTCTCCTTCCATACGAGCAATGGTCCGATGTCTTCATCGGCTAACTGGGCATTTCGAATCTCCTCCGGTGACCAACCTTCATCGAATTCGGTCGTTATCAATCGCAGATCAACGGTCGGCTGCGTTTCCTTAACCCGTCGGCAATGCTTGCAGTTAGCTGGATATGGATGACGAGATAGGGTGTCAGCATTGCCATGAACTCTGTCCTTGTGAAGTAGTTGGGGCCTCACTAGGTCTGGTCGAATAGTCGATCGGGTTGCACCAGTGTCGTTTGTTATGGTGCAATGTTCTTCATCAACTTGACCAGTAAGGCATAAGTCTGCTTCTCCACGATGTTGCTTTGACACGGTGGTGGGGGTGCTGGGGATGTCGATCCTCCTAGCCGACGTCCGTCGCATGAAGTTGGCCCTTTCAGTTTGATGGGGATCTATTCTAGGCTCCTGACACGGTCTTGATCTCCACCATTCTAGACAATAGCTCCGTTTTCTTCGCTTCTTGCAGTCTCTTTGCAGGTGCCCTTCCTCACCGCAATCCCAGCATCTAGGCGCACCATTTACTTGCAGCTCTTGCTCATTTTCCACGCGCTCACACTTGCACTCGTCTGCCACTACCTTGCGAACCCGGGCAGTGGTACGAGTCACATTTTTCACTGCCTCAAAGTGCAGGCTATAAGCCAATGCATCCTTGACTGTTTGCTTTTGAGCTAAACGCACAGCTTGTTGCAATTCCTGGTCTTCTAAGGCGCTGATGAATGCTTCTGTTGCTGCGTCATCTCAATGTTCTGGGTCATACGCTGGGTAAGCCAAAAGTGCCAGTCGCTCAATGTCTTGGGCTAGCTGCTGTAAGGTTTCGCCAGACTTCTGCATCCGATTCCGTAGCTGTGCCCGATAAATTTGCGTCAGATGGGCGCCTCCATAACGCATGTCGAGCGCATTCAATATAGCAGCCGGGTTTGAGTGTGAATCAACGGGGATAGTCTGCAAGAGTTTGGCAGCTGGGCCTCTTAGAGCAAGAATTAATGTAGTTGCTCGTTCCTGCTCGTTCTACTGATTTATCCTAGCGGCGGCTTCAAACTGGATTTTGTAAATACTCCAGACCGTTTGCCCATCGAATATTGGTGCTTGCACATTTCTGGATGTGCTTTGCGCTGCGGTTACAAGCGGGGCTGGTGAGGTGGTTACTACTGCCTTTGCTGCTTCTAATTCCTTTTTCACTTTTTCCATCTCATGGTTCATTCTTTCTTCGACCTGGCTGATCTCATAGTTGATTTTCTCCTCAACCTGGCTGACCTTCTCCTCGACCTGATAAACTTTTTCCTCGACGCATTTAATTTGATTGTTCAGGCTATCGAGCTCCACTTTTATTTCGGTTGACTGTTTTTGCACTTCCTTGATTTCGATCGCTTGTTGGTCCAGCTTCACTGATTGTTCATTTAATTTCGCTGATTGTTCATTTAACTTCGCTGATTGTTCATTCAACTTCGCTGATTGTTCATTTAACTTCGCTGATTGTTCATCTAGCTTCGTAGTTAAATTGGATGACTGTTGTCGCTGCTCTTGCTGCATCAGCTTTAACATTTGCATCCGTGCATCTTCTGGTTCCTTTGATTTTGGCGTTTCTGCATCTCCTTTAAGCTCCGCCATGGTAAATTCATTTAGTTTGAAATGTTAGCTTCGTGGATATTATTTATTTTTATTATTTCCGCTTTTATTTATTTTTCCACCAGTTTCTACGTTAGATTTCACTATTGTGCATTTTTCTTTTTTTTTATGTTTAACGTTTTTCGCTTTCAAAATTTTCTTTCTCACTTTTCGACACCAATGTCGCGTCTTTTTGGTTCGCGGCCAATAATTTAATGTTCCGGGGAAGTGAAAACGCAATGTCTTTTAAATTAAATTAAAAGAGTTTATTTAATTTGTTAAAAATGCACAATCACTTTACTAACAATTTCACAACTTTAATTTCCACTATTAATATTCTACCTTCCCATTGTCCATAAATTTCTATCGCAATTGTCTTCTCAAAATCACCTCACTATTACTTGATCGCTTTTCAATTCGCTTTCTACACACTATCGCAGTTTTTATCGCGGTCGAATGAATGATCTCCCCAATTCATTCAGCTTGCCTTTATATAGGGTCTGTAGTCATTCAACCCAGTTCTCGTACATTGGCGAATTAGCGGGAACTTTCGAGCAGCGTGAATGAATGGAGCAGTGACTCACTTTCAGATATTGATTCTTGGTGGGTTCTCGTGGTTTCGAATAAATTCATTTTGTTGATGTTCTTAATTGTTGTGAAAACAATTGCGACAGTAGCTTGCAGAATTATATATATGAAGTAAAAACAAAAGCAGCGCAGCAGGCATACTGAGCAAGTGGTTTTTTAAGCCAAATTACAAAAGCAAACTCCTTTTTTCCTGGTTGACTTTGGATTAATAAATTCATCCGTTATCAGTATTTGCCCTATTAATGTTTAAATTAAAATAATAATTTAAAATAATTTTGTTTCGAGTGGAAGCTAAGATGAAAAAAAGATGCAATTTAATAGTAATTACTGTTGTTGTTGTAACAATAAATCCCTTGCTGAGCTTGCTTTACCAGTATCGCTGCTATTGCTCTCTAGAGTTCTAAGGTTTCGAATTGCTTGCCTCCTAATGTTTCTGCTTCCGATGTCGTAATGTGTGGTGTCGTTTTCCACATTTGGTACAACTTTAATACTTTAACTGAATGGCCATTTGTAGGCAGTTGAAGTATAGTTGGCTCATGCTGACGGCTTTCTTTTTTCAATGATATCCAGATTTATGAAAATGTTGCATTTATAAAGGTCGTGTTATTTGTCGGTAGACGTTGAAATTGTATTGGAATTGACGTTTTTAGTATGTGTCTTAGTTGGCTGTATGCCAGCTACTTCGAGTGCCTGAAAATGAAATTCCAGAAGTTTCAAAAACTAATCCATTGTCGGTATTTCTTTTGACATGTTCAGAGATCTTGCAATTGCAATAAGATCAGTATTGAATCCGACCCCTCGACATTGGTCTTTGTACTGGAATGCCTCTGATGCCTCCTTGCGTCACATCGTGAAGAGCCTTGATACTACCATCAGCTAGACAGTGATCATTGGCTGTGAGATCAACTCCAGCTTGTTTTCATAGCGGAATCATAGTTCTTGTTACTAACATATAAGTGAGTTGAGTTTTTATGTACGAGAACTTTCCAACGGTCTTATATTGCTTTGACATATTAATTAACTGAAAATATCTTGGAACTCTTGCCAATGCAAATAATTACCGTCGAATATCAGCAACTGAATGTATGGCAGCTTGATATTGACTGATGCCCCTTCTTGTAGGTCCTACTATGTAGATGCTCTAGGGAATGTCGAATTGGACGGCTTGTACCTCTTCCTCCATCTTATTATATGACTCAATGTTGCAATTGTCGGGAACCTCATCCACCCCTAAAATTCTCCGTGATTGCACCCCAATGTTTGTTTATGGGCGTCAACTGTAGCTCCATGAGCTGCTTTAAAACCATTCATTCTCTTAGCCGGTTAACAAGTCACTGAAGTATCTGCATCAAGATCTGTAAGGGCCTAGGAACTCCGACCCAGCTTGGCCGAATATAAGGCAGTAGCATCTGAATCCGTATAATTGCGTCGTCATACCAAGTCATTGACTAGAGGCTGGAATCCTCTTCCGTAAGTCAAAGCGTTGCACGCTCTTTTCCGCTGCCTCCTTGAAGCGCCTTTTGAAATCATCCCTGACTTTTCCCAATAACTTCGCCCTTTCCGCTAGACCACTGGTTCCGCCCTCAGTGAGAATTTTAGCCCCCAAACGTGAGGCAACCATCTCACGACCAAAATTTACGAAGTATGGAGTCACGTCCACAGCTTCGTGGGTAAACGTTCGGAGGGCACAACCAATTTTTGCTAGATCCTGATCCCACTTTTTGCGGTTGTCCTCAACATAAGACCGAAGCATCCGTGTCACATTTTGGTTCACGCGCTCAGCCATATTAGCCTGGGGAAGATAGTAAGCAGTATACTGGTATCGTTTCCATAAGATGCCATTAGCTTTTGGAACTCTCTGCTCTTGAACTGAACATCATTATCGTAAACTATCACCGCTGGAACTCCAAATAGCAGAAAAATGCGCATCACAGCTGGGTCAGTGGCCTTTCGTGGAGAGAAGATCAGAGGCATCTTGCTAAAGTAGTCAATAGCAGTCAGGGAGTAAATATTCCCATGCGTGGAATACGGTAAAGGGCCAATCAGGTCCACGCATATATTTTATCACGGTTCTGATACATGCCCAGCCCGGATTACCATGGGACCTTTCTACCTTCACGATCTGACAAACTTTATACTGCGCCACATAGTTACCAATATCCACCTTCATTTCGGGCCAATAATAGCTCAATCCCACTCTATCACTGGTCCTTCCCACCTCCATGTGTCCTGCTTTTGGATTATCATGGCATTGCTTTAAATTTTTTTTGCGCTTAGATTTTGGGATGAATCGCTTCCAGACGTTTCCACCAAAAGCAGCATAGCGATCAGGAACCGTCATCCATAACTTTACCCCCTCTATACGCCAGTCTGAAAAAGCATTTGGATTTGATTCTACCTTACTTTTCATCCCCGATAGCCATCTATCTTCAGACTCCCGAGCACTTTCCATTGTCTCGACAATAGGCACTGACCTAGACAGGGCGTCTGAAACCAAGTGGCCTTTACCCTCTCTTTGTGCTACCTCAAGATCAAATTGCTGCAGCCACACCACCCAACAAACCAGCCTTCCAATCGGATCTTTGAGTTCGTTGAGCCAGACTAGGGAATGGTGGTCTCTTATCACTTTAATTTGAGCTTCTTTAATGTAAGGCCAAAGTTTCTCTATCACCAACAGTATCGCCAAACACTCTTTTTCGGTCGTGCAGTATTTTCTTTCAGCCGTTTTTAAAGAGCGGCTGAGATGACATATCACCTTCTTCCTCTCCGGAAAGGTCTTGCTCAACACAGCTCCTATTCCCACATTAGGTGCGTCCGTCTGGGTGTTAAACGGCAGATTGAAATCGGGACAAGTCAGAATCGGGGCTGATGAAAGCTTCAGTTTGCAGCCTTAAAATGCTAATTTGCATTGTGGCGACCAGTCAGGGCGCCGGTTTTTTCGGAGAAGATCTGTTAAAGGTGCGACTAGTGAGGCATAATCCGGAATAAACCGCCTATACTAGGAAACCATGCCTAGGAATTGGCGGACCTGCTTCACTGTATGGGGCCTTGGAATCTCAAGCATACACTCCACCTTCTCCGTAAACACACTTAACCCATGTTCGTCTACTATGTATCCCAAATATTTCATCTGTGCCCGGCCAAAGAAGCAATTTTCCTTGGAAAGTTTCAGGTCCACCTTCCTTAGTTGCCAGAAGACGTCTTGAAGAATTTCAAATGCTTTTCAAAATTCGGGGTTACGATGATAATATCATCACGATTTGTAAAGACGTATGGTTCCAAGGCTACTCCGATGACCCTGTCTATTAAACGTTGCCATATTGCGGGGCATTTGACAATCCGAAAGGCATTTGGCCAAACTGAAAAGACCCCTATCCGGAATTGTAAACTCCACAGCCACTGGTACTTGCCAGTTTGCAGACTTTATGTCCAACGTGGAAAGGCATCTGGCATCATGCAACTTATCTAGTATTTCGGAGATATACGGCAGTAGGTAGGCATCTTTTTCTGTTACCCGACCAATCTTTCAGAAATCCACACAGAAACGATAGGATATTAAGATCAGTGAGGACCCAGCGCTGGGAGATGAGTCAACACTCTTATGTTCAGCATCTCGTCTAACCCCACATTAATGTGTTTCTGTAACGCCGGTGACACAGGATAGTAACTCTGCTTGATGGGCGCTGAATCCGTCTTGACGACGTGCGCCATCAAGGAAGTACACCCCAATGCCTCTCTCATACTAGCGAATTCCTTATCCACAACTTGCTCTAACTGTCTCTGTTCTTCCCCCGACAACACGGACCGACTATGCAGGTGAGGAGGTGTAGCCAAATCTACCTCACATATAAACTCCCAACTATGATTGCTCACATTAAAGCTGATGCCAAATAACCAGAGGAAATCCACTCCTAAAATAAGCACGTGAGAGAGGGTTGGCACTATCAGGATTTGCATTCATCTCACATGCACCTTTACGCGTATGGGCAATCAAACCTTACCCAGGATCTGACATTGCCCTTCATCCGCCAGCCGCAATACTTGACACTCTGATAAAGCCCCACGTTGGGCACCAATTATTGCACTCTAAACTGCGAGTTCTCCAGCTAGGTCCTGTGGTCCCGGTAGCCCGTCAGAGGACGGGCGTGGGTACCAGTCGCTGAAGGCCAGAAGGGCCCGAAATGAGCCGGTTGTGCGATCTCATGTCTTGAATGTTGATTGCAGTCCAATTCGTTTCCTGGATTGCCAGTATTTTTAATCGATGTTGACTGGCCTGTTGTAAAATATCCTTAATAGCGCCAAGGTAATTGAGTGATCTGACATTCCAGCATCCAATGCCATAGTCCTTTTTTCATTTGGGAGAACGTTGCCATGAGTCCAATCCATTTCGAAGTCCATCTGAAGGTGTCGAAACATTTAAAGGTTTGTCAGGGACGGGGAGTTAGCCCGGCGCCCGTCGTCCGTTTCGGCGGCATGGTTATTCCTTCGATCCCGTTATCAGGCGCAAAAGATTCGCCTTCACTCTCTTACGTTCTCACAAAGGAGATGTAAGTAGGATTTAGTAGCAGAGGTGTAGATGTATTTACAGTTATTAGCATTTCTCGGCATTTAATGTTACATTATTGGAGAACCAGTGCACACAATGTGCACCCCAAGAGCATTTACTACCATTTAATTGGGGGGTTTGGAGTGAGAAATCATGGAAGCTATGGGTTGAGGAAAAAAGGGGCTCCCTCCTTCTTTCTCAAACGGGCTTGGGACCGTCTACGGCGGAGTTCGTCGTCGTGCTACCTTTTTTAAAAATAGGAGTAACATAGGATCTTTTCCAACATGCATGAAAAGAGCCTGAAGATAAGCTAGAGTTGAAGAGAAAGGAAAGGGGGATACAAATAGAAGTAGCTAATGATTTAACAAAATGATTAGGAATGCTGTTAGGACCTGTACTTATAGATTCGTCGACCTTTAAAACAAGCTTCATGATTTCTTCCGGATAGTAAATAAAAGGGAATGAGGATGGTATGTGTATAATTGGGACCAAAGAATCATTGCTGGGGGTAGTATTAAAAATAGAAGAAAATTTGATCCTAAAAAGTTCACAATCCTCGAGAGGTGAAGTTGCTGAGCAGCCATTCAAATGAAGCAAGGGTGGGAAACTGGAAGAGGATTCGAGAGAGCGTATATATTGCCAAAATGGTTTTGAATGATTTGAGTTTAGAGAGCCTTCAATACTATGGTAATAAGAAGCTTTAGCGATCTTCATCTCTTTGTCAGCTATTGACCTCAGATGACAAAAAGCGTTATGTGACTCAGGGGATCTGTCACGTGAAAAACGTTGACGTGCTCGATCTTAAGCTTTCAAGGCTCATCTCACATCGAAAGTTAACTAGGGACAGTCAGAAGAGTTACTTATCCTGACAAGCGGAGTATCCGAGTCAAGACCGCAAAATAGAACTGATTGTTTCGGAAAGTTGCTCATAATTAGTTTTATAAAAGTTATAGCGCTGACGCGCTTTCCGACGATAACAGACAGAAGCAATATAGGAAATTTCAAAGTGTAAGGGTGGGTGATGGGGATCAGGAGATAGATAAAGACAAAGAACTAGAGGTGAGCATAGCAAAAATTGCTCCATACTACAGAAGAATAAGTCAAGGATATAATTATTCACGTTAAGAAAATTATTAAATTGAGCCCGGGAATACATGGACATAAAAAAAGAAATTAAAGACCAAATTTGAGATGAGTCAGAATCAAATAAGGTGACAATTTGAAAAACACGGTGAAAAAACACTAGATATTTCAGCGAGGAAGCTATTGTAGACCAAACAAGTTGAAGTAGCAGGAGATTGCTCCTGCCAGAAGGATATTGCAAAACAATTAATAAATCAAACAATATATTCTGCTTATCAAAACTTGGCTAATATGTAGATTCCATAAATTGAGTTCGAACAATTATTATAGCTATTATGATTTTAAACTCGCCACCATTTTGTTTCAAGTGTTTTGACCCCGTTATTTGATTAGTCATGATAACACATCAATATTACAAAACATTTCTAAAATTTTTATCAAAATTCCTACATATTTGTAGTGTCTAGGTCCATTGCAAACGTGTATCTCCCTAGTATCACGTGCTAGTGTTGTGATTGATCGGCTGTAACTTAGCGGTTTATTGTTCAATTATTGTAACATTTTCAGAACACATACAATTGCTATCAAAAAACTTAAATTATAGGTTTTGGGAAATTTAATGGTTCCATTTTGAATTTATAGGCAAAAATGTAAAATTTATGATATGTACTATTATTAACAAAGTTGATCGAATTTCGACTTCTGAGGTATTTGTTGCCCTTGTACTCCTAAAGTCACACCTCTGTGACTTTTTTCAGATTTTTCGGGTCAAAGGTGTCCAATCGCGAGGGAGGACACAAAATTTTCGTACATTACCCCTTCCCCTGCACCCTTCAAAGCAAAACTTGTCATTTTAAGACCTGTTTTGAAAAGTCCTCATTAAGACCTTTCATTTGATACCCATATTGCCTTCATGCGATGAAAACTTTTTTTTCAGGGGCAACTTCTCTATATGGGGAGACACTTAAAGACATTGTAAGTTCCTTTTCTTGGAGAAACTTTGAAGAGGGCGTCACTTCACATCTATTTACAAAATCTTATGTTCCTAGCTTATGTTGTTTGCGAGAAAAAGTGGTGTGACACATGGATGGACGGACGGACAGACAGGACGCGATTTTAGTAGGTTATTGGATTTTAACAATACCCTAAAAAAGAGACTTACATGGTTTATAAGTGCAAAAGACAAGAAGAGAAAGGGAAGACGAAATAACAATTTTTGCCCCCACACATTCTACAGGAGCAGTGAAAAGTAAATTTGTTAGAGGGACGCCAGTAAAGGTATTCTTGTAGGTGACGAGGACACCTCCTCCATCTAAATTGTTGGAGATTGACCTATCACGATTGCGCCTAACTATTGTATGGTTAGGAAAATTTTCAGAGGCAAATATACTATCAGTCAACAAGAATTCAGCAAAACAGATTATATTATCGTTAGAGAGAGAATAGGATAAAGCTAGATCCTTCAGCTTGGATCTTAAGTCCCGAACATTTTGATAATAAATAGAAAATTGAACTTTAAGAGCGCTATTCTGAAAGTTTTTAGGAAGAACCTATGTTACAGCTTTTTTGGCAGGGGCTCGACGGAGAACGAAAATTTTTTTCCTTGAAGTTACAAATGATTTAACAAGCACTCCAGGCGGCCAGCGATCAGGGTTTAGGATATAGTCACACGATGCCGGAACAGTCAGTTTGAAAGAAGCTATTACTCTGTTGATCCAGTTGTCCTACGTCAGCTTCTGGCAACTAAGTCAAAGTCTGTAAAGCCCAAGACGACTGGCACTTTTGGCTTGCACAGCTTACGACCCAGAACATCAAGATGATGCAGTAACAGAAGCATTCATCAGCACATTGAAGGAATAGGAATTGCAACAAGCCGTGCGTTTCGCTCAAAAGCAAACGCTTAAGGCACGTTGGCTTATAGTCTGAACTTTGAGGCAGCAAAAAATGTGACTCGTACCATTGCCCGGGCTCGCGAGATAGTGACAGACGAATGCAGGTGTGTGTGAGAGCTGCAGGCAAATGGTGCGCCTAGATGCTGGAACTGCGGTGAGAAAGAGCATCTGCAAAGAGATTGCAAGAAATGAAGAAAATCGAGCTGTTGTCCAGGGTGGAGGAGATTCAAACCGAGTCAGGAACCCAGAATAGAAGCCTTTCAAATTGAAGTGGCCAACTTCATGGAGCAGGGGTCGGCTAGGAGGATTGAAGTCTCCAGCACCACCATCACCGTTCAAGACTACATCGGGGAGAAGCAGACTTATGCCTTCCGGGTCAAGTTGACGGCGAGCATTGAACCATAACAATTGACACTGGTGCAACCCGATCGATTATCGGGCCACACCTAGTGAGGCAACAACTACTTCACAAGGGCAGGATTTTCTCACTATCGACAGCCACGGGAGAAACTGCACCTGTTCATGGAGAGCTCAACCTCCAGATACAGTTGGGAGACCTTGCGTTCCGATATAATTTTTTGGTCGCGAACATTATGGATGACTGCATCCTCGGAATGGATTTTCTACGACCACATGGAATCACGTTAGATTTGGGCAAACGGGTATTAAAACGGCGAAATGTCGAAGTATTGAGAAAGGATCCAAGCGTCCAAATGCCCAAGATGAATTTGGTAGTATGTGCTCTATGGGCCAAGCTTGATGATAATTCTGGGGACCAGCGATCTTATCTGATAGAGCCTTCAAAGACGTCGACATCGCGCAGTTTGATTTTAGGACGAAGCCTGGTAAGATCAATAAGGCACGGATATATGTCGGTTAGAGTCCTTTACACTGCAGACTCAACCACAAGTATCAAAGTGGGAGAAATCATCAGCAGCTGCCAGCCCGTTTCCATCATCACCTCTTTGGAAGCTACTCACAACCACCATTGGAAAAGGAGGCAAGACACAGACAAAACCCAGGAACTCAAGTCAGCAATATTGAAGCAGACCAAACTGCCAGTGCAACTATTCAAGCGAGCCTCTGATCTGGTCACTAAGTACAGTGACAAATTCTCAACAAGCAAGGCCGAACGAGTATGGCAACTCACGTCATAGATACACAGGCAGCCAAGCCGATTTGACAAGCACCGAGACGTCTTCCTAGAGCCAAACAAGGAAAAGTGAGCGCACTGATCTCAGACATGGCAAAACAAGGGGTTATCGAACTTTCTGTCAGTCCATGGGCCGTGCCAGTAGTTCTAGTAAAGAAAAAGGATGATAGCACTCGTTTTTGTGTCGACTATAGGACTGTAGACGTCACTAAGAGAGACAGTTACCTGCTTCCACGCATTGACGGTATCATTGGCACTTTAGCCGACGTAAAATGGTTTTCTACACTCGATCTCAAGACTGGCTACTGGCAGGTAGAAATCGACAAGAAGGACCGAGAAAAGAGCGCATTTTCAGTCGGGACTGGATTGTGGCGATTTGTGGTGATGCCATTTGGACTTTGCAATGCTCCAGCCACCTTCGAACGCTTGATGGAATACGTGCTACGAGGCCTAACCTGGAAGACCTGCTTGGTGTACCTAGATGACATCATTATTATCCGGAGAACGTTCGAAGAGCATGTGTGGAACTTGGAAGAGGTTTTCTCCCGATTGCGACTGGCGAATCTGAAACTTAGTCCCGATAAGTGTACCCTTTTTGCAACTGAAGTAAAATACCTGGGACACGTTGTATCAGCAGAAGATGTCAAAACAGACCCTGAGAAAATTGAAGCCGTGAAAGCTGGCCAAGCAACAACTATTATGTTTTCTGGGTCTGGCAACCTACTATCGAAGATTCGTCAAAGACTTTGCCAAAATAGCTAAGTGTCTCCATCAGCTAACCGAGAAAAATCGTCCGTATGTCTGGAATGAACAATGCCAGGTAGCCTTTGAGACCTTGAAGGAGAAGCTGTGTGAATCACCCGTGCCGGCATATCCGAAACCCGGAAAAATGTTTGTAGTTGACACCGATGCGAACAACGACGGGATTGGAGCTATACTCTCCCAGCAGGTTGATGGCGAAGAAAGAGTCCTCTCGTATTACAGTCGAGTTCTCTCAAAAAGTGAGAGGAACTACTGCGTGACCAAGAAGGTGCTATTGGCTGTAATAGAGGCAGCCAAGCAGTTCCACAAATACCTATATGGCCAGAAATTTGTTCTTCGAACGGACCATGCATCGCCTAGATGGCTACTTAACTTCAAAAGCCCCGAGGAACAAGTTGAGAGATGGATCGAAAGATTGTAGTCATACGATTACAAAATTTTTCATCGGAAAGGCGTAATTCACGGAAATACTGACGCTCTATTTCATCGTCCATGTCCTACGAACTGCAAGCACGACGGATTGAGGAAAAGGAGCCGACCGTTGATCTGCGAGCTATAAGGGCCAAATTCGATGAAGATTGGTCATTGGAGGAGATTTGAAATGCCCAGCTAGCCGATCAAGACATCGGACCATTGCTCGTATGGAAGAAGATAGCTGAGCGACCTGAGTGGAAGGACATTTCGATGCGTGGCGCAACCCTGAAAAGCTATTGGGCACAATGGAACTCCCTTCAAGTGAAGGGTGGCGTACTTAAGCGGAAATGGGAAACGGCGGATAGCAGCTCCTATAGGATGCAAACTATACTACCCAAAAGCCGAATCCACGATGTGATTAAGGAAATGGACGAAGAATCCTCGGGAGGCCACCTTGGTGATAACAAGACCTTAGCGAAATCGCGGCAAAGGTCCTACTGGCTCCACGCTAGAGAAAACGTAGAGGACTGGTGTCATAGATGCACAATTTGCCCTTCCGGCAAAGGTCCAAAGCGACGACTGAGAGGACAAATGCAAACCTACAACGTGGGTTTGCCATTTGAAAGGATTGCTGTTGACATCGCGGTACCTTTTCCTGAATCCGAATGGGGAAACCAATACACGCTGATTGTAGCCGATTATTTCAGCAAGTGGCCCGAGGTCTATCCCATTCCCAACCAGGAAGCGACTACCGTAGCCGAACAGCTAGTGTTAAGGTATGTTCGGCATATCTTATGAACTACATTTCAACGGCATGCTCAATAAACACCTGGCCAAGATGGTTGACGAGAACCAAAGGGACTGGGACCGACACATCCCATTATTTTTGATGGCGTACAGAGCTGTCGAACATGCATCGACGGGCCAAGCCCAAGTCGAAGTCATTTTTGGAAAGACTATTCGTCTGCCAGCTGATATAAAGTTCGGGACACCACCTGAGAAACCGCAAGCGATCTCGGAGTACGCGAGTGAGCTAAGACAACGGTTGAACCAGATACATCGGACAGTGCGAAAACACCTCAAATCGGCCACTGACCGCGTGAAGACCAGGTATGATCTAAAGGCGAATTCTACTGGCTTCCAGCAAATTGACTTGGTGTGGCTTTATAACCCGCGACGGCGAAAGGGTAGGTCTCCAAAGTTGCAGCATAATTGGGAGGCACCATACCCAGTTACAAAGCGAATCAACGACGTCGTATACCGCATACAGGAACACCGTAAGCCGAGAGCCAAAATGAAAATCGTGTGCTTGGACCGCCTTGCCTCATATTACATCCAGGGAGACAACTACAACTGGCAACACATCTTTTCGGCGCGAAAAGAACTGTGGTGGGGGCAGCGTTACATGTCCAAGTAATTCTGCGAGCTACTGTCGCAATTTTTCCGCAACGATTAATAACATCATGATTAATAAATGAATGTACTCGAAAGCACAAGAATAGACCAAGTAGATTCATTATCAACATCTGAAAGTGAGTCACTGCGGGGTATTCAGAATTGCTCGAATATTCCAGGTAGTTCTCGTCAGAACATTCGCCAATGTACGAGATATGGATTGAAAGACTAGATACCCTATATAAAGCCGAGCTGAATGAATAGAGGATGCAGTAAAAACGTGATAGTAAAACAGGATAGATTGAAGCGCAAAGTAAAGGAGATATTGATTGATAGTGAAGTGAGTGAAGTGATTTTCGCGATATAGACAGTCGGAATATAAATTTATAGACAAGTGAATAACATTTTGATTATTTGTAAAAAAGTGAAATCAATTATCGTGCATTCTTAGTGAATAAACTCTTTTAACTTAATTCAAAAGACATTGGCCGTGAACCATAACACGAGACAATATCTTCAGACCATAGAAAATCTTTCAACAAAACTCCACTAAACTCGTTTCCTGCAATAATTTTCTTTGGTTCACCGATTTTTGTGAAATGATCATCTAATTTTTCAATAATTGTTACATGGTTTCTGTAGCCCAGATAATATGCAGCCTTATTTTCAAAGTTTGTTTGAAACTGTCCCTGAGGATTATTAGAGCAGAAATAATTGTTATCAGTTTGTCGTCTGTTTCCGTCGCAATTATTGTTATGAGCCTGTTGTATATTTTGGTCATAATTATTGTTATTAGCCTGTTCGAAATTACGTTTGCTTTCAATTTGTCTATTATTCAGTTTTTGGTTCCCACGATCATAATATGTTCGGGGAGTATTTTAATTGAATTTTTAAAATTTTCTCGGAACAGAGGTTTATTTTACTTTATGTTCAGGCCTAACAAAAGAATTTTTTAAACTCATAGTTTCTGAATTTCTATTTATATCCTGTAGTTTATAGATTTTTTCATTTAAAACTCCCTGCGTGATTTCTTTTACTGTATTTATTAAGAGAGAGTTAACGCTACTTAAATCAACATGCGGGGAATCTTTATATTAAAATTTTATTATGCTCTTGCTTTTATTTTTATTTCTTATATATGTAAAACAAGATCACTTATGCATATCTTCCTATACGAGTACATCTCCGTTGGGTCCGTATCTGATCTGGATATATTTTAGCGCCTTTTTTAGGTCTTTGTAAAAATTTTTTTTACAAAGACCTACTAGTTTCGCGACCTGTCTGTCCGTCTGTCCGTCCGTCTGTCCGTGCGTCACAGCTGATTTCCTCAGAAACTATAGAAGCTAGAATGCTCAAACTTTGTGAAAAGGTCAGCAGTTATAGTCTTTCAAAAGTTAAGGTCTTAAAAAAAATTTAAAATTTTTTTAAGGGGGGTCCCCCCTAATAACGAATTGGCCCTTAAAATTTTTTTTTTAAACAAAGGTAGTCGAGTGGGATATCAAATGAAAGGTTTTGATTAGAACTTTTAGAATCTGAAATAAAAAAAATCATTTTATGAATTAGGGGGTCCAGGGGAAGGCAAAATGTACCAAAACTTTGTGTCCCCCCCTCGCGATTGGACACCTTTCAGCCGAAAAATCTGAGAATTATCATGAACATGGGCCTTTATGAGTACAAGGGCAACAAATACCTTAGAAATCGAAATTCACTCAACTTTGTTAATAATAGTATGATTTGTAGATTTTACATTTTTGCCCATAAAATCAAAACGGTAACTTTAAACTTCTTGAAACTTTGCAGTTATATAGACTGATATAAGTTCTATAAGTTTACAAAATTTAATTGAAATCGAAACATAATCAAATTCTTCTCTAATAATTTTTCAGAAAAATTATTATTCAAAATATGCAACTCATTTATATGTAGCTGCAAACAATTCCATAAAAAGTAATTTAAAAAGCTATCGGAGCCATCCGAAAGAGTGATCGATATCTGCGTGACGTTAGATAAGCTTCAAATGTAGAGCAAATTTGTCGTATAGATTTACATTAAGTTGATGTGAAAAGGGTGAAATGATCCAATTAAAAAAAGTTTAGCTAATACAAGTACTTACAAGAGAAATTTACCTTGAATATAACTTGCAGATACATAAACATATTGAGTTTGCATAAGTAGAAAAATTAAAAATTAACTCCCTCACCTCTGAGCATGGTGGTCGCCATCACCCGTGTGTATCTAAGAGTGATGGCCTGAGGAGAATTAGTGCACACGTCGAAACCACCTTCTTCTAACATTTTTCTTCTCTAATAATTTTTCAGAAAAATTATCATTCAAAATATGCAACTCATTTATATGTAGCTGCAAACAATTCCATAAAAAGTAGCTTAAACAGATTTTTTCATTCGTACAAAATAACACTTTTTTACTTTAACATAATTAAATCAAAGTCTCGTCAACAAGTGTTGTCTCAACGTGAGTTAAATTTGAAAAATCATTAGTTGGACACAGTATACTACTTTTATAAATCGGTGAACGGAATTCTGTTATCTGACTATTCTATTCCTGCTCTTTTAAAATGATACCACTTGCCGACTAGACTTTAACAGTGAAAATTAAATAAACAGCCTTACTAAACTCCTTAATAATTGCATCGTAGTTCAAATTAGATGCTATATCAGCCTCAATGGATAAAACTCCTAACGTTGTAAGTCTTTGCTGACCCATTGGAAGCTGTACTTAAAGGTATTGTCAATAAAATTTTAATTACAATATAAATTTTTGGGTAAATTTTCATTAAGTTATTCTCGGTTATGTATTGAAGTGGCTGTTTTACGTTTCCGATGCAGGCGGCCAAATTCGGCATAATTGCTTGCAGTTCTTCATACAATTGGAAGTCATTGCTCTCACCCACTCGTAGGACTGTGTCCAAACCTTGAAAATATTTTAATAAATGCTCTTTTGGAATATTTTTAAGTTTGCTTAAAATATAGGGGAAACCAGAATCTGCAAAATGTTGATTCAAAGATGTAAACCTTATATCCATACTACTTGTCATAAAATCAATCAGAGTATTAAAGAACTATGTTTCGAACCGAATTTAGGGAGGCTATATGGGTTCATCACTACTTTCATAAGTGAACATCCTTTTCTTTTTGGCTAACCTTTTACTTTTAAATTCTTTTGGCAAGTCATAACTACTCTTTTCACTAAATCGATGAGCTTCAGATAGGCATAGTTCGAATCCAATTTGATGATACTCTTTAATCCAGTCACAGAACGTATGCAAATGATCAAGGGCAATGCTTAACAGGACTTCTACGAATTGCTATAATTTGCTTATGATATTTACTAGCGATAATATTGCATACCATAAATGTAACGACATAATAAACACTAAGCTGAGAATTTTATTTAGAACTGAATCACAATCACTGAGTGCATCTGATTCTTCTGTGTGATTGGTTAAGCTCTCAATACATTCAAAAACATCATCAAATTGAAATAATATGGCTTTAACTGCTTCGATCCTGCTTTTGTATCTTGTGTCTGATAACGGTTTTAAAGTAAGTTTTAATGTGCCTTTGATAATCTCCTAGCATTTGCTTGACCTTGCAAATAACAAATAAATTTTTTGAATAAAACCAAAAAATGTTTTTGCTCCCACAGAAGAAGTTGCTGCATCTACTAACAGCAGGTTCCAACTATGACAACCGCAAGGTGCAAAAAATGCCCAAGGATTGATATTCAAAATCCGAGTTTTAACTCCGTTTTTTATGCCTACCGTTTTCGCACCTTTGGCCGCGATAATTATGAATATCCAATCCATTTTTTCCTAATTGTTCAAATTTTGCATTAGTTAGGTAGTCCCCAGTTGGTTCAGCGACGAGAAGAAACCCAATGAAATGTTCTTCTATTTACCTGTTGTTATATTGCAAAATCGTAATATGACAGACATTTGTTCGACTCGACTATAGTCTCTTGTGCAGTCAAGCAAAATAGAATAATATTTCGCCTCTTTTACCCTTCAAATCACTTCTCCGGTCACTCTTTTTGCCATAAGCCTAATCAACTCATTTTAAATATCGTGGCTTAGATAATGTGTTATAAGTTGTTGGTCATTTGTACGTTTCATGTGTTCTCGAAACGTGGGATCATGTTCAGAAAGCAATTTGAATAAGTCTATGAAGTTCTATTTTAACAGATTCTCTATGCACTCTGAATGTCAGATTATGTGAGGCTAAGAAGTTAATGATGTCAATTAATCTTTCAAATAAATTGTAACAATGTTGTTGAGTTTCATGAATTAGCCTTTCGTTTTGTTTATCTATTGTTTTTCCTGGCTTAATTCGCTTCTCAAATGTTAGCTATTGCAACGTAAATGACATATATTCTCCGATATTCTCGTGTCTTTGTAAAATATTTAAGTGTTTCCAGTCACAGCATCCTCCCTGAACCATCTGAGTTTGAGAATTGTTAAAAAATCTGCAAGGAAAACAGTAAACTTTGTTTTGATAACTAGAATAAACCAGCCAGCAACGATGTTGCGTTTCTCTATTGCTGAGTCTTCTGAAAAACTAAAAATGAGAAAAGTGCCTACGATCATCATCTTTGGGATAACCATCATCGCTATTATTTGATGGCTGCATTGGACCACTTTGAACAATATCATGATGCTGGGAATTGGTTAGAGGAAACGACCACACTCCTAGATTAGAACTTATAAACGTTTCTTTGATAATGTCGCTTCCATCACCGTTTGTTTACTGACCGATAACCTATTTTTTGTTCAGCGATTTCGCTCTCCACCTCAGATTCTGATTAGGTATTGCTATTTCTACTTCTGACTGTAGCTTACTACTTAATACATCTGAAGTATTTTCCGAATTGAATTAAGTGTTGGCTGTTGCAATATCCGACGTCAAAGAAATCAATTAATCTGATTTTGTCATACCATGAGATGTTTTTTTGAGGTAATTCATCAATCCTGAACCTAAAGGCCGATCTGATAAGACCCTTTCAGCTTTCTTTTATCTTTTTGCGGACCCAGATTCCTATTTTCTCCCGATATCTCTATCTCTCTTGGGACCTGGGCGTGGCATGACGAACGTCGTTTAACGTATATTGAACCTTTTAACAATAATGATTTCGTTTCTACGTACATACCTATAGTTACTCCACATGCTTACTTCTATTTATGTCCCCCTTTCCTTTCTCTTTAACTCTAGCTTACCTTCAGGGTCTTTCCCTTTTTTGTTGGAAAAGATCCTATATTACTCCTATTTTTAAAAAAGGTAGTACCTCAGACGTTGCTAATCATCGGAGAAAATCGTCTGCTTGCTCCTTTTTTCATTGACTCATGGTTCGTTGGTTTCTGACTAACATGGTTTTATGAAAGGTGGATCATTTTTAACGAATTTGTTAGAATTCATGAATTCAAAAGCCATGAAGGGCCTTTTACAAGTCGAAACCTTGTATTTGAATTTATTTAAAGCTTTCGACGCAATAAATCACATTATTTTGTTGGGCAGACTTAAATTTCTTAACGTTCCTGGTTATTTGCCCTACTGGTTATCCTCTTACTTATCCAATCGTGACAGTTAGGTTTCTTTTCATGGCTGCTTTTCTACTGCCTTCCATTCATCTTCAGGTCTTCCTCAAGGATCCATTCTTGTCCCATTAGTGTGCACTCTTTTTATAAATGACTTGATATCCATTGTCATCGACTCCTCCTGTCTTCTTTATGCAGACGACGTCAAAGTTTTCAAAGTATTGTCGTCTAACGATGATTGTGCCTTGCTTCAAGAAGATTTTGATGCCATTTTATTTTAGAGTTCTTATAATCAGCTTCCACTAAATGTTTCTAAGTGCATCTATCTTTCATTTTCTACTAACATTTCAACACATATTTCAGGGACTTGGCTGTGACTTTCAATTCTAAATTGAAATTCGACGCTCATTTTTCTGAAATTACTTCTGAAGCCTTTCGCATTTCTGGCTTGATCTTACGAAATTCCTATATTTTCTCCGATCCTTTATCGTGTGTTAAATTATATTCTAGTTTAGTTGGTCAAATCCTTTAATACAGGTCGCCGGGTTGGTCGCCTCATTTGAAGTGTTTGAAGTTCACGCTAGAAGCGGTGCAAAAATTTTTTACACGGATCGTTTTCTTGAAGTTCTAGATTCCCTACATTTTTTATGAATCATAGAAAAGCGTGATTCCTTCGATGGAAAAGCGTTGACTCTACCTTGATGAATGTTTCTTTTACAGGCTTTGCCGTAGTTTGATACATACTTGCCTAGTCAAAGAGTGGAGGTAGAAACGAATCATCCCAAATCAGAATCGTTTGCAGGTACGGAACTCCCTCAATAGCTGTTGCCATGTTTATCAACGCATGTGGCATTTGGCCTCACACACAAATAAATACTCACGACTCTTTCTCAAAAGTAGCGGGGGGGGGGGGGGGGGGTGGTAGTAACCTTATAGCCGATTCAAACCTGTTTTGGGACATTTACCATGGTCCTTGGATCAAATTAGACAGCACGTCACGTATGTCCTACATAGACTGGCTAGACCAGTTTCTGTAGTCCGTTGTTAAGTGTTGTTTAGGACACAGTGAGACTTATGATGGCTGGTTCCTTATGTGTATAACTTAAAACTATGCACATGATGAGTTGCATAAAAATTGCATATCCTGTCAAGAGACAAAGGTGTTGCCACGGTGAAAAAAAAAACTCATTCTTTATATCATTTTGAGGTTGATATTGATTATTGGAACGATGTGCTTGCCCATTATGCAAATTTCCCGGCCCAAACACTTAGTGAGATATGCATATGTTAGGTAATGCCGAGCTTCACGGAAGTGTGCTAGCATTCTGCGAAAGGGTCAAGGAACCCAATAAGCGCAATTTAATTATAAGTTACGCTAGAATTGTAGATAACACACCGAAGATAGGAGTGCGATTGTGCCGTGAGATACAACATTGAGAGCGGATGCGAACGAAAACTGTAAGCTAAGATAATCGCCACTGATGGTCTCATCCGTCCTAAATGCTTTACAGTAGTTGAGTTGATCGTGGTCACTATTTCAATATACTATACTATGGACTAGACAATTGATACATAACGCCAAGTGCTAGCAATTCAAATGGTTTTATTGTTTAGCTTTAAGTAAAATCATTCACAGCTTTCACTGGTATCAATACTTTTCAAATTTTTATTGAATTAGAAAAAGTTTTCAAGCACGAGGCCCCTAGAGCACGAGGTCCTGGGCGGTTGGCCAAGTTGCCCACGCGTTGCACCGCCACTGCTCTTGTGTCGTTGTTTTCAAGTTCTAGCCTTATTTGTCGAGGTGCTTCCGTCAATTGGGCTATTTGACTATCTCGCACTTGAATCTCATATTGCAATTGCAGCCATCTCTGCCATCATGTCTCTAGAAATTTCTCGTTGATTTAATAAACATCAAATCTTTTGTTGTTCATTCACTAAATCTTTAATGACTCTGTATAGTTTGTTCAGCAATCACTGGTTTTAGTTTAAAGTGTTATTTTATACTTTGGGATTGTGAACAGCCTCATTCACAAACTTGAGGATCCTTTAGGCTTAATCTGATCCCCCAAATTAATTTATTTTTGGTTTTATCCGATAGTTTAACTACACGGATTTTAAGTTAACTGACTCCCATTTCTTCAATTGAGTCCAGTCCTCTTGTAATTCTATCTGGGCTTTGCAATACCCTGTTTTCATTAAAGGATTTCAAGTCGCGGTTCGCGTTTACAAAAGATAAGAAAATAATAAATCCACCAACCTAATAACAAATTCTACACTTTTGCTAAACTTTATTTTTCACTTGGGGGCGTGGCAGTGGATACGGTTTTCCTGAATAGAGGAAAATCGCTGACACTATGTCTTGACTAGACATTGTCGTTTTAGAAACAATCCCGTTGCGTTTTTCGGAATCAGGTAAAGGCAACGTCTGCAAAAGTTGATCTATAGTTTTATGGGAATTACGAGTTAGCATATACATGACTTCGCCCCCCTTTACATTAAAATTTTCCTGAATTTTATTAATATTTTGGCTACCGTATGCATGACCAGCTCGTGTTTATAAACGGAGTTTGCTTATAAAAACCAACTTTTTTTGTAAATTCAATTTCTTTAAAGCGGGATGTGTTTTAAGCGAACTGCTTATAAGCGGGGAGTACTATAATTTGTTTGGCTCTGATGGGAAAATTTACGTGAAACGCCCGAAGAATGCCGAATTCGATTCCAAATATATTAAGAAAGCAATTAAACATGGTAGCGGTAACATGATGTTCCGTGGATACTTTTCGGCTTCTGGGGTTGGTCAGATTTTTTGGGTGGAGGTCAAAATGTGTGCAGGCAATTACGTTGAAAAAACACAATATTGCTTCCATTCACTGAAAAGGACATGCCACTAAAGTGGGAGTTTAAGCAAGATTATGACCCGAAGCACTCTTCCAAACTAGTGAAAGGGTGGCTTAGGCGTAATAAAGTAGGACATATTGAATGGCCATCGCATGCTTTATCACATACAAGTTAATTAAAAATTACCGGAGTTGTATTTAAAAAATATTTTATTTGTCCAAATCTTAATAAAAACTGACTTAATATCTAACATTAAAATCGTTGCTGAAACTAACCCATGAGAACTGCTGCGATGGCGGTTTCGGATCTTTCCATGAATATGAAAAACGATACGTCACGTTGCAGTTGTTGTACCCCTGGCGTCAGCAGGATTTGCACCGTTGCTAACTCGCCCACCTTTAAGTCCTCGATCGCTCAGAAAAATTTGATGTCAGTGAACCTGACATACTTGTTTGATGTTTGTTGATCGGTTTCTAGTGATGATGAAGATGCTGTAACAGATGATGGTTGGTTGATGGTAGTTTTCTCTGGCGCTTGCTCGACATTGATTTGCGTTATTGTTTTCGTTGCCTTGAACTTTATTGTTTTCCAAATGATCAAGATCAGGAAGTAAAGTCCTATGATGATATGTATCCTGTATGTAGCCGTTTGGTGGATGTTGGTTTCTATACGCTTCAAGTGGATCTCGTTTGTGTTATCCGTATTGAGATATTTCATGAGCTCCATTGAGAGTATTTCCTGATATAAGTTAATTTCTGCGGCAGGCTGAAGAATAGGCGGCAAGGCGTTCATCACTGTCACTTCGCGATTTGTAAATGTCCTTCCATTGGTCAAAATACTGGTGTTCTGTGTTTTCAAAAGGTAAGTTCCGTTCAATTCGTGGGCTATTTGTTTAGATTGGATTATTCCGCTGAATCGATTCAACAAAATTGTGCCAGGTGAGATTTCTTCTATTGCTGGAATGTGTGCGTTTTTTTTGTGATAGGGAGGTGAATGCCATTTATGCACAGAGTGTGGGACTCCCATGCGCGACTGGACTACCCACTAAACACCTCCCCTGTCAACCCAAGAACCCAGCCTGGAACCGTTTGACACATTACTTCGGGCCAGGTCTGGTTTTGTTACGCCGTGGGGCGCGCTCAAGCTGGGGAGTCCCTTTCCTAGCGGGAGGGAAGAGGGGAAGAGGAAGTTCCAAAAAAGCGATCCCACAGCCCCAGCGCTCCCGGCTGCTGTGAGTCCCTTTTATATTTTAGGACTGCCCGAGCATCACCGCAAATATATTATCCGGGGTGAGCTCTCCTGTCTTCCTGTAGAGTTCCCTCCGCAGCGTGACCCATTTTGTACACGCGAAAAATGTGTGACAGACATTGTCCTCCTCTCCTGGGCAAAACGAACAATCCGAGGACCGTGACTACTTGTGCAGGTAGGACTGAAAACACCCATTCCCGCTCACGGTCTCACATCCGGGATGAGGCGCGCAGTCCACCTTCCCTTCGTGCAATTCACCCAAGACTGCTGCCAATCGTTGAGTAAGCGCTGGCTCTCCTCCAGGACAACCGTCTCCCTCGCATCCTCGTTTCGGCGCAGGTAAATAGCACGGCGCTCTCTAGCAAGGAGGGCGACAGGTATCACGCCTGCAATCACTCTCACCGCCAAGTCGGAGACTGTTGGATACGAAGATGCAATTCTCAGTGCTCCTCTTCTCTGTACATGTGCCAATCGTTTTCGGTATACCTCCTTGCTGAGAGCGTCGCCCCATGCTCTGCACCATACAGTAGTACTGTACCTACAGCACTCATCCAGAGGCGTTTTCTTGATGGGCTGGGTCCCCCTACGTTGGCCAAAAGTCGACTCAAAGCCGATATTCCCGAAGAAGCCTTCTCAACCGTTGCCCTGATTTGCTCAGAGAAACTCATCTTCGAGTCAATCAGTAGCCCCAGGTACTTCACCGCTGGCTTTGATTCGATTTGTATGTCTCCAATACTGATCATCCTTACTCTAGCGTTTCTCTTTTTTGTCAAGATGACCACTTCGGTTTTCTCCAGTGCTAAACTGAGTCCGCGAGCAGTCTTCCAGTCCCTCACTCGGCGTGTTAGCATACCTAGCCTAAGTTGCGCCTGTTCAACGGTACGTCCAGTGACCAGAGCCGCAACATCATCCGCATAGCCGACCAAGCGCGACTCATCTGGCATCTCAAGCCTCAGTAGCCCGTCGTAAGACACGTTCCACAGGTCTGGACAAAGGATAGATCCCTGGGCTACACCCGATGTAATTTCCATCCTTCATTGGCCCTGTGTCGTGTCGTAGAGCAGGCTTCGGTCCTTTAGGTAGTTCCTCAAAAGCCGCATTAGATATTCTGGAACTTGAAAAAGTTTTCCAGCGTATCCAGACTATCCACCCATCTATCGGAGTTGAAGGCATTCCTGACGTCGAGTGTCACCAAGAGGACGATCCGTCGCTTGGTGCGACTATATGCCTCTGCCTTTTGGACCGCGTTCACCACCTCTGCAATCGCATCAATGGTAGAACGTCCTGCTCTAAAGCCATACTGCCGAGGAGATAGGTCCCCAGCAGCACGAATCGCGTCAGTGAGTCTTCCCTTGATGAGTTTCTCTAGCACTTTCCCAGCCGGGTCTAGCATGCATAACGGGTGGTATGTAGACGGCGATTCGGGGTTTCCCTTCCTCGCCACCTTCTATCGTACCGGGAAAACCCCGTCCCGTAGGCAAGCTTTGAATGTGCTGAGCAGCAAGTCAGGACAATGGTGATAGACGAGCTGCAACACCTCAGCTGGAACACCATCTGGACCTGGAGCCTTCCTGGCTTTCAATGAGAGGACTGCCTCCTCCAGCTCCAGCTGTATGAAGAGTGGGCACTCTACTGCTGTTTCACCATGGACAGCGTCAACACGGACGGGATGGGCGGGGAAGAGTCCCCGCACTATCGCATCCATCTTTTCCGCATCATATATACACAGGCTTCCGTAGGGCACCAAGTTTCCCCATGACCAGCTTGTAGCCAAGGCCCCACGGGTCCTTGTTCACATTGTCCACATTGTCCACTAGGTCTTGCTAGCAACGAGCCTTGCTACTGTTGATCAGTTGCATGCTTCATCACCGTTTCGCGGCCGTTGAGCCTCACGTCAAAGCTTGTGACACTCCCTTCGCTTTTCTACGATTTCAGTTGACCACCAGTACATTGGGGGTCGCCGTACCGGGGTCTTCGGCGTGGCATAGAAGTGCTGCAAGCAGTCGTAATTATGCTCATAGTAGAGTTCACTACGTCTTGAGCTGCCAGTTCTTCCGTCCCCACCGAAGCTCCCTGCAGTGGCTCACCTGCTGTGAGCACCTCCACGAACCTCTCGACGTCCATCCTTCCGAGGTTCCATCCAGTTGCTGAAGGCCTAGAGCACGGACGTCGGGAGACAGCATAATTTATCTCAAGCAGAATTCACTGCTGATGACTGGCTGAGTAGTCCTCTAATACTTTCCAATTGTGTATTCGCCGTACTAAGGACTCCGAGGCGAATGTCACGTCTGGTATGGTTCCCTCACAGCCAATACGTGTCGGAGTGTTTCTGGAGTTTAGTACGACGAGGGCCGTACTGGCCGCCATTTCCAGGATTCGTTTTTCCCGCGGATCCGTCTGAGGCATGCCTAATTCGATTGCTTTAGCGTTGAAGTCGCCCCCAACGAGCGCTTTGCCCTCTGCGTTCGAGACAGCGCCCTCCAAAGCCTGAAGCTTGGCTTGGAAAGATGATATGGATTCGTTCAGCGTTAGGTACACACTAAAGAAGGTGGTCCCTGAACACCGAACCCACACGAAACCATCCCCCCGTCCACAACTCTCCGCTTGAAAGTCACTGTTCCGAGCCTAGATAGCGGCAGTACCAGTTTCATCAGAATACCATAATGCAGGACTTTTATTATGGTGTTACTCACTCAGCAGCAAGAAGTCGGCTTTCATGTCCCTCGCAAACTGCTCAAGCAGATTTTGGGCAGTTGAACTGCGGTGTAGGTTTAGCTGCAGGATACGGGTCATCGGCGTTCTTATTTTGCCTTGGATAGGGCTCCCTGGAACACCCGCCATTTTCCTGATCCCAAGATGTGTCCAAAATCAGGTTTTGGATCAGCATCCTTGCAAAGAATATAGTGTGCCTCCTTCGTACACTCCTTTCTTTTATGTCCCGTTTCACCGCATTTGTAACATAGGGAACTCCTATCGGGTCTTTTGCATACTTATGTGGTGTGGCCATAACCAAGGCATTTGAAACATTGAAGAGGTGTTGCTCTTCGCCGTATCCTACAGACAACACACCCTATTCGTTCTTTGCCCTTGTTCAGGAATTGTTCGGCGTCCTTTTCGGTCAAGTCAACTATAGCCATGCGTTGTCTCCTGTTGATTTCTGGTGTCAGTCTTGCTTTGATCCTTCCCACGCTAAGAAACTCCCTTTTGATGGCCTCTTCTACCTCGGCCAGATCCGTGACGCAGTCAATGTCTCGTATTTCGATCGTTGCCATCGGTTCGAGTAAGGCTATAGTTGCGCTTTTGCCGAGGACTTTCTTTACTGCGTCACAGAATGCTTCTTTATTGCCGGCCTCTGCTCCGAATTCGACCAGTATGTGGCCCGACCGCATTGGTCATACTACTTTGATGTTAGTATTGGTGTCTTCGGGCCTTACGTTTCCCCTGATGTCCCGCAGTACCTCCGCGTAGGATCGGCCACCTTGGGGCTTTACGAGCAGTGCCTGCTGCCGGGATCTTCGTCGGGGCTTCTGTCTCTCCTGTTTTGCATCAGGTTCTTTTTCTAATTGGGCGTGCATGCGAACTTTACTCTCTGGCTTTTTTTGAATGAGATTTCTTTGCGGCTTTCTTCGTTCCTTTTGTAAGCACTGTCTGGAACCCGTGATCTGGTACTCCACGCCCATCAAGTGCTTCTTCCTTCCTTCTCTTATCCCGATCTCCGTCGATTGGCTAGACGCCATCCTTTTATTGACTTTTAATGGTGGAGCTATCTGTATGTCGCCTTTAGATTTCGCCCCAAGCGCCTCTTTAGCCTTCTGTTCATCTTCGGCCCTTAACCAGCTCCTCCGATAGTGCCCTATGCGACCTAGGAGCTCCTCTAGTTCGAGGAGCCCTTCCTTTGCTGCTTTGCTGATTTTCGGGGAGTCGCATGCAGCTTGTATTCTTTTCAGAACATCTCCCGCTTTTCGGAGTAGCCTTTCTTCTTCGTATCGCTGGGCCGCAATCGTACCTTGCAACCATCCTTGGGAGAGTTTATCGCATTCCGTTCCCGAGTGCAGTTCTTCCGCCACATATTCGACGTTGGCGTGCAATCACGCGGTGTCTGGTACTCGTTACTTTTCGTACCGTAATCTCCTCGTTGGCTTCTGGATTTTTCTTCGCAATGTCGGGATTTGCGACCCTTGCATCGGTCGCTTCGGTAACGATCGCAGCAGTGACAATCGAAGTTTTGGTGCTCTTTATATTATCTTCCACCGCTCAAACACCTGAAGCGTCCTACAGAGTTTCCCGCTTTTCTTTAATAGGACGCTCTGGCGTTCGAATCATTTCACTTTAATGAATATCTTCATCACATCTTCACTTTGATTATAGTTTCGTTTCACTTCAATACTAACAATGATAATTCAATTAATAATGATTTCACTACAATTATATTTTGCTATTCAATTAATATATTTGACTGAATTTGGCGTAATTAAGTTAAGAAAATTTTACTTACAATAATCAACTTCCTCTAGACAACATATTTCGGGCAGATTTCTCGATTAACGAGATTTTTCATGAATTTTACTTGCTGTTGTTGGTTCTGCGATTAAAAGGACATCGAGGAAAGCGAATCTAAAGTTCGCTTTCCTCAATGTCCTTATAATCGACTTCTGAGGTTGTATCCTTTTTGTCTTCTTCCTTTGTAGCCGGTTACTTGCGGGGCGAAATCAGGAACCACAGGCGCTTCGCGGAACGTTTTTTTATTTTCCGTCTAATAATGGTTTCCGGGTCAATTTATCACTTTTTTTTATCGTGACTTATGTTTAAGCCGCGTAAACTTTTCGAAAGCGTACAATAATTGCTCGTATAATGACCATCAGCCAGTCTTAACTGATGTTAAGGCAGAAGAAATAATAATTTTTTTTTAAACAAAAATTACTTTGCCAATCAGCCCGTGTTTATTTGTCCAAATCTTCATAAGAACTGACTTAATATCTAACATGAAGATTGTTACTAAAACGAATCCACGGGAACTGCTGCGATGGCGGTTTTGGATCTTTCCATGAATATGAAAATAGATAGGTCGCGTTGCAGTTGTTGCAGCCCTGCCGTCAGCAGAATTTGCATCGTGAGAAGATGCTAACTTACAACACCTATGAGCGATTCTAAAATGCCAGATAGGGGACTGTAGAGGTACAAACAAGGAACGATTTTGGTCAAAGATTCAGCTGTATTATTGCTGAAGCGTGCGCCAAGTTGGTCCACTCTATGGGACGAAGGTGTGTATTAGTGATAAAAAACAAAGAATCAACGACAAAATATTAAAAGAATAAAAAAAAATTCTAATGGTAATGTCATTTTCAAAATGAAAACACATTTTAATTTAAGACCGACAAAATCAAACAAAACCTTTTTTTTCCACTTTTTTTGTTAGATTTCATGAACATTTTTGCGTTGAATATTTGCAATACATTGTAGTATAACAGCCAGTATATGCTTTATACAAAAATCTGCCCTCGAATAAATTTAATTTCATTAATAAATATTGTCGCGTGTTATGGTTCGCTTCCAATAATTTTAATGTTCCGGGAAAGTGAAAGCGCACTGTCTTTTAAATTAAGTTAAAAGAGTTTATTTACTAAAAAAATGCACAGTTATTAATTTAACTATTTCACAACTTGTCTACCAATTTTTACTTCAACTGTTTATCACTTCACAATCAATATCGCTTGTAATTCGCACTCCACACCATCGCAGTTTTACTATCGTGGTTGTAATGAATCCCGCATTCATTCAGCTGGCCTTTATATAGGGTCTCTAGTCATTCAATCCATTTCTCGTACATTGGCGAACTACCTGAAAATATTCGAGCAGCTTAATGAATGGGGCAGTGACGTCACTTTCAGATGTTGATCATGCTTGGCGGGTTCTTGTGGTTTCGAGTACATTCATTTTGTTGATCATGAGGTTCTTAATGGTTGTGAAAACAATTGCGACAGTAGTTCGCAGAATTATTTGTACATACAACAATATCATAGAACAACCTAGTTTCTATTATTTTTAAATTTGAGGTTCGAATAATAGAGATTCATTGAAATTAAAAAGCTAAATTAAAAACAGTAACCTCACCGTTAAACGATAGGGAAATTATTCTAATTTAGAATACTACTTATTTTGAGAAAATTGCTTCAAAGACTAACTGAATTCAATTTTACTCTAAGCTATATTCCTTACACTCTCCCTTAACTTTTTATTTCTTATATGTCTAATTCATAAACATTCCATATTCATACATATATTAACCGGTTATCATTTAAAGTTTTACAATCCTCTTTTTCAAATTTTGCTGAAATGATGAGTTCTTTCCAAAATAAATTGAAGAAAACTGTTTTATGAGTCGTAAACACGAAGAAAGACAACTAAAAAGAAGTAAAGCGAAAATTATGGGAACAGTAAAATTTTCATAACTGGTTAGGCATTGGCGCAAACTTCCCTAAAATTCAAAATCATCTTATTGACAAAATAATTTTAATTTGTCTTCTTTGGTGTCTTATCATTCCCTTAAATTGAAAATTGTTTGGTGAGAGATTCATGAAATCTCTCGTTTGCTTCCTTCAATATTCAAATTCAAACATGCTCAATCATCATCCATTCTACTTGGAAAATTCAGTCTCCTATTCCAGGAAAAAATATCCGAAGATTTATTCCAATAAGGTCATATCGTGAATTTACCGCGGACCTGCCCTCGGCTTAGTAAAAGGAACATCATATACTGCAATACATAATTGCAATGAGGGATACATACCTAATAACTTCCGCCACGCGCTAACTTTACGTTGCAAATGATGAACGAATGCATGTCACATCACCTCGCCGGATAGCTCACACGAAGCAACCGGTAAATATATTAAGGAAGAACAGTTGTCAATGGCTCGCTCATTTGAGTTTTGTTTTTGTAGGGAAGTGGATGTGTTGTTTGTGATTTGTGAGGTTTTTCGCACTCGTTCAATTTCGACAACATCTGGGTAAGAAATTTTATGCTATTTTTCGGGACGTCATTTTAAATTTTTATTGGTATATTTTAGAGAAGTGAAATTTTATCACCTTTCCAAACTGTAAAATAGATTGACGTTTTATAAGAGTTCTAATTAGAATTTTATGTTATCAACTTATTTGCGATTGATTTCACATCATTGTTCTAATTCCGACAAGTATGCCCAACTAGATTCCAATTATCTCAGGTATCGATGTAAAATTCATTGCTAATAAAGTTAATGGAAAGCACAAAATTCTACTTAAGTTCCTTGAAGTTGTGATCAACCTTTTGTCATGGCCAATGGTACATACCGTCATCGCAGGCATCAAAGGTGGCCGAGGTTCTTTACCCGGAGGTCGGCTAGCACACAATCATGTCGTGGGTCTTTCCGAGCTCCCTCTCTGTCCGTGCTTGGCGACTGAGGATGCCGAAACGAACAAAAGGGAAAAGCGAAAGAATCTCTTTCATGGCCACTGTTTTTAAAAACAAAAACCTGTTAACAAATACAAAATTTATTATTATAAAAGAAATAGAAACAAAAATTCCTCTATGTTTATATAGCAAGATTAAACTTTTATTTTATTTTTTTTAATACCTCCATTCTCTACCACTCTCTCCATCACTCTTTCTTCGTCGCACAACGATCTGCATTCACATCACGTCGCTTGGTCCTTTGTGCCACCCAGACAATGTTTAACACATCGGTATAAGGGGGCACACAATATATTGTGAACTAGTCCTTTTCGTGAACATCTAGTCCAAAAATCATGATCAGCTCTCAAAGATAAAAAAAATTCAATATAATACGACGCATTCAAAAAAAAACTCTGAGTAACTGTCACTTCAGTATCTCGCCGATAGGGTCAAAAGAACGCCCTAAGATACTGGGCTCATAAAAACAGAATTACAGATCCACGCTTCGATCATCATTAAATGCTCCCTTAGTATTTTCTTAAATACCAAAAGTGAGTTTGCTTCCTTAACAATTTCTGGTAGATTGTTATGTATATGCAGAGCATCATTCGTCGCATCGTTCTTTAGACGATCCGTTCTGGCAAAAGGTATTACGAATTGATCTGCATTCCTTGCATTATATGGGTTGATCTGTGATACCTTAATGAATGGCGCTCATTCCGATCCATTAGTTTTTAAATTTCTGTAGATAAACTCAGCATTCTCCATTATATTAATTTGACTAAAGGTTAATGATTTTGCCAATTGGTAAACCAAACTAGTTTGAGTAAGCATTGGCAGCTTCAGAATGTTTTTATACGCTTTGGTCAGCAGCCTGGATAGACTGTTTAAATGTTGCTTTGCTGATTGACTCCAAATAAGTACTCCATAATGCAATTTCGCCAGGACAAACGCATTTAGAACAAGTTTCTTGATGTTTATTGAAAAATCCTCATATCTTCTTAACAATCCTATTATTGGGGCTAATTGCCTCCATAAGCTATTTATATGTGGTAACCAGGTCATACGATGGTCTATGATAACACCAAGATATTTCATTTCTAGCACTCTGCAATTTTTCGCCGTTAATATTTAGCTCGAAATCTATGTCTCCTTTGTTTTTTTGCTTTAAAACAATATATTTTGTCTTTGGAGTGTTCAATACTAGTTTGTTTCCAAATAACCACTGACGGAATCTTCCTAGATCCTCGTCGATAGTGTACTCAATGGCAGTTTTTTCTCGTCCTGAATAAAGTAGAACTGTGTCATCAGCATATAATGTGTAATATCCCGTTAGCCCACATGTATTTAGATTATTTGTGTATAGCAGGAATAAAATTGGGCCAAGTATTGAGCCTTGGGGAACTCCTGTTCAGAACATTGTTGATTAAAGTTCTCTGCGATATTCCCTTCAAGTAACTCTTAAACAACTGCTTAGGACTACCCTGAATACTATATGATTCAAGTTTACGAAGCAAGAGGTCATGATCAACTGTACCAAATGCTTTTTTCAAATCCACAAAAATTGCGCTGACATAATCACCTCTGTCAAGTCCTAGATTGATGAAACGTGTGACAGAACGTAGGGCATCCAAAGTAATCTTGTCCTTTTGAAAACCAAACTGATGTTGGTTTATGATAGAGCTTTCAACTAAGAATGATGTCAATCGATTGTTTAGTATTTTTTCAAATATCTTACTAAATCCCGTCAGCATCGCAATCGGGCGATAGTTATTCGGGTCGAGATGATCACCACCCTTAAATATAGGAACTATTTTTGCAAGTTTTTCTTCTTCTGAAAAAGTCCCATTCCTAATATGCACGTTTATAAAATTTGCCATAATCTGGGCTATGTCCTCCTATATTATACTAATCTCATTCATCGTGATGCTATCGATACCTTCTTTTTCAATTCATTGATTACATTTAAGACTTCCTTTTTATGTATTTGTTTGATGAATGTGAAGGATGGAATTTATTGAGATATTTGTAGTATTTAAATTGCTTGCTGAACTGGCAACGATTTCTTTAGTGATTCTTCCACCAATTCTTGAAAAAAGTTATTTCATGAGTTCGCCGCGTCACGTGGACACGATTTATTAGAGGGCCCATCAGGATTCAGTTGAAAGTTTTGTGATATACCTTGGGTTGAAGAGTTATCCTTTACCTCATTTATTATTTTCCATATTTCACAGGAGTTTTCAGCCGCTATTTCCATTCTTCTTGAGAAATATGAGAATTTAGCCTCTTTCACCAGTCGTTACAATTCTTTATTCGCTTGCATATATACAGACTTGAAAGCCTGGTTCCCATTGTTCTTCCTGTAGTCTATGTATGCCTTCCTTTTTTTTAATACTTGCATCAATTACTTTTTTCTTTATCCAAGTCCGTTGTCGACACGTGATTTTTTTCTCAATTGTAGAGCTTTGCTTAGCAGATATGATGATATTATCGAGTTCAATAATACTATTTGGTTTCCGCTTTTCCAGTATTTCTCGTATGTTTCATTTAAAGAGCTCCTTGTCTAGATACCTGAACGTTTTGTAGGTCGTCTTCTGTTTGTTCAGGGTTTGGTCTTGAATAGCAATTTTTAACACACGCTGACCAAGCTCCGGCCAGTCCTCAAATATGTATGTATGTCATGCTTTCAGCGACTTTTAAATCATTGGTTACTATATGATCCAGACAGGTATTTGACACTGGGCGAGCAATTTGGTTGCTGTTCACGATTACCGTTCCATTCGTTTCTAGCGTATCCTTGTAAATCCTTGTTTCTGGTGATTCAATTACTACATCAATGTTTGTGTCCGCTACTGTGATTAAATTTTTTTCAGTTGGGATTAATGTATCTAGTACTGTGCAAAAATCTTGCGCATTCATACGATTGGGGTTGTAATACGTCCCTAATTTTATTTTTTTACTTGCATGGCGTACTTCAATTATTATAACGTTATATTTATCAGGCGTCACTCTCTTGGTAACGAAATTGATTGTATTTTATACTTACATTGCTCTACCTCCACCCCTTCCAGATCTGCAGGAGAATACCGCATTATATCCTTCAATATTGTAAAATCGTGCTTCTTCTGGGTAAATCCAGATTTCATTGAGAATAATCAAATCTATGTCAGGATTTTGCTGCAGGTAAATCTGAATATCACTTAGCTTGTGTCTTAAGCTTCTTATATTAGCATACATGAGTGTTAAATTTGTTCCACTTGTTTGATTTGAAAGATTAGCAATCATCGAAGTTGTAGTCGGTGCTCCTCCTTGCGATCCAAATTCTGCGTTGAAACTCCGGACACTCTACCGAGTCAGCTCGGTGAGAATGATCAGCATTGTTACTGTTACCAATACAGTTGGAGCACTTCTCAATCGTGCTTTTGCAGTCCTTTAGGTCATGCTTTCCTCCACATTTTACACATATTTGCTCTCCTTCACATTTTGATGTTTTGTGATTGTATTTTTGACACTTATAACACCTCGTTACGTTAAAGCCTTCCTCCACAAAATATGATTCATAATCAATATTAATGTATCTATTCGCAAGCCTCTTATAGATGCTCCCATTTACCTGAATGATGTACAACCACCTTCCATTTCTTGCCCGCCTAGCATGTACAAGTTCCATAGGATCTCGCTCCTCTATATTGGGATTTAATGATTGGATCTCATTTCTTAATTCATCATTTGAGTATAGTTTTTCTAGTCCATTGATGACAAGTTTAGGCTGTCGCAATCTGGTCTCAGCAATATCATACTCCTCTTTCATTGCATCCATTGCTATATTAAAAAGCGAAGCAGCATTTTCATTGGTCGATGTTTTGATAATCGCCCCACCATTACGAATAGGCCTCATTAGTTGTAGAGAAATTTTACATTTTGATGGCCTGATCTTTGACTTAAAATCAATCAGTATTTTTTTCTGAGGAAGAGTGATTTCTAGTCTTAATTATAATCCCTTTTTGCGATATTGTATTTGATCGATGCTCTGATGGAGGAGAAGTAGAATTTTTAATAATTTCGGCATATGAGGGCTTGCTCGCAGACGTAGATTTATCTATTAATAAGGTTACATTTGAGTTCGTCTCTTCAATTTGGCTTTGCAAATTAATCATTTTTTGGAAGAGTTGGTTTTCTTTGGACTTATGGTGCTGAGCTCTACATCCGGCACACATCCAAATCACATCTTCAGTTATGTCCATTATAGCCCGGTATCTCTCGTCCGACTTTTTGATACACCTCAAGTGGATCCACTTGAGGCAGAAGCCATCATATCCCATAGCCGAGTGGATATGCTCCACGGGTTTCCTACACTTCCCACACTTATCCTTATCAAACTGTTACTGATTCTTGTTAACTTTTTTCATTATTTCCTATTTATAAATTTTTATATTACCCTCGATTTCCGGTATTTTTATTTCTTATATTTTTAGTTAGCTATTTTTATTTTCTATAGTAAATGAAAAAGCGTAGAAAGCCGCACTTGCAAAAAAAAGGATTTTTAAATTGAAAAATATAAATTTAGAATTAAATTCAAAAATTCTTTACAATAAATTTAACCACATGGGAATCCCACTCCTAAACCAAAGCAAGAATTCCCGGTTCCGTTAATTTTTCTTCGCCTAAGTAAAATTGAAACAAATGAAATTAATGACTTAAAAAATTGCTACTTATATTCAACTTGATAGAGCGAAACTAGAACCACTTCACTTGTTATACACAGCTGATTCTAATATATGGCAATATTTATTCCCTCACTTAAGACAAAGAATTCTAAGAGCCGACACTTTGACACTTCTTTGTTTTGACACTTCATCATACCTAATTGAATAATGATTTTACAAAACATAAAATACACAAGCTAAACAAATCAGAGAATCGCAAATAAATAATTATATGTGTTACTTGCCTCTTTTTTGCTGCTTGAATGCTCTGCAACTTGAATGGAGAAGGGGGTATCGAAAATTAATATTGATGAAACAATCCTTAAATTATGACTTAATTTTTCAATCTTTGAGTAATGCGTTTTAATCAATCAATTCTTAAATAGGTGAGTTTAAAGCCAGGCTCATGGAAATGAGCCTGGCCTTTAACTCTGAATATTAAATACATTTTCAAGACGGAACACTCCTTGTCACTAATTTAGTGTCTGCCGTCCTAAATTTGTGCCTCCAATTTGAACAAAGCTCTACAAACTGCTTGAAGATACTCCCAAAAGGATACATTTTAAAATAATCTAAGCTCAAACAGATACATTCAAAATGGCGTCTCCTGAAGTTCAGGAAACAAGCAAAAGTATAACTTTTTATTTTTATTTTTTGGTTGGGAGGTGAATGTCATTTACGCACTGATTGTGGCACTCATATGCTCGCAAGCAACTAGACTACTCACTAAACATCTCCGCTGTCAACCCGAGAACTCAGCCTGGAACCGTTTGACAACATTGCTTTGTAGTGTTTTAAGGTTGTTCAATTGTCCTTAAAGGACTGCAGCGATGAACTGCTGCCTCAGCGAGCGAAGATATTGGTGCTCCCCGGAATTGGCCTTGCCTAAGGTAGCGTGAATGCGCTCGAAGGCTAGCATTGCGGTGTCGTGGGGTGTGTTCTTTTCCCCAGCACAAGAGCCCACCACAAAAAATTTCGCATGCACGAATTTTTCGAACTTAATAAATGGGCTCGACGGTGTCGAGGCCGAGGTAGTCTACCGAAGGAATGAACTATAGAAAACGCGACTGACTAGACTCCATTAACGCGCGTGGGACCCGAGACGATTTCGTCCTTACTCTGAGCACTTACGACCCCCGACTAAAAGTGGGAAATCCAGGTGGAAGTGGTGCCCTCTTGCACTCCCTATCTGTTATGTTAAGCGTGACACGACCAAACAAGTCCAAATTCTGATTGCAACTGATTTATTCTCTTCGCATATAGTCCGAGTACATATACATTTACATGACATTCCTCCCGCCGTATCATAAGGCGATAGATATTCAATTATGTTAAATTATCAATATTCATTTAAAGCAAATAGCGAAATAAGAAATCAAATGTAATTCAAATAATTTTGAAAGTACTAAATATTCAAGCTGAATGAATTCAATTATTAATAGTAAGAAAAACATTAAGTATGTAACAAATTTTCATTGGTAAGCACTGCTCCTGAAACGGTCTGGCTCTCTGCGAATACGGTTGCTTCGTCTCGGTTCTGAGGGTAGTTTCATATTTTCCATCACAGTCTCTTGAGATCCGACTTAAGAAGTCGGAGTACTGGTCGTAATAGGCTGTGTCTTTTCAACGATTATTGGTATATTTGGTGAGATCTGCAAGTCTGGAAGAATGTCGTTCTTATCTACGTCTTCGTCTTCATTAGGTTTGCGCATGTGATCGCAGTGTTGTCTTCTCTCCACGCCGTCGGGAGTTAATATACGATAGGAGTACCGATGTGTTTTGTCCGTAGTTTTTGCTGGCTGCCATTTTTTTTCAAGTTTTGTCTTGTAATAGACTTGTTGCTCTAGTTGGAATTCGCGTATCTTCTTATCTGACTCAACCTCATGTCTTAGGCTCTTGAACTTCAGTTCTTGTCTCTTGTCGGGTTTTAGGCTGTTGAAAACACCCTTCAGTCGTCTGCCAAACATCATCTTACCTGGAGTTTTACCTGTTGCAACATGTTGAGTTTTCCTATATGTGGACAGAAACTCACGAAGACGCTACTCCGTTGTCTTGTTTTCATTTTTGCTGGCTCTCGTTGTTGTTTAAAAAGTCTGAACGAAACGCTCAGCGAGTCCATTGGTCCTGGGATGGTATGGTGATCATCTAATGTAGTTTATGCATCGTGATTTACAAAAATATTGAAACTTTTCGGATATAAATTGTGGCCCGTTATTCGATACAACGATTTGCGGCAATCCAAACGTGGTAAAAATATCATCTAGCGTATCGCATAGATGTTCGGCTCTCGTTTGTTTGAAAGGTTGGATATCGACCCATTTTAAAAGGGCATCAACTACAACAAGCCACTGCTGATCCTCGTATGGTCCAGCAAAGTCCACATGGATTCGGTCGTTTCGGTATAGTCCACGAAAACACTGGAAGTTCAGTGCATTCCGGCCTTTGTTCCTTGCCATGGCCTGCATTTTTTTACAAATGTGTTGATGTTGGCATTTATGAGTGGCCACCAGACATAAAAACGGGCTATTGCACGCATAGCAACTATTCCCGGATGTCCGATGTGTAGACGTCTTAGCACGGGTTGGCGAAGTTTGTTAGATATGATTAGTCTACCCTGCCAGGTTAGAATATTGTCGGTTGTAGCGATTTCGTCTTTTTTGTCGTAGTACGGTTTAAGCTCGTTCGTCACTTCTTTGCTACGCATACATAATCGTACTAGCTATAATACTTTTCGTAGCACAGGGTCGTAAAATCTTTTGTGATAGTTGTATACCATTGTACTTAGTACTTAGTACTTAGTGATTCCTCGGATTTCTTGTTAACCCGCTGCTCTTCTCTGCCTGCCCGTTCGTCATTATTCGGAAGTCATGATAAGCAATCTGCAATAACGTTGTTAGCTCCTCTTCTATATTCTATGTACTAGTTACACGATCCGACGTAGAGCGCCCACCGAGTCAGTCGGCTATTGACCAATTTCGGCAGATTCCGATTTTCGCCAAACAAATGTTGTGCATGGTATGCGATTAGTGTGAACGTTGTACCTCGTAAAAACTGGTCAAATTTTTTTACTGCGAAAAATATTGCTAAGGCTTCGCGATCGACCACAGAATATTTTTGCTCTGCGTTAGTAAGTTTGCGAGAAGCAAAGGCTCCTCGCTTTGCACACTAGCTTTGTAAAATAAGACAGCTCATACTCCTTTTTCAGATGCGTCAAATGCTACGTATAGTTGGCAGCTAAGGTGGTACGGCACAATTATGTGCTCGAATGTCTGTAATTCCGCAGGACCCCACATCCATTGTTGTCGTGTTAACGTTAATGAGTGAAAATTTGCACATGTACCGTGCAGGTTAGGTATAAATCATTCATAAAAATTTATTAAACGTAAAAAAGATCTGAGCTCCTTTTTGTTTGGTTGGTGTTGAAGCATTTGCAATCGCCGCCAATTTGGATTATGATGGTCGTATACCTTCTTTACTGATTGTATGTCCCAAATATTCGATTGAGGGTTTCATCAACGTGCGCTTACAGCTGTGCTACAATGAACGTAACACAAAATAAGGAACATCAAGTTACGTAGCGCGCACATACAGGTAGTTCGCCTACATACGATTCGCGCTTATGTGATGTTGACAGATACGAAAAAGTGTCACTGTGGCAAAAGTTATTGAAGAAAATGGATGATTTCGAATTGATTTTGATGTTTATGTTTTTGATAATGTGTCATGATTTTGTTGAGGGAAGTCACCAACGGCGTAGAAGAAATATTAAGTATTTCAATACCAGAGTGAAATTGTGCTTAACAGATGAGAACACCAGTTTTCTGCATAATTCCTCACAGCTATATAAAATTTTACTCACCTTTTCAAATGGCAAACAACAACGTACCATTGTCACTTAAAGTAATCAATGTATTTGACATAATGACATAAAAAGTTGGTTCGATTTCATCTTTTCATGTTGCGTATGTCATCCTTATGTCAAATGTACTCAATGCCTTATAAAATATCCGGGTTCAACTTATTTGAATTTGCTTTATGTCTGCTTATGTTCTTTGTACCTCAGCCTTTACTCAGTTTTACTCAAAAGCCTGCTACGCGTAGTCGTCGTAAAACCTCTTTTATGTTTAGCAAATGCGTGTGAATTTCCTTGCCCGTGATAGCGATATCGTCAAAATATACCGCAACGTTGGGTATCCCTTCTAATAAGTTTTCCAAATACCTTTGAAAACTAGCCAGAGCACTTGCGATGCCAAAAGAAAGGCGCTTGTATTGGTAATAATCTCTGTGAGTCGAAATAACTACGAATTTCTTTGAGTGGGGGTGTATTTCAAATTGCAGATATGCATTCTTTAAGTCAATCGTTGTATACGTTTCTCCACGAGATGATTTGCATGTCAGCTGATCAAAAAGTGGAACTGGATGCCGTTCTGTTACCAGCGCGGGATTAGGTGTTGTTTGAAAGTCACCGCAAATTGTAATTTTACCATCTTTCTTTATGAAATTTACTGTGGGTGTTGCCCACTCTAGCAGCGTATTGTTAGGATCCACGTGTAAAATCACCCCTTTTTCTATAAGTCTGTCAAGTTCAGCTTCTACATTTTTTTGTAAACCGAATTTTCTTGGACGCACCGGTACATGTATAGGCTTCGCGTTAGGTTTTAAATGAATTTTAATTTGATAATTTTTAATCTTACCGAGTGAGCTCTCAAAAAGGATTTTATTTTCCTGGATTATTTTGGATAATTCTCGATCAAAGTTATTGTTGTTGTATTTCTTTTGATGCTTGGATTCCTTCAGCGAGTACACCACAGACGGGAATTGCATGCCGAATGCTTCACTCCACGGTAAACCAAATAGCAAAGGTTCTGCGTTGTCCAATACAACAACCGGAAGAGTAGCTGTCGTATTTTGCAGTTTTACGGTCACAAACGTTTTACCCATAGGTCTCAATTTGAAGTTTCCGTATGCTTTCAGTGTGGGGCCTTTTGATAGTGATGGTGATCCGATTTTTCTCTACAAAGCTGCGCTTATAATCGAGTGTGCTGCCCCTTGATCCCAATTCATGGTGCATGTAATGTTGTTGGTCATGACGTTTATTCTTTTACCGTTGTTAACGCAGAATATTGAGTCGGATTCCGTTTCGTCGTCTCTTCGCAAATATTATTTTCTGCGCGGCACTGTTTATGTATTTTTGGCTTACCGCACCGTCGACACCGGTTACTTTGAAGTTGTCTAAATATTTTACGCTTTGCCGAATCTTGAACGCGTTTCATCAATTCACAACCACTAGTGTCATAGTCTTTTTCTGCTGAGCTGCTGAGCCACAGCGAACAATTCTGCAAATGTTACTTCCACATCTAAACCTTCACTGTTTTTTGATTTAAGGTCCGGCCAACGTTGTTTTAATTCTATTTCAAGTCGTTTATGATGCAATCCCGTTGCAAAGCGATCACGCAATTGTCGATCAAGCATGTCGCCGTTGTAGCCGCAATCTCGGCTTAATTCTTTAAGCTGATTTGCGTAAGGCTCAAAAGTCTGATCGGAGCGTCGAATGCTGTTCCAGAAATTCGTCAACGCCTTAAATCGTTTTATACGTATTTGGAATAGACGCAAAATTTTTTCGTTAATGGCGTCATATGTCTGCTTCTCAAATTCTGCACTAGCGTCGGCAAAGGCAAGTTTCAGCTCGTGAAAACTTTCTGGCTTAAGACACGACAAAAAAAACTCACGTTTCGCGGCAACGTAGGCACTATTTGTTGAATTATCGAGGCCCCACATTCGCTATTGTGCCTCAAATTGTTCATAAGCGGTGCGGCTGGTATGTGGGTTTTTCTCACTTAAATCCCCTAATTTATAATGAAATTTCATTTCATTTCATCGGCAACAGCATCGAACTCGTTGATTTCAGGTACTTCACTGATGGCGCATGGTTCCTATAACGCACAAGTGAGGCTAATGTTACAAGCTTAATATACATTTATTTACCATCCTCGATGATGAAATAGCTTACCCATTCAGCGAAATGCTTGCAATCAATGCAGTTGCTACGCCGCTTGAATTTCCCTGCGAAGAGAAAAATATGTCTGGGCTCCAGAAGAGATTCATAACAGTAAATATTTTATCAATTGTTGTCTATTAATCTCTACCAACAGTGGAACTGCGCCTTCTCTCAATAATGCTCTGATTGCGAGTTTAACTAAATCGCTTTTCGAAAATTGTTCGAAGCATATGAAAGCCTTTTCCACATTAGTACCGTCGAGATTAATTAAATTGTACGAAGCTGTCCGTTCATATTCATTAGCAGAAAATGTAGTGTAAATCCATTATGATTTGACTGCCATGAATTATCATTTAATAATCGCCGTTTTGTTTTCGCTCAGTGGATGCGGCTGGGTAAATAACTCAGCTGAGATATTTGTTCAGTATCTGCATACCTTTCCTGAAAATTTGATGTAAATCAAAATAAAATTGTGATCTTCAGCGCGGTTATAATTTGCGTAAAGTTCTAATTCGGCACAAGTGACATAATAGAAAATGCCTTTTGCATGAGCTAACACACCTTGTTAATGTTTGTACCATGTTGTGGACTGACTTCAAATATTGTAGACTGACTTCAAGCAAAAACACAATTTGGGTACACAGACCTACGTGTATGGTCCGCATTGTGTAGTGGATAAAGTGCTCGCTGCGTAGTCCCAAGGTCCCTGGTTCGAGTCCAGTTGGTGACAACGAGATTTTTTTCGAGTATCTAATTCTTCGGACAAGCTAAAAGCCCGTTCAGTAATGATACGTACTGGTTTAAAATAAGAACGTATTGCAGCTGAGCGGACGAGCACACGGCCAAAGCGTGTTACTAACCATATCACCATCTCGAGTGCCGGTACATACGAGCAAGATAATGAGCTATTCTTACTATTTAAGCAAAGGCCAGAAAACGGCTGTAGTCTCTTGTCAGAAGGGTTTTGTATTCAACTTCCAAATTGCACCTCAACAATGAATAAAGCCATGTAACAACGTCAAAGAGATGTGCATATTTAAAAGAAAATGTATTGTTGTGTTGTGATCCAGGTTGATTGCACAAACTCCTTCTATAGAAATGAATATATTTACCTAGTTATTCTATAGCGTCCATATGCGTAGGTGGATGCGATCAACGCCGGATTAGTGGGCTTGGTGAAATGAAACGGCCAGTTTAAAGTCAGATCAAAGAGTCCATTTCCATATATTGATCTTTCCTATTCATACAATTTTCTTATTACTAATACATATCTACTTCTAACAAAATTTTGTTTGCTTCAGCAAAAAAAATACTTAACACGAAAATTCCTTATTCTAAATATTTACTTCAAAATCCCGTTGCATTTCCCATAGAATGCTACTACAAAAAAAAAACAATAACTCTGCATGGCGTGAAATGCATTCATACATAATGCATGTCGATATCCCATAAGAAAAAAAAAACAAGATATCATATGAGAAGTTCTTAGACCTCACATATGAACAATGTCAAGTGCATCGAGAAAAACGAAAGCATTCAAAGCAATTAGTTTATGATTGTTACGTAACACGTGCCTTTGTCGTTTTCATGAAATATGAAGCGCAATTGTCTTCGCTTAGTGTTTGTTTGTAATGTTGTACATATGAAACCATGTGAGTGAGGATTGTTCCACACGTAAGAACATGGGTTCATATGGAAAGAAGTACACATGATAGATTTTGATTTAGTTTCTCGATTTAAAGCGAGTTATACATATTTATTTATATTGATGCATTAATGAATTTAATTTGAATTTACTTAATGGGTATTTTATTATGTAAGTATAAATGCATTACAGTTGTTCAATGGTCCTTCATTATGTTGCAATATAACAAAAATCACTTTCATCATGAATCCCGAAAAATATTTGTTATTTAGCTTATCTGAAAATTTTAAGAAGATCAAATCAAAACTTTAGAGTGTGATTCAATAAGAAGTCCATGGAATATCAAAATCGTGCATTGTCTCTGTAGTTAGAGAAATTTCAAATGGCTATAACTTCCGTGAATATGATTTGATTTCCGTAAAACATACAGAGTATTAGAACCTTTTGTAGGGCTAATTAATTATCGAATTTGTTTGAGTTTAAGGGTATCAATACGATTTTATTGGGAAAATATGACATTCGAAGATCATACTATTATTATTCCGACTTCTAAGGTATTTGTTGTTGTTGCACTCATAAAGATTTCTCAGATCAACATTCTTCCTAAGGATACAGTATGCCTCCGTCGCACACTCTATTCTTATATATCCTGTTTCACATTTGTAGCAAAGGAACTCGTATCGCGTCCCTTGAGTCCCTGTGTAGTATGACTGATGTGGGAGCTACTTTGGTAATTGTGGTTCAATTAATTTATTTCTTAGCATTTTGCTATGTAGTCACGTTGGATATATTTAATGATTAGTACTCGCCTGACTATCTTTATCTTTTTCATAGCACTGCAGTCCATATCAGGCATTCGCTTCCTGGAACAAAAGCCTCCAAACAATCAACGTCGATTGAACGCGCCCCCAACTTCAGAATCCGAGCAGCGATGAACTGTCTTCATCAGCCGAACTCCTCCTTTCAGTTCTCTTTACGAATCCCTTTTTGAGTATCCGTTGTTCGTTCATATAGTTCGCGTGAACAGCCCATTGCAGTTTCTGCAGTCTTACGATTGTTGAAACCTCTGGATCGTCAAAAAAAAATTACATGCTCATGGTTGTATTGGACTCGCCATTGGTCCCCGTCTAGCTTTGCTCCAATTATGATTATCTTCTACCGGTTTTAAATCAAACAAAAGACCAATCTGATTATCTTCGTTGCCTTGATTTGTGTTTTCTTAGGGTGCTCTATGGATTTTCTAAATTCCTCCTTTTGAAAAAAATATGACCGAAGAGACTTTCTGCTACCAGTTAACAATAATTCCAAGTGTGTTTGAATTCAATATATATAAAACGATTTGCATTCGAACTTTATCAATTTGAATTAAAAAATTATAAATATAATCGAAATACTTTAACTAAAGATTGAAAACGATTTTTAAATCTTTGAATAACAAACATTATGCCTGGTTGGCCCGGGTGAAGAATAAGTGGTTCTTTCACTTAGAAGACCGGCACCATTATATTTAAACACGTTTGATTTGAAATATTATGAGTGTAACGATAATTGAAAAATTGCTAATGAATGAGAATTAAATCTGACACTTACTATTCAGGTAACTCCTTTTTGATGCGTTTGTACTAAAATACAAACCCTTATTAAAGTCGGCTTTGTCTGTCTCACGCTGGTTTGGGTATCACTAAATTTGTTCATGGTTTCTAAGGGGAATCCCCCATATCTGAAGGGGAGACGCGAAGAATTTTTTTACTGGGGGAAGTCATATGGAGCGCCAAATGACAGGTCTTGATGGAAATGGAAATGATAGATCTTGGCGAGAACTTTCCAAAACAGGTCTTAAAAATGTATTGCTAGTATCGAAAATTGATGACCTGTGATCCAAAAATCCTGAAAAAAAACATGATATTTACGAGTAAAACAACAACAAACACCTGAGAAGTCGAAATTCGCTAAACTTTATCAATAATAGTATGATTTGGCAGTTTCACAATTTCTCCAATAAAGTCCCATGCATACCTTTAAACCTGATAAATTTTGTCATATGAATACTCTTATAACAGGTCCTGTTCCCGTGAGGACTTGGTCCCCCATCGGATGCGTCCTCAGTTGGGGGATAGAGGGTGCCCTAACCGGCTGGCCTGTATGTGAGAAATAAAATGCCTCTCTTGGACCAAAAATCAACTAAGTCAAAGTCGCTTCTCTCAGTATTTACTTGTCATCGATCGAGAGAACATCCTTGGATCGGATTGGATAAACCGAAACGAATATCACAACGTATAAAGGACTATTTTTTGGAACTTGGAATGTTAAATCATTGAACAAACCAGAGGAACTGCGTAAATTCTGGATGAACTAAAGAAATACGGACTCAACATCCTCACAGTGCAAGAAACCAAATAGCATGGTGAAGACATATTTGACATGCGAACGCACACAGTGTTTAGAAGCTGAAAACTGCAAGGAAGCCATGAGTTTGGAGTGGCTTTCATTGTTGATAGCACATTTAAGCAAATTGTCACCGACGTCAAGTCCATTAACGGAAGGATCTATGCGATTCGTATCTAGAATAAATTCATTAATGTCTGGCTGGTCCACTGTCACGCGCTAAAAAAGACGAGGAAGAGGCAATCAAGAACAAATTTTACAGCACCCTGGAATGTACTTTCAATGCACTGCCGTAAAATAATACTAAAATTGTTCCGGATGACTTCAATGCAAAAATTGACCAAGAAACAGCACAAAGAGGAAACAGCACAAAGAGGATATGGTGCGATGAGTAGCCTCCATGCAGAGACCACGCTACTAGTCGAGGCTTTAAAGTAAGCACCACACGCTCTCCGTATTGATACATCCATAAGAGTACGTGTGCATCCCCAGACTCTCACATGTTCAACCAGATCGACCGTATTCTCTTACAAAAACGAACCATCAACAGCATTTTCGATAAGTGCTCATTCCGCAGTGCTATGTGTGATTCGGACCACTATCTTATAAGGGTAAAGTTCCGATTCCGCATCTACAGAAACTCTAAACAAAGCATATTAATCACCGCAAGGTACCAGATACACAAGCTAAATGCTAGCTCAGTAATGTCCGCATACATGTTAGTGCTGGAAAATCGCATCAACATATCCGCGCAGCCGGGAGAAAGTAATGATGACATCAAAACCATGTGGAAGACAGTAAGAGATGCGGTAACAGAAGCAGTCCAAGAGATCTTGAGGCACCAGACAAAGAAATGTAGGAACGACTAGTAAAAGGAAGAATGCAAGGAAGTGGTTAAAAAACGAAACCAAGTGTACAAGGAATACACCACGCGACCAACTCTGGCCAAAGATAAATAATAAAACACCTCAGGCGGCAAGCTGAAAACGACTGACCATCAACACCAATGTCCAACAGACGAACGAAAATATGACTCTACATGAAGTCAGATCGGCTTATACCTCCACTAAACAACTAAGAGATGGCTTCAATCTACAAACAAGTCTTTGCAAAAGTGCACAAGAAGCAATCATAGCCAACCCAGTTGAAATTAAAAAAAGATAGCTGCAATATTTTTGGATGCTATTCACAGTGTCCCCAATAACGACTGAAGCTGTGAACATTCCAGAAGCAGGGCAAAAGGTCCTAGTCTCACTACCAACCAAAGTCAAAGTACAGGCAGCAGTATGAAATCTCAGAAACAAGGCCACTGGAATTGGGAGAAAACTAGTAGAACTGCTCCAGAGATGAATCCCAGTCTAAGTAACCTTCTGCATAGACTAATATGAAAAATATGGTCAGAGGAGTAGTTACCACCAGACAGGTGAAAAAGTGTAATATATCCTTAACAGAAAAAGGAGTACAAATTAAGGTGTTAATTAAAGAGGCATTACCCTACTGTGTACGTCTTTTAAAGTGCTGTCCATAGAAAGTAAACTAAAGCCATACTATGCAAGTATTATTCAAGATCATCAGGGAGGCTTTCGAAGAGACTGGTCTACAATAGACCAAATATTCTCAGTAAAGCAGGTGCTTAAAGAGTGCTGGGAATATAACATCAATGTGCACCAACGTAGACGTCAAGCAAGCATAAGGCAGTGTCGAATGAAATGAAGTATACAAAATAATGCTCGACTTTGGGGTCTCAACAAAACTAGTCTGCATGATTAAGGTCACGATGCTTAACACAGAGTCTCAGGTTAAGGTAAACGCTAAACTAGCGGACAGCTTCATTATGGAATGAGTTGTATGAACTTTTTGACGATTCACCTGTTTCCTCTTGCGTAAAGCTATGTAGATTGCAATGGGTGGGCCATGTGGAAAGAATGTGAGAAAATCGGCTACCCAAAAAAACATTAACGGGTAGAGCATAAGGTAGACCTTCAGTCGGAAGACTGAGAACTCGATGGGAAGACATCATAGAAGGTGACAACAGATCCTTATTGGTAGCGAAAAACTGGCGCACAAGGTCGAGGAACCGTCAGAATTGAAGGAGAGTGATCCTGGAGACCAATGCAGTTTAGGCTGTCGCTCTATAGATGATGATGATTAAAAATCCTATTACTCTGTAAGCTTGAAGGAAATTAAATCAAGTTCACGGAAATTATAGCTTTTTGAAATTTCTCTAATTAAAACCATAACAATACACGATTTGCTATTCTATAGGCTTTCCATTGAATCAGACACTGTAGTTTTCATTTTATCTTATTAAAATTTTCAGATAAGATGAATAACATAATTATTTTTGGAAATTCAAGATGTGTGAGTCATGTTTGTTGTATTGCAACAAAATGGGGATCGTTGAAAATGGAGCAACAATGGAGTTTCTCAAACATGCATAGTACGATTACATCGGCTTGATGTGTTTATTGACTTCACTCATTGTTGATGACTGCATATCGTAAGTTGAGTATAAAATCCTTCAATTGGGGGCGTAGGTTTGTCTACCCAACTTGTTTGTGTATGAAATGAAATCAAATCACAGTGTTTTTGAAATCACAATGTAATGAGTTTTCTTGTATTTAAGAGTGCCGATGGTCTGGCACAAGCGTCAGCGAGTATAAAGAAGACCAAGCCCAACTGACTAGCTTCGCTTCATGACCGCGTACGCTTGCTTGTCGACAATTTTTTTTTGTAGGATATTCCAAGGCGGGTTGGGCCATGAAACTGCACTGAGATAATATTTATCACCTATACTCTACTCTACAAGACATTCAGATAAACTTTTATTATCTTTAGAAAAGTTCTGTTGTGTGTCAATTAAGCTACTCTTCGATAATTCAGGAGGCTTGAGATGAACGCAAACATTGTACAAAAAGCAATCGTTACTTTTCCTGAAGAAGGTCGTTGCATTACAAGGGGAATGTCAAACATAAAGATGTGAAAGTGGTCGAAGTGACCCATTCATCTCTGCCTAAAGTATGGAAACTTGACAGGTGTAGTTAACTTTAAGCAAAACGACAAACTGAGCAGTTTCGAAGGAGTGACCAGCTTTTCTCCTCAGGAGCAGCCACTCCTGATCACAACGGGGCTGCTAGACTACTTATGTTTATTAAAGGGCAGTCTCTTTGATGTCGACACAAGCATGGAGAAGCTGAGGGATTTTTCTCTTCACTGCTGGAGAAACAATTGTTTCCGCATAAGTGAGATGATTGTTGTAATTTTACGTCCTCCTCCTTGAATACAAGTCCTTGTCTTCCTCGAAAGTATACTAATATAAACCGCAAACGTATCATGGAAACAGAACTTGCCGTTGTTCAAGGCTTATTGATGATGCGGATTTTATCACTTCCGATCATCAGATTAGTTCCCAGCAAAAACTGACGCGATTCCAAGCTGTGTGTTTGAAAATCCCAGGCATTATCATTTTGTTCAAAATTAGAATTGTTTGACTTCAAACTGTATATCTTCTGGCAACATTCACGGATGTAATGCTCTATAACATCATTGGCATGTTAAGGCTGCTGAGCCACCACGAACGAGGAATTCCAAAAGATGCTATAGACCTTACTATCTAGAAGACAAACGATACAACACAACACCAGAAGAAAGTTTATCAGTGACTCTTTCTTTACTTTGCGGGACCCTCTAAAGTATACTAAATGGTGAGGGCAACAATAAAAATTGAATCGGTTCGTCTTCCAACAGCAAAATTAAAAACGTTAAACCTCAAAGGAGAGTGGTGTTGCTTTCCACTTCGGGCCGCACATTGGGCGCCATTCTGATAAAGGGTGCCGATGATCTGGTACTGGTGTCAGCGAGCTATAAAGAACACCTAGCTCAGCTGACTGGCTTTGCTTGACGACCGCGTACGTGTACTCGTAGATTAGCTATTTGCGGGATAGTTTAAGGTGGGTTCTTGTCGCGCCATGAAGCTGCACTACATAATATTTATCACATGTACTCTACTTTAAAAGACATTCAGATCAATTTTTAATATCTTTAGAAATGTTCTATTATGTGGCTGAAGTGGACCACTAATCTCTGCCTAAAAGATGGAAACTTGGCGTTTATAGTCAACTTTAAGTAAAACAGCAAACTAAGCAGTTTGGACGGGCTGACCATCTTCTCTTCTCAGGAGTAGCTACTCCTGATCATCACGGGGCTGCTTGATTGCTTATGTTTATTACAATCCCCGAACTTAAGGTTTATGTTTAAATAGACAAAATTAAATATTTATATAAAATATAAAAAGTAAACGATTGCAACACGTGAATAAAAAATTAATGTGATAAATGAATGAATTGCCAACATATAACCCGGATAATTTACTAACATATAACGCGAAAGAAAAATTTTAATATAATACGAGTTAACTGGGAAGAGAACAAATAAATTAAAAGGTGAGAGATACTCATCTCGTGACAATAAACAAAGCATTTAATGTGGTCAAGAGGTACTGCTCTCTGCCATATCCTTTAGGCGTTCCACCATATTCTCATGTTTCTCCGCCTTCCTTTTCGGTTGGGTTGATGATATCCATACGCTATCCCCTATTTTTTTCTGGTATTAGTCCTCCTTTTATGGCCACTACTACCTCTGGTAGGTCTCTTATTCACTCGATATCCTTGATTTCGACTGTTGTCGTCGACTTGAGCGTGGCTCTTTTGCGAAGAATCTTCTTAATTTCACCGCAGAATGCTGCTTTATTATTGGACTCTGCTCCAAATTTGACCAGCATGTGGTCGGACCGGGTTGATTGCATTGTTGGCGGGTTTGGTGGCTTTGCTCCTTACACCTCCACTAATCTCCCCTAAGCCATCTGCGTAGGATCGGCCAATTTTGGGTGTCACGAGCAGTTCCTGCGGCAAGAGTATTTGTCGTGGCTTTTTTAGGGTTTTGTAACATAATTTTACAAAACCCTACTTAAATCGCGACATGTTTGTCCGTCCGTTCGTCCGTGTATCACAGCAGTTTTTCTCGCAAACATCAAAGTGGTGCCTTCTTAAAATTTTAATTGCAAAACGAATTGCAAGGTATTTTAGGGGCTCTCCCCAGATAAGAGAGTGGCCCTCGAAAAAAATTTAATCAAAGGCAGGGTATCAAGTGAAAGGTCTTGATTAGAACTTTTCAAATCAGGTCTTAAACTGACATTAGTTGCTTAGAGGGGCGCACAGGGAGGGGAAACATACGAAAAATTGGTGTCCCATCTCCCCGCGGTTAGACACCTGTGATCTGGAAAATCGGAAAAAAATTATGGAGGCAGGTATTAGTAAGTACATCAACAACAAATAACTTAGAAGTCAAAATTCACTCAAATTTGTTAATAATAGAGTAACCTTCGAATTTCACATTTTCCCCAATGAAATCATATAGATAACCTTAAACTCAACGAAATTCGATATTGAACTAGTCTTAAGTTGAGTACAAACCCCTTCCAACAGGGGCGTACGTCTGTCAACCCGACTTGTTTCCTTCTGCCTCGCATCAGGTACTTCTTCTTGTTGTGATTCATTAGAACTTTATTTTTTGGAACATTTTGGTTGACTGCTTTTATCATCACTGCCTAAGTACCTTGATTTCGGGTTCCATGCCCATGAAGTGCCTCTTCTTTCTTTCTTTTATCCTGGTCTCCTTTGATTGCACTAGAGGTCATTCCTTTAATGGCATTTGTTGGCGAAAGTATCTGCGGTAGATTTAGCCGTCTGCGCTTCTTTGGCCACCAAGTAGACCCGCCAGTATGCTTAATGCAGTTTTGAAGCCGCTCCAGCTTCATGAACTCATCCTTTGCACTGTCGCTGATGTTTTTTGCGAATCACATGCAGATTTGAACATCTTCAGAGTGTTTTCTGCATTTTCGATGAGCTTTTCTTCCTAATACTGCTCAGCAGCGATTGTACTGTTCAGCTTTCTCTTTCGAGAGAGGTTCTCTGCTTCAGTTTCCAGATACAATACTTCAGTCGTATTTCAGGCAATGGCACCAAGTTGATTCCCTCGCTTTTTTTAAATCTACCTATGTTATCAGGCCTCGGGATTGTTCATAATGTGCTCTTCTTGTGTAGGGCATTCCAGAGTGCGCGCAATGTTTTTGCTAGGCTCGAGCGTTGCGATTACTCGTATATCAGGTGTATATGTGGTCTCCGAACGTTTGCGTTTAGTCAACTGTTTGTCTTCGTTCTTTGAATCTTTTGTGTCTCGTAAAGTTTTTAATATCATTGACGGTTGTTGTTTTTAGTTAGCTTAGATATGTTATTTCTGTTGGATCCCTCGTCAGACCTGGTTTTTCCGTTTGTATGTGTAGTCGCTTCTTTATTCCCATGGTTATCTATACAGAGCAAGGAGTTCATGCGAGGATTGGCACCAGCCCTTGTGGGGACAGGTGCTCAGATCCAGACCAGCGCTAATTGTGTGTCGGTCTCAACTGAATTCACACCACCAATTCAACGTTGCGAAATTCGAGTGTACTCTGAGGCCTGCCAAGGTTTAACCAGGATGGAGACTATATGATACTCAGATTGGAGTCGTTCATGCTCGAGTGTCACCTCGATGGTATCGTGCTATGCTTTGTTCAAAATATATCCACCAGCCGAAAGCGTCAATTCCAGTTCGATTTTCTAATCGTAGTGCAGAAATTGTTGCGAGGTCGTAGTTCACGGAGGAAGCCTACGGAAATCTTCGCTTCCCCGGGTACGTGGCCCTTTCCTACACTTTCTTGGAGCATTTGAAACTATGATAATGTGATGGCTTGATTACGAACTTCTCGAGAAAATTATTAAATTAAATTTAATGTCTAAAGACATCCGTCAGATTTCATTTTTCCTGTATCTCGAACATGAATTCATTGAAAGTATTTGGAATTGCTTCCTTGTAAAAGCAAGAGCAATGTGAGTCTTTGAGGAATTGCTCTCGATTGCTTAGAATACTTTGCTTTGCTCTCAAATGCTGTCAAGCTAAAGTAAATAATTTGAAAAAGGGAATTTTCCCTACTAAACGCTTTAATCGGATGGTAAAAATTACATTCTTTGTGCAGGTAAGCTGGGTTAAATATACGATGCTCAGTGGGAAAAAATGTTATGTATTTTCAAAAAAAAAACAAGTTATATTTCAAGTTTAAAATGTAACAAATATAAACATAAAAGACATTCTTATCTAAATTGTTTGTGCTTTTAAGAGTTTTCTATATCTGAATAAAGATTAAAAATACTACAAACTATTCAAAATGTTCATCATATTCCTCAAATAATGATAAAGAGCTCACTGCTTCATCCATGAAGTTTTTATTCAGTTTGACTATTAAAATGTCCTGAAGAAGATCTGGCTTTAGTTGCACTCTAAGATCGGAAAGGATTAGTTTAAGAGCTGAAAATGCTCTCTCTACTGACACTTGAGTTGAAGGTATAGCAAAACATTTCATTGCTAACGTATACAACTCTGGATCACAATGTTTTCGCGTTTTTGGCGAAAATTTTCCAAACTTCGTTTGCAAGTCCATTTCTTTTTGTGAAGTACTCCTTGTTGTAGAAAATTATTGAGGATATTATTTTCATCATCGTCATCTATAACAAGCAAATTTTCTTTTTCGCTGCTATCGTTTGAATCATTCATTTTGCATAGCTCAGGGTTTATGCTTTGCAGTTGTGTCCACAGCTTCAGTAAATAAATTTTGGCCTCCTGTCGCTTTTCAGCGTTTAATAAGTGATGAAACCTAAGATCGAGAAATAAACACGCGTTAAATGTTTCATTATTTAGTAATTTGTTTTCTCGAATTTCGATAGAATTTAAAAGTTTCTCTCCAATACATTTGAAAATATATTCATCGGCGTTTTTTTCAACTACTTTCCTGGTTGTCAGCTTGCATTTGAGCCAACAAGCATAGAATTCTCCGTAGCTCAAATTCCCTTCTTGAAATTTTACAATGATCTTGTACAGCGGAGAACAAACCTTTACATAAGTATCAATAAAACTCCATAAAGGTAGATTTATTTCGAAATTTTCGTCATCGGATTTATTGGTGACACTGACACTCTCAAGATTTTCTAAAACACTTCTTGCATTATTGAGAGCTTCTAACATGTTATACGTAGACCCCCATCTTGTAGCACAGTCCAATCCTAGCACTCGAAGATTTTTTAATTCGAAGAGCTCTCTAAAATCATTGGATGACTTCCTTATATATTTCTTCAAATTTCTGCACTGAAGTAAGAAATTCTTGACAGTATTTTCTTTGGTTAAATCAAGCGCACAAAGCTGACACGTATGAGCCGCACACCGGCAATGTTGCAGTGAATTAATTTTTATAAAAGATTCATCAAACAATTCAAAATTATTGATATTTTTCTGATAATTCTCATTTATCTCTTCTGCGTCATGTTCAACCCCTGTGATGGGAAGATCTGATAAAAGCTTTGCAGCTTTTATCATGTTAGCTCCATTATCTGATGTCATGGATATAATTTGTTGAATTGATATGTCATATTGGTTTAAAACATCCAAAATTTTGGCAGCGACCTTTTTGGATGTGGACGCCGTTGCACTTTTCAGCTCAACCATGCCTAAAAACCTTGAATTGACTTTGTCATTTTCTATAAATCGGACATTAATTCGAGACAATCTACTTGCACTGTCAATTTTGAGTGACAATGGCTTATGCTTCATTTTACATTTCATAATGTCCCTTATTTTTGTGCTACCAATGCTACATTTGATTTGCAGTTTGTTGCATTTAAACGGAATTTTTTCCCATGAATAGCACTTAAGCCATCACAAATCGGATAGAGTATTGACCGAAAGTTAGCGGAGTTTAAGACATGAAATGGAATATTATTTTCAGTAACTAAACCAATATATGATTTAAATAAGTCTTTTTTAGAAACATTCACTTTGACAAAGTCTTTCTTGGACGGAACCTTTTCCAGAATAGAAGAAGATGAAGACGCTACCACATTCGAGGAGTGTGCACGATTTTCTTCGGTGAAAACGAAAGCATGGATTTTTTTAAGATGTCTTCTCAAGTTATTGCTTCGCTCATTCTTCATGCAAATCTCACATTTCTCGCACTTTGCTACCTTGTCTGCAAATTCATCGAAGTATTCCAAGATTGCAGTTTTTTTCACGGTCATGATTGCAAATAAAATTTAAAATTTATTTCGATATAAGATATATTTTATTTTTCTGGTTTGTTTTTTGTTATTGTAACTAACTGCAATACATTTTTTTTTATTTAATGCAAAGTTGTAAGTGTAACACCTATCAGTTTGAAAATTAAAATAATTCAATTTTACGCAAGCTTTAAATGGATTTCGACTGATTTTTGGCGAAGTTTTTCACCTACAACTAGTTAAATACAATAGCTTCCCTCCAAATATGGAAACTTCGACTATTTTTTTGTACTGTTGCACTATTCACTTATAATTCTCATCTGAAGTTTCCACTTTCCCACATACAAAGTTCCCTCTTTTCTTCACTACTTTAGGCATTTTCTTCTTTAGCAACTTGCATGTCATTGCAAATGAGCAAAAATTCGGTAAGAAGAAAATATATTAAATAGAGAGAAAAAATTAGAAACCAGGGAGAACTTCGTATGGAGCAAATCTAAACTTCATATAAGAATTACAATGAAGAATACATGAGCAAATAGTTATTTGAAGTTTTTTTCATTTTCAGAAGAAAAATAATCCCACACGTGAGCAAATTTTCCTGAGCCGAATCAGAATACTGCCTGGATTTCAGTTATCATCTCCGTAAAATTAATGAAAACACTATATATTAGATTATACCAAATATCTCGGCAAAAGTAATCACTATATATTATACTAAACATGTTTGAACGGATTTTCAATGTTTACATACGTATGTTTGGGTCATCACCCAGTGACAAAAGAATGGCATCGCAATCGGGACTATCGTCAAAGGAACAGGTCTTAAGGAATTGATAAATTTGGAAAATAAAATATTTACCTGATCAATTTCTCTCTCAGAATGACGTTGAAACTTTTCTTCACTTTAAAATAGGACTACTCCGCTAAATAACTTTGTATTTTATGCACGCCTACTAAGAGAGTTATTCTCCTTAACAATATAAAAAATGCACTTATTTACTACCTACTATATAATTTCTACGAAAAATAAACCTGGAAATTAAGGCGATTTTATAATTGCGCAATGAATAACTAGCTCATGCACTGCACGACAGCACACACAAGAGTAAATCAGTGCATTTGATGCGAGCATGATTATTCCAGGTTTCAATATGTTTGAGAGCAAAGTAAAAAGGAAAAGTAAGCAAATTTACGAGCAAAGCAAAAGGTTTACGAGTCTTATAATTTCCAGAGCGAAAAAACAAAAGCAAATTTGCGATGAATACTTTCAGAGCAAAGCGATTCTGAGAGCTTCTTGGTACGCTGAGCAAGAGCAAATGCGAGCAATATTTATTGAGAGCATTTTAAATCAGAGCAAAGCAAAGCACTTGGATGCATACTTTGCTCCCAATTGCTCGTGCTTTCAAACCCTGTGTGAAAGTCGTTCATAGAACACCATTCAGCTGGCTGTAGCCCTAAAATTACTTTATTTAAACCCCTTTTTGTGTGCTTCGTTCGATATACTGCTTGGAATCATTCAGTACAAACCGAAACAAAAGTATGGTGCCAAATTGAGCTTACACGCATTAATAACTCACCAAAGTTGTTAAATTGTTCTCAAGAAACTTACCTAAAGCCCACTCTATCCGATTATCCTGAGTATCAACCTGACAGTCTAAAGTGAAAATTATAATTCATTCGTCAAAAATTGAGTGCTTGCTCAGCTTCAGCTCGTGATTATCTGGCGTTAGCTTCCAACTATTGTTTGGACCAAGCTTAATAGTTACAATTCTCATTATCATAAAACCAAAAAATAAATCGTCCCTGAGTAAAAAATCATCAGCAAAATATGGACATTGAGCATATCTTTAGTAAATCTCCTTTAAATCCTTTCATCCTCCATCATACAATTTACCAAATCTCAAAGCATTTCCGTTCCCAGCTAACAAGGGATATTCTTCTGAGACACTTAAAAAATCGTTAATTTTCATAACCATCAAAAATTTCAATGTACAATCCTTATTTTGTAATCTCATCATAATCTTTCATTTCACCCCAAGCAGAGAGATGGGTCAGGTCCTTCCTTCGGTAATACAATACATAATACAATAACTTGATACCTTTAATGCTTTCGCCATTATTCCGTTGAGGATGTGGAAGTACATCTAAGTGCGTTATTCGTTAACATTCACAATTTTAGAATAATTAAACTTAGTTGTTGACGTCTTAACTATGATTTTCTCGCCTTCCTTACAAGCCTGCACTTCATTTAAGCAAGAATGGTGTTTAAAAGCAAAAGAAGAAACGGTGCAAGATCACATTTAAATGCTAGGAACAACACATCAAAGCTTTGCAATCTCGCAGAAATAAACGTGCTTGTGCGAGTTAACTTGTGGCTTTTTACTGTTATTGATAATTAAGCACAACATTATCCTGTCTCTATACACATATAAAGATGATTATGAAAGAAATGATTGACAGGAATGATGTGCGCTATAAGCACGAATAACAAAAAGGACTCACTTCAATGTATTACAGAAACCCGAAAAATTTAACGCATTAAATCCATAATACTCGCATAAATAGATAATGTCCTGTGATTGATTTGTCCTTCATTTCACGGCCTATTCCAATTGTTACGCTTTAGCGAGAATGAGCACAAATAGATGATAGCATCCAACACTGTTGACACACTCGGCACAAGGACATCGCACATATTAGTCTCATATTCGCAGATATCCTGGCGCGCGTCGTAACTTCCATCCATTAAAACATGTAATCAGCGAACTCTGTATCGTGCCAAACTAGCAGAGATAAATGGTTCATTGGGTCAAAAGGATGAGTCTCACATTTGCTTTGTCCATTGTGTCCTTATTATCACTTTGCCTTCGCCTTTACATATGTTGACGTCAGGATTATAATAATATGCGAATACTTGCTGCTCGCCTGCTGTCTGATACTCCGGACACACTTGGCATGAGAGATCAATATCTGTTGACATTTTCTTTCTGTTTTCTTCCTCTCTAGTTTTATTGCAATGTCATTGGGAGAATGCATGAGAGTTATTGGGTTGGCTGGAGCAAGGAGGCACAGAATTATTCAGGCAAATGATTAAAATATGTTGTCTACGTATGTTTTTATGCCAAAGGTAGCAGGCGTTACTATGGTAGTATTCGCAATTAAATTTATTTGCGTTCAGTTTTTATGCATGGCTGGTGGAAAGTCTCATTAGAATTTTTGAAATAGGAGATTTATTTTTTCGACTTTCGGATTGAAAAATATAATAATTGGGACATTGGAGTCGTCTAGCTCATTCGTTATTTACGCAGATGATGAATACCAAGAATAGAATGCGATTTGTCTCTTACTCCGCAAAGAGGATCAACAGATACTCGTCTGACGTGAAAAGGTTGTTTTCAATTCTTCCTTTTTTTCAATACAAAATCGGGTGGCAAATATCTTGTTCAAGGTTGTATTGTTGCTGAGCATTGGTAATGTGCCATATCCAAAATAAATGCGAATAAATTGTTTTGAAATTCGTTCAGACATATCATACTCCAAAGATCTTCAGAAAATGACACGCATTGTTGAGCCATCATTAGCTTTTCGTCAACCACTTAGTGATAGACATCAAGACTATACGACTTAAGAAAAATTCGCTTGAGGTAACCCACTCACTTCAAGTGTTGGATTTCTAAGATTCGTAGACAATAGCCTACGTTCTAGGCAATGCACTGTCTTTCTTTGGCTTTTGTTGCTGTTGATGAAAACAAGGACTTTGTCCGGTATTATCTGAAGTTTAGGGTTACTAATTGGAATGGCTAATTGTATTAAGTGACAAATAAGAGGCCTCTTAGCATTTGACACAGAGAGAGGAATGTCGATGTTGAATGATTATTCATTGAATTCGAAAATCATCGTCAAGGACTCGGTAAGTGCTCCAGACAAGAGTATTTTGATCTCTTCCAACAAATAAGCAGTTAAGTTGCAATTGTTCTTAAGCTAGACCTAGTATAGCAAATCAAATGATAAGACTTTTATTTCCATAAAAAATTAAATTGCAAGATGGGTGTATTGCGACTTTATATTATTTATCCTCTACCTAAAACGAAGTCATAACATATCGGTATGATCTCGAGTGAAAGGTATTTACCACGCATTTATCCTTGGGGTTTAAGCTGAAGTATCGCATTTATTGCATTAATGGTTGACATTTTATACGACTCGTAGGTTTGCCGATATATCTTTATCGAGGAGTTGTAAAATTTTACCAGGTATGTCTCACTTAGATGATGCGTTGAACTTCTATTTCTAATTGAAATCTCGATATTAATTTAGCGTTTGAAGTTTGCAGCGAATTTACAAAATATTCAGTTCAGCTAATATCTACTACATCAGATTTTTTACAGATACCTGAACAAACCGAAATATTTGCAATATTTTTTCATAAAATTTCCCATTTTTATTTTAGAACTTTTTCGGACAGAAAATGCTTCATTTTATTTTTAATGGGCATTACTAATAATGTTTTATACATTTCAATATTCGCGATTCGAATGCTTTTTATGCAGCGAATAGTTTAATTATTTTTTTCCGTAACACTACAGCACTACCAGAGCTTTGCTTCCTGCAAACAGCGCTTCCAACTGTATCGGACCATCAACCGCGTCCTCGAATTTCAAAACTCGAGCAGCGATGAACTGCCTTCGTCGACCGAGTCAGACCAGCGTTTCTTCGGTTTTCTCACTGGCCTCCGCCGTTCATTGAACATCTCCTCCCTTCAGTTCTCCCAACATAAACCTTTTTAGGTTCCGTCCCAGCATATTAATCATTATATAAGGATTAATTGCATGTAATTTATTCCTTAGTGCAAAAGGCCTCTCTCTTGTAAGGGATAAGAGTCTGCATACATTTTACCTTATTTTACCCCTTATTTTAACATGGGCCATGTCATTGGCAATCAGTTATATGGCATTTTTCCTTATCTATACCTTATGATAATGCACAAATAAGAATGAGGTTAAGCCTTAGTGTAAGCTTTAGTTCCGTCAATTTATAATCCTTATTTCAGCACTCACCATAAATGCTAAATTAGATCAAATATATGCATTAATTTTGTCATAAAAACGCTTTTTTAGAGTTTTGTACTAAAATACAAAACCCTATTGCAATCACGACCTGTGTCCGTCTGTCCGTCCGTCCGTCTGTATGTCACAGCACTTTTTCTCCGAAACTATGAAGGCTACAGCCATGAAACTTTGTAGAAAGGTCAGAAGTGGTGACCTCTTGAAAGTTCAAGGGTGGAAAAATTTTTCAAAGGCGTTTAAGGGGGTCTCCCCATATAAGGGGGTGACCCCTCAAAAAAAAATTTTCACCATTGGTAGTCGAGTAGGGTGTCATTGCAAAGGTCTCAATGAGATCTTTTCAAAACAAGTCTTAAAATTGTCTTATAAGTACCGAGGGGGGCAGGGGAAGGGGAAATGTACGAACTTTTCGCGTACCCCCCCTCGCGATTGGACACCTTCCATCCGAAAAATCTGAAAAAAATCATGAATGTAGGCCTTAATGAGTACAACAACAACAAATACATGAGAAGTCGAAATTCACTCAACTTTGTTAGTAATAGTATGATTTATCGATTTTGTGTTTTCTTGAATAAAATCTAAACGGTACCCTTAAACTCAATAAAATTTAGCGAAGAGATGACTATTTATAAGATTGATCTTTTGGGAAAGTTTCATAATAGTATTTACCGAAGTTATAGCGATTTGAATTTTCGTGTATTACTATGGAGCATATGCCCTGTATTACTATGGAAACATATTGCTATGGAGCCATATGCGCTTTTTACCGACCTAGACACTACAGCTTTGCTAGAATTTGCATGAAAATTTCAGGAGTGATAGGTATCATGAAGATGAGTACATACAATTGAAACAAGTCGAAGAGGCAGGAGAGAGCTCCTAGCAAAAAAATAGGCCATGAATCGATGATTACAGTACAGAGGAGTGGCCCCTGAAAAAAATTTCATGAAAGGTAGCCGATATAAGTATCAACTGAAAGTTCTCTATAAGAGCTTTTCAAAACAGTTCTTAAACTGACAGTTTTTGCTTCAGTGGGAGCACAGGGGGGGAAATACATGAAAAATGTGTTTCCTCCCTTGCGAATGGACACCAGTGATCTAAAACATCTGAAAAAATATCAAAGGAGATATTTATGGGTATAACTATAACAAAAACCTCAGAAGTCAAAATTCGTTCAACTTTGTTAATAATAGTATGATCCTCGAATTTCACATTTTCTCCAATTAAATCGTCTTTGACATGTTTCTTGATTTTATTCGTTGCTGGTTACTGCATTTTGTAAGTTGAGTACAAAACCCTTCTGACATGAGCATAGGTCTGTCTACCCAACTTGTTATAGATTATTTTCCAGAAATCGATTCTTTGGATGGTCTTCTTCTTCAGTGGCAAAGAAGTACATATAATGAAACTGATGTACGAGGGTCATTCAACAAGTACTTAGCCTACAGAAGAAAAACGAAAATTTTGGAAAGGTGGCAATTTATTTTCAACCCGTCCAAAAAATACATTTTCTCGAGGGCTGCAAAATAGGCCTCCGTGGCGGCGATGACCTCCTCATTCGACCCAAATCTATTACCGGCGAGTGATTTTTTCAGGTTTGGAAACAAAAAGTAGTCACAGGGGGCTAAATCTGAAGAGTACGGTGGATGGGGCCGCAATTCGTAGCGCAATTCGACCAATTTGGCCGTGGCGACGGCGGAGGTGTGAGCCGGCGCGTTGTCGTGGTGGAACAGCACTTTTTTCTTCGCCAAGCGGGGCGGTTTTTCTTCAATTCGTCAAATCGGCCAAATAAGTCTGCATAGTAGCGCCCGGTGATTGATTTACGCTTCTTGAGGCAATCGATGTGGATCACAACTTGTGAATCCCAGAAAATAGTGGCCATCACCTTTCCGGCCGATCGAACAGTCATCGCCTTCTTCGGAGCACGTTCACCGGGTGAAGTCCACTGTTTCGACTATTTTTTGGTCTCTGGTGGGTACCAGTAAATCCATGTTTCGTCGATGGACACGAAACGATGCAAGAACTCCGCTGGATTGCGCTGAAACAGCGCCGAATACGTCGCCGATGTGGTCTCACGGTTGCGTTTGTTTTCCGGTATGAGCAAACGCGGCACCCGTCGCGCCGACAGCTTTCTCATGCCCAGTTCTTAGTGCAGAATATGATTCACCATTCCTTCTGCGATGCCCACAGTCTCAGCTATCTCGCGAACCTTCAATCGACGGTCTGCCAACACGAAATCGTGGATTTTTTTTAACGTTTTCCTCCGTAGCAGCCGTTTTCGATGCACCTGGGCGTGGCTCATCACAAACCGACGTGAGGCCACGAACAAACTCGTTGAACCAATTCTTGACGGTCGCTATCGAAGGTGAAGAGTCACCGTACACAGCATCCAAGCGATTTTTGATTTCGCTGCTCGTTTTCCCTTCCAAAAACAAGAATATAATCACTGAACGAAATTGTTCTTTTTCCATTTTTGTACAACCGACCGACACGCTCGCTTCCAAAGGCTATCAAAACAAAACCAATGAAGGGAATTGACTGAAACTTTGACAGTGGGCTGCTTAAAGAATGTACTGCACGACGGTAAAACTCTTTTGTAATAGCAGCGCCATCGGGCGGTGAGGCTAAGTACTTGTTGAATGACCCTCGTAGAAGGCAGCTTATTCCATAATGTCGAAATTTGGAATAACTATTGATAAATAGCGTTTTCAAGGAGAAATTAATATATGTACATTTGATACATTCGTTCCAAAAAAAACAGTTGTTGTTGCTCGGTCGTTAATCTACTTTAGTGAAAAAAAATTAAAGATAAATTAATTCATATGGTAAAATGTCAAAAATACTGACATCGTAATAAAAATTTTATGAAAATCTTATTCTTTGAGCTGTCGTTGGCGTTGTACATGCCGCCTCTGGTCAAGCCGATTTTTCCCCTTTTGATACCTTCTTTCAAGTCTTTTTCATATTCTTCATATGAAGAATACAAATCATGTAAGCAATCTATAAAAAAAGGATAGGCTATCAATTTTTATAACTTAAATCAAGATATTTAGCACTTACCGTATAATGTTGAATTAAAAAATTTGTATTTATTCAGGGGTTTCGTGCTTTTTCGCCCATCCCAGTTGATTTTGGCAATAATGTTTCCCCAATTACTTTAGTTAGATGACTGGAAACTTTTACTTTGATTTTTTTGTGGATTAATAGTTTCTGTTTGGGAATCATATTATTAGTGAAGATTTGAAATGAATTGAAAGAAATTGTCCCTTACTATATTTTTTTAAAAATCTGGCTCCGATTTTAGTCGTTCCTCTAGATTTTCCATATCTTCAAATTTATTAAGTGGGAATTTGTATACCTCGGCGACCTCTTGTCCGAAAAGCATTTTGCATATTTTATTAATTTTAACAGATTGCTCTGCAATGGCCGGATTTTGCTTCTCAACTAGTTTCCTGATTTTCTCGAAAGAGTCTTTTATATCTGCAATTTCAAAATATGCATCAGTACGATAATGATCATTTAATGTATTTAAAATTGTTATCTTTAAGGTCGCAAGCATAATAATCCGGGTGAACAACAGTCGCATTTGATGAACTCGTTGAATTGTAAGGAATTATTTAATTAAATTGGCTGGTATTGAGTGATACTGCTAAGAGAAATGGCTGTTGGTCATGGGTTTGATAATTTTCTGCGACAATAATTTATTGTTTATATACGAATTTCCATGAAAAGTATTATAACACTATTACCTGTTTCTTCATTCATTTTGATTTGCAATTTATATATTATATTTACTAGATGATTACAGGTATATTTAAACTCCTTTGGTGCTTAGCTTTTTGATTCAGAATTGGTATAAGAAAATACTTCTCCTGGTCAAAAGACATAGGAAAGTATTTCGTAAATTTTGAATCTAAAGTGAAAATTTGCTCCTGTTCCGACATACCATAGTTTTTTAACTATATTTATTAATAATTTTCAATTTTTTGCATTAAAAACGTCCTGCTGTGCGACCAAATGCCACGATTCTGATGATAAGTCCGCTTTTGTGCTCTGTTTCGGCCTCTGTGAACGGTCTTCTCATTCGGCTTGCGTAAACATCAAAAGTACTGTTGCTGACGTTATAAACAAACCGGACAATGGCGTCCACTGGTACTGCAAGACCTGTAGACGTTATTCAAATTCAGCCTGCGTTTCTAGGCTCCACATGGCTAGCTTAACGGTTAAAACTTTATGTGATGAACTTAGTGCTTTGCACAATAAATGTTCAGTTGCGTGTAATGAGATAGCTCACTTGCTCCAGTTTTTTGACACTATATCTGCACATCCTCTAACTGAGACAAGCCTGGATACTCTCGATGTGTTCCTCCATCGGGGGAGAATACTAAAATAACATTAGATACTGCTCTTGCCATAATAACGAAAAGTAAGACGCAAGCTAAACCTGCAACAAAAAACAGCGCTAAATTGTTGGCCAGCAATGATTCAGAGGCTGTATTTCAATCATCACCTGGGCCCTCATCTTCTCGTCGAGGTGCTGTATCGAAAAATCGGCCCACTTCACCCAACACTCTTGTAACGGATATTCAACCAACGGCAGTAGCTAATGTTCCTAATTCCGCTGATAATCTGCCAGCACCACAGAACTATCATGACGTGGCGCCGCCGAAGCAAATATTTATATCTCGTCTGGCTTATGAGACATCGACGAATGGCATTTGTGATGATGTTTCAACAAAATTTGGACCTTCAGTAAAGATCATCAGCTGCCACAAACTGACAAAAGACAACATTGAGGAAAGAGTTATAGCTTCCTTTAAGCTTACTGTACCGTCAAACTGCAGCATAGTTCTTCAACCAGAATATTGGCCTCCTGGAACATTAATTAAACCTTTCGACGCAAACAAAAGAAGAAATTTACGTCGCGTGGTAAGCTCTCTTCCGAAGTTTTATCAACTGGTCACCCTACCACTTTTTCAAATATTAGTTTAAATTTTGATATTCAAAACACTTTTCGTAGCTTCAATCTTTATTTTCAAAATGTACGTGGTATGCGAACCAAGCCGGAAGCTATTAAAATTGCCTCTCCCATTTCCGGCGATGATTTCATTTGTTTTTTAGAAACCTGGCTTACTCCTGATATCGCCAGCAGTGAAATTTTTCCACTATATGATGTCTACCGAACTGATAGAGATCGTTTGATTACAGGTGAATCTGATGGTGGTGTTGTACTTATTGCTACTCATAAAGCCTTAGACAACAAACTCTGCTCTGACTTTTCACCGTCACTTCCAGTAGAATGCATCACCGTCTTAATCAATATCTCTCAAGCCCTAAGTTTAGTATTGCTTTGCGTGTATATCCCTTGCAATGCTCCTTTCCGCGTTTTTAACCGTTTTTTCTCTGAATTGTGTTTATATTTCTGTAGCATGAACAATACAATATTTTAATCTGTGGTGACTTTAACATGCCTTGCTTAAGGTGAGACTTAAGCTCTCATACCCTCTTATCCTTCAATGATCTCTCTATCCTATTTTCTTTTTTTTTTATCGCCTTGCTCCCTATCGCAATTAAATATGATCCCAAACGCAAACAATCAACTTCTCGATTTCATCCTTACTACCAATCCTGCCTCTATCTCCTCGATCACAAAATCCCCCTCCGAATATGCAAAACCTGATCCCCATCATCCTCCACTTGAGGTTCGTTTATCCTTTCTTGCACCTCAGTCCAAACGCACTCCTTTCTCCTCAAGATTTAATTTCCGCAAAGCCAACTATGCAGCCATTCAGCTTGAGCTGGATTATATTGGCTGGAATTCAATGCTACAGAAGCTAGATTTCAATTCAGCGCGATCAACTTTCTATGAGAATCTCAGTAGCATAATTACAAACCATGTACCTTTTTGCCGTTCCCCTTGGAAAAAGCGCCCCAGCTGGTCTTCCGCTGAAGTCTCAGACGCTCTTTATTTGAAGGACCAGGCGCGCAAAAAACTTCATTATTCCAACTCTAGCACTGACCCCATCAACTACCGACTGCTTCGTAAAGAAGCCGAAAAAGTGCTTAAGAACGCAATGCGATCTTATTATTATATGATTGAAACATCACTACAATCTAATAGTCCTAAGCCCTTTTGGGCATACATACATTCTCTGAAAACAACATCCCATATTCCTGATATCTTCTCTTGGTGTAATTGCCAAGCTTCTGATGGGCAAGCTTTCTGTGACCATTTCGCTCAATTTTTTTCCTCCACACTTAAGGTTTCGAACCCCACTATATACTTATCGTGTCCTTCTCCTTCCCCTATTATGCATTTTATCGTGACCTCTTCATCAGAAATTGAAAATGTACTGCTTACCTTTGACATTAATAGTGGTCCGGGTCCTGATGGAATACCAAATCTGTTTGTTGAGTCATTATCTTCTTCATTATCTACCCCACTATCAATTATTTTCAATATTAGCCTTTCTTCCTCCTGCTTTCCTGACGTCTGGAAGCATGCTAACATCTTTCCGATCCATAAGTCCGGAAATCGAAGTGAAATCTCAAAATATCGTCCGATTTCTTTGCTATCTTGTTTTGGCAAGCTCCTTGAGAGAATTGTGCATAACAGAATGTACGATGACATCAGTATCCTGTTTGCAAATGAACAACATGGCTTCATTAAAGGTCGTTCGCCAGTAACTAATTTGTTAGAACTTACGAATACCATCTCTCTTGCTTTCGACAAGAGTCAACAAGTCGATGTCATATACACCGATTTTGCGAAAGCCTTTGACAGTGTTGATCACGGCCTCTTGGCTAACAAACTCCGATCGTTCCGCGTTTCCGACTCTTTCCTTTGTTGGATCTTATCGTTCTTATCCCATCGCTCCTGCACTGTTACATGAAATAATTTTTTTTCGTCGGACTCATTTAGTCCGAAATCTGGTGTTCCTCAAGGATCAATTTTAGGCCCTTTGCTATTCAACATTTTCATTAATGATCTTCCCCAATACCTGTCCTCTAATTGTCTTCTTCACGCTGATGATTTAAAAATTTATCGTTCCATTAACTCCAGCAAAGACTGCTTATACCTCTAAAATGATCTTGACAATCTCCAAAACTGGTGTCAAGGTAATTTACTTCCTCTTGACGTTTCTAAATGTGGTCACATGAGATTCACCAACAAAATTCATCCAGTTTTATAAGAATAACAGATTGATGGATCGGTGCTCGCACTTGTGGACAAATTTAAAGATTTGGGAGTAGTATCTGACCCAGGTTTGAAATTTAACATCCATATTTCATGCATAACCACTAGAGCTTCACGTGTCGCTGGTTTTATTTCACGATCCTCATGCAAGTCTTTTAGCATTTCAACCAGCGTCTATCTATTCGTACTTCTAGCGCGGTCAATCATTGAGTATGCCTCCCAAGTATGGTCTCCTTACTATACCAATCTATCGGATGCTGTTGAAACTGTACAGCGTAAATTCACACGATCTCTATTCTACAAATATAACCTCACTTACAGCTCCTACGATGAGCGGTTAGAGATCCTAAACATTCCACTACTCAAAAATAGGAGAGAATTCTTAGACCTGTGCTGCTTATTTAAATTATATCACGGTATTTTTTCATCCAACCTTCGTGAAAGGCTTTATATACGTCCCACCTCAAGAACGCGTTCAACTGACATATTCTTTGTGCCCTTTGCTTGTACCGATATTTATTTTTATTCATTTTTAGTACGCGTATCACGTCGTTACAATGAGCTCCAGCTGGGTTCTGTGCTACATTCCTGAAACGCTTTTAAAAGCATATTGCATAATATTCTCCTTAGCTTCCAATAGTTAATTAGTATTTTATATTCTTGTTTTTTTTTCTTATTACCTATTTTGTAATTGGATTCACGGATCTGTAAAATAGTGTAAATAAATAAATAAACTTGAATTATCCCAAGTTGTGATGAATTTAGAGGATACAAGAAGGTTTCGAACCCCACTATATACTTATCGTGTCCTTCTCCTTCCCCTATCATGCATTTTATCGTGACCTCTTCATCAGAAATTGAAAATGTACTGCTTACCTTTGACATTAATAGTGGTCCGGGTCCTGATGGAATACCAAATCTGTTCGTTGAGTCATTATCTTCTTCATTATCTACCCCACTATCAATTATTTTCAATATTAGCCTTTCTTCCTCCTGCTTTCCTGACGTCTGGAAGCATGCTAACATCTTTCCGATCCATAAGTCCGGAAATCGAAGTGAAATCTCAAAATATCGTCCGATTTCTTTGCTATCTTGTTTTGGCAAGCTCCTTGAGAGAATTGTGCATAACAGAATGTACGATGACATCAGTATCCTGTTTGCAAATGAACAACATGGCTTCATTAAAGGTCGTTCGCCAGTAACTAATTTGTTAGAACTTACGAATACCATCTCTCTTGCTTTCGACAAGAGTCAACAAGTCGATGTCATATACACCGATTTTGCGAAAGCCTTTGACAGTGTTGATCACGGCCTCTTGGCTAACAAACTCCGATCGTTCCGCGTTTCCGACTCTATCCTCTGTTGGATCTTATCGTTCTTATCCCATCGCTCCTGCACTGTTACATGAAATAATTTTTTTTCGTCGGACTCATTTAGTCCAAAATCTGGTGTTCCTCAAGGATCAATTTTAGGCCCTTTGCTATTCGACATTTTCATTAATGATCTTCCCCAATACCTGTCCTCTAATTGTCTTCTTCACGCTGATGATTTAAAAATTTATCGTTCCATTAACTCCAGCAAAGACTGCTTATACCTCCAAAATGATCTTGCCAATCTCCAAAACTGGTGTCAAGGTAATTTACTTCCTCTTAACATTTCTAAATGTGGTCACATGAGATTCACCAACAAAATTCATCCAGTTTTATAAGAATAACAGATTGATGGATCGGTGCTCGCACTTGTGGACAAATTTAAAGATTTGGGAGTAGTATCTGACCCAGGTTTGAAATTTAACATCCATATTTCATGCATAACCACTAGAGCTTCACGTGTCGCTGGTTTTATTTCACGATCCTCATGCAAGTCTTTTAGCATTTCAACCAGCGTCTATCTATTCGTACTTCTAGCGCGGTCAATCATTGAGTATGCCTCCCAAGTATGGTCTCCTTACTATACCAATCTATCGGATGCTGTTGAAACTGTACAGCGTAAATTCACACGATCTCTATTCTACAAATATAACCTCACTTACAGCTCCTACGATGAGCGCTTAGAGATCCTAAACATTCCACTACTCAAAAATAGGAGAGAATTCTTAGACCTGTGCTGCTTATTTAAATTATATCACGGTATTTTTTCATCCAACCTTCGTGAAAGGCTTTATATACGTCCCACCTCAAGAACGCGTTCAACTGACATATTCTTTGTGCCCTTTGCTTGTACCGATATTTATTTTTATTCATTTTTAGTACGCGTATCACGTCGTTACAATGAGCTCCAGCTGGGTTCTGTGCTACATTCCTGAAACGCTTTTAAAAGCATATTGCATAATATTCTCCTTAGCTTCCAATAGTTTATTAGTATTTTATATTCTTGTTTTTTTTTCTTATTACCTATTTTTTAATTGGATTCACGGATCTGTAAAATAGTGTAAATAAATAAATAAACTTGAATTATCCCAAGTTGTGATGAATTTAGAGGATACAAGAATAAAGGAACAATATTTAACAGTTGTTTACCGAACACATCATATTTACTGTTCATTATTCCTAATTGTGTGATTAATATCGGATTTCCTTTTGCACAACAAATGTTATTTGTCTACTTGGCTGACAGATAAGTTTAGTTAAATTTTAAAGAAATCAAAGATTTGTCATTATATCTTCTTTCAATTGCAGGCGAGTTTGGGTTTTAATTTCGTTTAGTTTATTATTTAATTGCATTTGGATATGTTGTGGCTTCCTTATCTTTCTCTTGATTATTTGCTATCAGTCAATCTAATTTCCTTAATTGATTCTACTATATGCAGCAACCCATAAACTTTATAAGAAACGCTATCATCTCCATAAAACTTAGGAAAATTTTTAACAAATAAATTCAGCATTTCGTTCACAACTGGAGCATTTGTTTTAAATAAACCAGTATCAGGACAAATTCGATAGGCACAACACAGTAGCAAGTAATGTTCATATAGCTGCTCGACAAAAATGTCCTTAAATCCTACGATGCCAGCGTATAAAATCAATTGGCGGAATTCTGTCCCTTTCCACTTTGGAAGCTCTTCAAAACTCCTTGGTCTCCTGCTGGATTTCTTTAGGAACAGATTTTACTAATTGCAACAATTCTACTGAAAGCCTCAGTTTTGCTTCCTTTGAAATAGGAAAGGTCCTTACTGTTGTACTGTTCATAATTTCAGTTATAAATGTTTTGCTTACACCAAGATCAATTAAATGTTGGAGATCGAATGGAAATTGTGTTATTAATTTTATGCCATAACTTTCTAATATTTATTTGTTTGTCTTTATATTATTGGCTATGGTGATCTATATCGGTACGACACAAAAAGCTTTCATCTGTCCTCAAACGACCGATAAATGTTGAATATACCATTCTTGTATTTATTCGAGTACCAACCTGATAACAAAAGGATGTTGATGTCATAAACGCCCTTGCAGCAGTATCACAAACAAATTTTCTTCTAATCAATTTGCACTTTAAATTTTTAATTTCAATTCCGTTTTGATCTAGGTCTTTCAACTCGATAACAAACTTTTCTAAGAACTTATCAACACTTTTGGGCTTAGTGAAACCGACAAAACATCCTAACATGAAATGTCGAAGATTACTCATATGGCAAACAGTACCTAGAATAGGCCACAACTGCGTGTTTGAGCTTTTGTATAGTAGGAGACCGTCTGTATTTACGACTATACGAATAACTTGATTATTGACAATGCTTAAATCACTATATTTTTTGATTATTTTTGCAACACCAAAATGTATGTAACTACCAGGCTTAAGGTTCGTTATAACACTTCTTTCTATTTTGTTTGTTTCGAGTGATGTAAACACAGAACAAGGTAAATTATTGGCAGCACTATGCGAAACATTCTCAGTCACTATCCAATTACCCAATTTTTCTTTTAACGGACTTTCCGACTCACTGTTCAAATCACCTGAACATTCAATGTTATCACTGTTGTTAATATCTTCGGTAATGAAACTTTAACTATTTAAATTAAAGGCTGGCAATTCTCGGTTATTTTCAGCGTCACGCTCGGAATGGTTACTATTTCCGAAAAGTGTTTGCTTCGCCTGCTGTACAAGTCGTTTATCGTGGCATTTTGAATACCCGAGCGTATTCGCAGCAATCAAAATTAAGCCATTTAATAAAATTATGCACTTAACCTGAATATTATTTCAACTTTCCACTTTCACTACTTAAAACAGACTAGTCCCTTGAAACTCCAGAAAAAGCCTTCGCACTGTATTCAAATCAACCTCGCAATTTTGGGTATGATCAGTTCACTTACTTTGTTTATTTACTTTTCGTTTAAAGAAAATCTATTCTATGGGACCTCGAAATCATAGAAATAGAAAGAAAACTCCACATTGGACTCAATCATGCAATTTCGAGCGTCATCATTTCACTTAATTTGTTTGTTTAGCTTTTAGTTAGGGACTTGAATATCACACTTGAAAGAAAACTTCGACTTGCACTCAAATCAACAGCGCAATATATATGATCGTTTCACTTGATTTGTTTGTTTTGTTTTGTTTGTTTTTGGAAGGGACCGCAAAATCTCAACAGTTTCAAGGTCCCTCTGCGTTTTGAGAAAATTTATTTGAACTTTTCTTGTTGGCCTATATACCTATGTAAACATGAAAATAAGCCTTAACTGAGGCTTATATTAATGATTAGTTAAGCCTTAGCCTGATAGTTCTTTTTGCTGGGGTGTTTCGTCCATACTATTCAAATCGCCAGTCCATTGTAGCTTCTATAGTCTTAAAATTGTTGAGACCTCGCCAAACATACCATACAGCTCATGGTTATATCGAATTTACCGTTGATCCCTATCTAGCTTCCAATTATTCGCCTCAGGACTCGTCTTTCGAAGGCATTCAATATGTGTGCAGATGCTTGGGTTAGGGTCCATATTCCACACCCGTAGCACAGCACACGTCTTATCATAGATTTCTATGCATTTTCCGTGTTTGCAGCTGGTCTTCAAGCTCGTCAAAACTGAATTTTATTTGCGAACTGTATTCTTAGTCATTTTCCGTATCTTTCATTACCAGTCCTCGCTATAGTTGCGCCTAAATATACGCGTTTTCCCACATTTTCCATACTGTATTTGCCAAGTGTGGTATTTTGGGTATTTGCAATGTTCTTTCTCGACTGCGTCATAAGCTTGATTTTATTCTCATTGATTTGTAGCCCTACTAGTTTTGCTTTACTATCGAGTTTCAGAAAAGATTCCTCGCCGGTTGTTAACGACCGTGCCAAAATGTTGATGTCGCCAGAATAGGCTACCACTTAGATGCATCAACAGGTAGCTTTCTTATATTCCAAAGCCAAATTGATTAGCGATGGAGTCAGCCCATCTCCCTCCTTTGATCTAATTTGGGAGGCTGCCGACACCATTGCTATTTTGGTAAGATGAACTAATTTGGCTGGAATACAAAAGCAGAGAATTATTTGCTGCAATTTTGCACTTTAGCATCATTTTTTTTAGGAATACTTAATATAATTGATTGACTCCACTCATTCCGCGTACGTTCCTGTTGCCAAATGTGCTGGATGGCTTTGCGTATGACTTTCTGAGCACCACTGCCACCATATTTAATGAGCTCCACTGAAATTCTTTTAGACCTTGTTAGTAGAACAAAGTTTATTCAGAGCTAGTTTGGCCAATGGAAGCTCGCCGGGAACATCTGCAGGGTACGATGTTCTGGAGCTGTGTGGAGGATTAAGGAGGTTCTTGAAATATTATACCCATCTTTCCTTTATCCTGTTTTCAGCGATGATGTCATCACGGTAGTGCATGCTCTTGGGCTGAATACCTCGTTTCATGCTTTTCACTATTTTGTTTGCTTGTCTTTTGTTGTCGCTCGCTAGACTGCATTGATGCTTCTCAATTGTTCGTCATAGTATTTTCTTTTCATACTTTTAATGATCTTATTCGCTATTTTCATAATGTTCTCTCTTTATCCGCATTTCCTGTTGCTTTTACTCCTCATTCTTTTTGTCTAACGCATTCTGGCACTCATCATTTTCTTTTTTGCCAGGCTTGATGTCCGATCGTCTGTTCTGCCACGGTCTTAATTGCCGCTTTAACTTCCATCCATAGCCCGTTGCTTGTTTTCAGCAATGTGTATGATAGGATAAGTTTCTTTTCTAGTTATTACAGCGAAAAGACATATTTTTGTTTGTGTCGAATATAATAATAACATCAAAATATTTTATTAAACAAATTTAAAAAAAAGGAAATCTTCGAGCATTGCCCGATTGAGCAAAGGGAGGAATTTGTCCTTTGCGATTGAAAAAAAAAATTTTATTTTCCTTGTGTGGAAGGAAATATTCCCGTGTCAAAAATGTTCAAACCGAAATTCGAGAACATAGTGAAAAAGTTGGAGTTCGCCAAATTGCTGGCACAAGTTGGAATCAAAAAAATCAAGACCCGAGAATGCAAATTTCTCAAAAACAAAAATTTTAACAAATTCATCAAAAAGAAATTAAGAAGTGGAATCATGCAAAAAATTAATTAAAATGTCTTTTCTAGTTGCTTCTATTCCTACAAACTCACCAAATGAAGTCATCATGACATCGTAATAATTTTTCTGCGTCCGTACGCTTCGTGATTTTCCGAAGGTAATCTAAACCGACCTATCATCGGTTATAGACATGAAGTCTTGAAATATACCAAATATGTCAACAAGTCCGGAGACCCTTAGTCTACTCCGAGGTGGCTGTTGGCAGGCTAGCTAGTTCGGAAAGGAATTTCGGCCGCATGTCTTCCGCGAGCAGACTAAGTCCGACTGCAATTTTCTCAAACACCCAATCAAACGCCCGATTTATAACGCGTCAAAACCTGACTTCAAGCCGATCGTACTTTACTTAGTTTTCATCTCATTCCAACGGTACGTTCAGTCGAAAAGAGAAAAACAAGAAAGAAACAACATCAATCAAAATCACGCGTTCCCGATTATTCGCCGACGAGGTGTCAGAAAAAAACTACTTGAATCCAAAACTAAATCAATTGACTCTAGCTGAAAATGTAAAGCCAAGCTGCGGTACCGCGTACCGTACCGCAACACTGAAAAGGCCAGCCGCGGATTATCGAAACCCGATTCCCTCGGCGGCATACTCACTTTCAGCTTCCTTTCCTCCTAAAAAAGAAAGAACACTGACTGAAAATGAAAGATATTTGTTTTCACTTAGCGATTCACCTTATGAGTATTTTATCCTATTTTGATTAATGCGTAAATAACAAAATACGAAGACCTAGTATCGAAGCTCATAAAATAGACAAAAAATTGTATTAAACGGGATTTTCGATAACAAGTTTAGTAAAATGTAAAATAATTTGCGTAGCAGAAAAAAAAATGTTTTGTTTTCATTATTTGTGTTTCGTAAGAAAGTTTTGAATAAATAAAAAAAAAAATTCTTACATGTTTGCTGCAAATTCCAATCTAGAACAAAATATGGCTTGAATTTGATTTATCACTGTTCTAATCTTATTTATTTTGAGTGGGGTCTTGCTATTTTTTTCTTGTTTCAGAGGACTTGCCTCCCGATTTTCATTAACAACATTTATTTAATTCTTCTTCAATGTATTTACATTTGTATGATTTCCTTTCTCCGATTTGCGAATTTTGGTTTGGAAGACTCGATTTTTGTTAGGTCTTTGTCAAAGTTTTTTAAAAAAAAACCTACTACTTTCGCAACCTGTGTGTCCGTCTTTCCTTGCGTCACAGCAAGTTTCCTCAGAAACTTTAAAAGCTAGGATGCTCAAACTTTGTGGGAAGGTCAGAAATGATGGTCTCTTAAAAGTTTAGGCCTTACCAAAAATTTAAAGTTTTTTTAAGGAGGGTCCCCCCTAATAACGACCCAGTCCATAAAATTTTTTTTTAATCAAAGGTAGTCCAGTTGGGTATCAAACGAAAGGTCTTTATTAGAACTATAAGAATCTTTTATGCATCAGGGGGTCCAAAATCTTGGGTCCCCCCACTCGCGGTTTGAAATCTTTGTTCCGATAAACCTGAAAATAATTACAAAGGTGGGTCTTAACGTTGTACTCATTAAGACCCACCTTTGTAATTAAATAAAAATAAATACCTCAGAAATCAAAATTCGCTTAACTTTGTTAATAATAGTATGATTTGTAAACTTCTTAAAATTTTGTAAATATATAGATTAGTATAAGATCTTAATGCTCACAAAATTTTACGGAAATCGAATCATAATTGAGCGAGTTACAGCCATTTCAATTGCATGAACAAGAACACGAGTTTATGGTTGATACATATTTCAAATTGACCTAGGCACTTTTATTTTCTTCAAATTTTCATGAAAATTTAAGGAATATTGTCTAATTTAAATATGTTCAATCGGCTGAGCAATTCAGAAAAATTTTTTAAGCTCCATCGAAATGGCGGCTGTAATGTGCTTATGAAGGAAATTCTGCAATCTTTTGCATAAATTGGAACGATTTCTTATCCAGGTATTGCTTGAATAATTCAAATGATCGATTCACATTACTAGAAAATTTGTTTTGAACCCTATGGTGGTTACAAAGACCTTCTGGTAGGAGTACTCTCCTGCTTACTCAACTTGTTATTTTTCACTTTAATCACTTTAGAAGTTTCTTTTTTTAATATTTACAGTTGTATTTTTGTTGCGTCAGCTGGTTGACTTTTTGTTGCTTCTTTGATGGCCAATCGTTTCTTTCATCCGAAAAGCGTTTTTTGTCTTATCCTTTTGCTCAAATCGGTTTTGATTTTCGTGCTTAAATTCTGAATATCTGAATTTGGATTGCGCTTTACTTTCTGCTGTTCATCCGTATTTTGAGGTTGTGTTTCATTTTCTTTGGGTTCTGCGATCGCACGATAAAAACTTACAAGTAATTTATCCATTTGCTGGAACATCAAACAATCTTTTATCACACAGTTTGATCTCTGGTGTTTTTATTTATCTGTTATTTCTTGGCTGGAATATTTTGTTTATCGGTCTTCGATTGATTTTATTATCTTTTGTTCGTTTCAGGTTTTAAAAAAGTAATTATCATGGATCTTTTCTATACATATTTACAAAAAAAAAAAATTGACATACGTAGCTAACTAACTCTTATAGCTCCAGCCACATCGCCCCGACACAATTCTTTGAATGGCCCCAGTCGCGCTCTGAGTCCAAGCCTTCCTCCAGTGTATTCCACTGTTTCTTTGCTATTTTCTAAGTCAAACGTGCTATGGCGAGCTAACCAGGCGTGAGCACGTAAACACCTATTGTGGTACTTCATGTGTTCAGCTATGGGGGAAAAGAAAATATTGGAAACTGATACACTTTGCACTTATGGAACTTACCAAGGAGGAGGCATAGCAAGATACTTTTGTAGCACTTTTTTCCGATCATTTGCTGATCGAATACGATTAAAGTAAATATTGCAGTTTCACAGCCGGTTTTGGGGGAATGCGATGTAAGAACACAGAAGTTCTTTCATACTCCCTGCCTCAAATCAAAATCCAATGCGCTGCGTACTGCCTCACAAACAAATGCAAACACCGTATAAATCTCGCGATAAAATACTTTAAAGGCTACCGATTTCTATTACTTCTAGGGAAAATTCATTCAATATTCCATCAACAAAAGGAACTTTTCGCGACGCCTTTATCCACCAGACTTCCCAAATAGCTGAGCGTGAACGACAAAGAAGCCGCAAGGTCTTGTGACGATTCACTGACGAAGATCTGTCATCTGACACTTGTTAACTAGTTAGTAAATTGTGTAAGAATGATAGATCTTTCCTTAGCAAGTGGTACCGTTACTCAAAATCAAGCGGATAATCCTGATGTTGTTGTTAACATACCCTTATGGCTTCCACCCGTTTATATTAATAATACTCGTATCAACCATTTAACGGAAAAATTGATTTTCAAACAACTTCTTACCTGTAAGTCCCGGGTTAAGTTATTTTTGGACTCGTTCCACAAAATTATTGTCGAATAAATCGAGACATTCGTCTTCATTCTCCATTTAATGAAAGAAAACAAACCAGGAGGGCATTCGTTTACATCTTTGATCAGACGTATTAGGCTAATTGAAAAGTCCCCGGTCTGATACACAGATGGCGGTGCTATTATTAAATCCATATGATTTTTAATTAGTACCAACCTTCAAACGATACGTTTCAAAATTTGACAGCAGTCCACCCATTAGTTTGTGAGATATTGCGTTGTGAATGTAGCTACTTTTGTTATTTGAGAAAAGATGGAAAAAAAGAATTTCTTGTGCTGATAAAATATTGCTTTTTGAAGGGAAAAATACAGTTGGAGCAAAATCTTGGCTTGATGAAGAGTTTCCGGGGTCTGCACCAGGAAAATCAACCATCAACGTGGTGAAATGAGCACCGAAGACGGCGAACGCAGTGGACGCCCAAAAAAGGCTGTCACCGACGAAAATTTCAAAAAAGTTCACAAAATAATTTTGAATGACCGTAAAGTGAAGTTGATCGAGATAGCAGACATTGTGAAGATATCATCTGAACGTGTACATCACATTCACGAAAATTTGTACATGAGAAAGCTGTGTGCAAAATGGGTGCCGCGCAAGCTCACAATCGATCAAAAGCAAAAACGTGTTAATGATTCTGAGCAGTGTTTGAAGCTGTTTAAACGCAATAAACCTGAATTTTCGCATCGATATGTGACAATGGATGTAACATGGCTTCATAATTTCACTGCGGAGTCCAATCGGCAGTCAGCTGATCGGACTGCACACAATGAACCGAATCCAAAGCGAGGAAAAACACAACAGTCAGCTGGCAAGGTTATCGCATCAGTATTCTGGGATGCGCAAGGTATAATATTCATTGATTACCTCCAAAAGGGCCAGACCATCAACAGCGATAATTGTTTAGCGTTATTGGATCGTTTAAAGGATGAAATCGTTAAAAAACGGCCCCATTTGAAGAAAAAAAAGTGCTATTTCATCAAGACAATTGCATGAGTTGGGCTTCGAATTGCTTCTGCGTCCACCGTATTCACCAGATCTGGCCCCCAGCGACTTTTTCCTATTCTCAAACCTCAAAAGAATGCTCGCTGGAAAGAAATTTAGCGCCAATGAAGAAGTAATCGCCGAAACTGAGGCCTATTTTGAAGCGATAGACAAATCGTACTACAAAAATGGTATCAAAAAGGTGGGAAATCGCTATAATCGCTGTATCGCTCTCGAAGGCAACTATGTTGAATAATAAAATCGAATTTTGCCAAAAAAATGTGTTTTACTATGGAGTTGAGCGCTTTGTTCTCTATCCCCAAAATAAAAAATGATGATTTGTGACAAATTCCGGAAATAAACAATTTCAAAAAAACAAATTTATCTACAGCATCTACGTTTTTGGCACTTTTTTTTCAAATTGTGGATACAAAAATAGATGTGTTGCTTGCAAGAAGGAACACCTGTATGATATGTGCCCGCGTAAGGGCAACAATGATGAAATTTTCTATAATCCAGATAGGTACTCCTCCGTTGTATTGCATACTTTGTTCCTCAACCAGTTATCTTAAATTTTCTAGGCGCCCAGAAAGAGTTGAATAAGGAACATAGTTGGCAGAACAACGTGCTGCAAAAGTAAATCCAATTTTAATTAGTATTGCATTTAATAATATTCCAAGTGCCTCTTTCGCTTCAACTAATAACATTTTGCATTATTTAATCGACTTAAAATGAAAGAAATAATCTGAAAACTGCCTTTCTAAATTAAATAACCAATCTTTTCTCCACTTTGGCGTACCTTCAATTATCCTCATTAAAAAATATTGTTGCGTGGTATGGTTCGCGGCCAATAATTGTAATGTTCCGGGAAAGTGAAAACGCAATGTCTTTTAAATTAAATTAAAAGAGTTTATTTAATTACTTAAAAATGCACAATTACTTATTTAACTATATCACAATTTTAATTTTCACTATTAGAAGTCTAACTTCCACTTGTCAATAAATTTCTATCGCAATTGTCTTCTAAAATCACTTCACAATCAACGAAAATCACTTTTCTATTACTCGAACAATATCCCTTTTCTATTCGCTTCATCCCTTCACAGTTTTTACTATCGCGGTTCTAATTAATGATCCCCCCATTCATTCAGCTCGCCTTTATATAGGGTCTCTACCCATTCAACCCATTTCTCGTACATTGGCGAATGTTCTGCCGAGAGGTACCGGGTATGTTCGAGCAGCTTAATGAATGGAGTGACGTCACTTTCAGATGTTGATCATGCTTGGTGGGCTCTCGTGGTTTCGAGCAAATTCACTTTGTTGATCATGAGGTTCTTAATGGTTGTGAAAACAATTGCAACAGTAGCTCACAGAATTATTCGTGCATGCAACACTATAAATAATTTCTTGCGTGCTTCTTGATATTGGTAGAGGTAAAGCCACCCTTGCTCATTCTAAACTACCGTTTTCGAAATTGATGAAACCTGGCAATGTGGTAGGGACTGTAAATGTCTAGTGAAAAATATAGCTGGGTAGACAAAGCTACGTTCATGTCAGAAGGGTATTCTACTCAGCCCACGATGTGAATAAATTCAAGAAAATCTTCAACAAAATCTACAACAAATACATACTCGTTTTAAAAGGGAAACCATTACCAAACCATTTTAACTTGCTGCCATTTTGTTGCAATATTACTTAAAAACCATTGACTGAACGAAATCTCAAAAATATTTTTCTTTATTCATTTTATCTGGAAATTAGAAGATCCAATTAAAAGCGTAATGTCTGGTTCGATGGAAAGCCCAAACGGTAGAAAAAACGTACATTATTTTTGTTGTATTCAGAGAGCTTTCAAATTGCTATTACTTCCGTGAATGCGATTTAACTTTATTGAAACCTACAGACTGTAAGGAAAGTTAAATGTACTGGTATGAATTCATAGGGAAAAATGTTATATTTACGAATTCTACTTCTTTTAACAAAGTTGAGTGAATTTCAACTTCTAAGGTATATGTTATTGACGTACTCATGAAAACCTATCACCACGAATTTTTCATCTTTAAAATGTATGTTTTCATCAAGATAATAATAGTATGTAATTTAAATGCTGAAGTTGGGGAAAGATAACTTAAGTAAATTTTCTCGTTTAAAACGGCCGCTTTTCGTTTTAATATGACTAATATCACTTGATGAACAGATTCTCAAAGATGTGCATGATATAAATATTTCCTGAAATTTTCATGCAAATCCTAACAAGCCCGCAGTGTTTGAGTCGTTTGGAAGCACATATTATAACCACGTACTCGTATTGTAGTGTTGTAATACCGAAAATTTAAAGCACCATAACTTCGTTAAATACTATCCGATAGTTTACGAACCTTATTAATGGCCACATACATCTTAAATTACATTGAATTTAAGGGTGCCATTACGATTTTATACAAGAAAATGTCTATTACTAACAAAGTTTAGCGAATTTCAATTTTTCAGGTATTTGTCGTTGTTGTACTCCTAGAGAACTACATCGATGATTTCTCCAGATCTTTCGGTCCACAGGTGTGCAATCGCGAGGGGGGGTCATAACTTTTTCGTGTTCTTCTGCTTCCCCTGCCTACTCCGTCAACGATATTGCAATTTTAAAAACAGATTTTAAACTATCTCATCAATACCCAACTCAACTATCTTTGGTGAAAAAAATTGTTTGAGGCTTCATATTTTTACATGGGGAGACACCCCTTAAAAGCCTTTGAAATTTTTTTGGACTACGGAACTTTCATTAACCAAAAACTTCTGAGCTGTCCCCAAAATGTGATTACTGTAGCTTCTATCGTACCTGAGAAAACTTGCTGTGACGCACTGATGGACGAATGGACGGACAGGAACCGATATTAATAGGGTATGGTAAACATTTTTTTCAAAACCATGAAAAAGCTTTTACATCTGGTGTGAATATAAAAATTGCAGTTCTACAAAGTTCGAAATTTCGAAAGCTGAATGTTTTTAATTGCTTTTCACTCTATGTATATACGTTCTCGCAAAGTTTTTGAATGGGGATAGATCTAGAGATTCTATTTTTGCGAAAGTATTATATTTTGGTTTTATTAGGTTACCTGTCATCCTAGGAGGAACCTCACTGTAACCTCCATATTCCCAAAGAATGCTTGCCTCCTAAAGTATTGTTATGATTTTTTTTTGACAACCGTTCGTTCAGAGAGAATTCCCGAAGGAAATCTAAACCGACCTGAAGTCTTGGCTAAGTCCAAAATACAAGAATCAGCCACCGATTCAAAAGTGCGATTTAAGACGCGTCGAAACCTTTCCTCAAGGCGCCTTACTCTACTTTTCTTTACTTCAAGTTCATCTCTTTCCGACCGTATGACCTGCCCAAAAGAGAGAAATTGAAAAATCAAAATCACGCGTCCCCGAATATTCATCGACGCGCTGCCCGAAATAAAATACTCGAAGTCAAAACCGAATTAATCTACTTTAATTAAAAATGCAAATCCAAACTACGGCACCACGTACCTAACCGCATCACTGAACCGACCAGTCACGGATAAATAATACCCCCTTGGCGGCATCCTCACCTTTAACCGTCGTTTCTTCTGAAATAGAACGGATTTTACTGAAAAGGAAAGGTTTTGAGCTGAACTCCTGAGTCCCTTTTCTAAATCCTGCTGCCCAGTCTTTTTTCCATGATTCTGGATATTTGCATCCCGAATGTTCTACGTACTCATAAGCCAATGTCAAAAGTTGCTGCGAGGATAGTCCATAATGCACCTTGCTGCAAGTCAGGGAATATTCGAAGAACGTTTTCTCTTGCTCGGATGTAAATACCTGAGTGAAAGTTTACTTTAATCCCTATTAATTAGAAGATGACACTTGATTTTCGCCTAAATTTTTCAACGCGATGTTATAGAGTTTCAAGTTTGATGTCATACTTAGCAGCTGCTTTTCGTATCGATAATACGCTTCATTAGTTACTTCAGATATGGCGGTCTTGATCTTCTCTTCTATATCTCGTCCTTTCGTCTTAGGCGTGTACGTCCCCACCATTTTCTGACGACAACAATATAATATCTACTTTATAATTTACACCAAAACTGTGTTTTGCTAATTATATTGGGGTGGATTAATACAGTTACTGGGCGCATTGATATGTATTTCTGTATTAAAATACCCGAGAATAATGTTTTTAAAAAACAAGTTGTACTGCTGAAACTAACTTATTTATTTAAAACTAGTTGGGTGAATAGACCTACGTTCATGTCAGAAAGGTTTTGTACCCAACGAATAAAGTCAAGAAACATAACAAAGAGATGTGCACGTTTATGAGAAAATCCATTGTTTCTCTATTTTCAACCGTCGCCATTTTGTTGCGAAATAGCAAAAATCAACAAAGTTTGAGCTTTCTAGCTTCTATCATTTCTGAAAAAGCTTACTGTGACGAACGGACAGACAGGACGCAATTCTAGTAGGTCTTTGTAAAAACAGAATTTGTAAAGCTCTAAAAATACACGTGCAAAACTGATAACCTTCTTTCCTATGGAAGTCGATAAAAAAAACAAAACCAGCCCTTAAAAAAGGAAAATAATATTTTTAAAATTGATGCCAAATCTGTTACCCTATTTCAAACAAGTGAATTTCTTAATCTAGCAAAACCGGGCGAAGACTGACCTAGTGCCGATTCTAAAAATATTACTTCATTCTTTTCAGGGCGTTTTAAAGTGGGTTCTTTGCTTTAATCTATGGTAAATATGAAACCTTTTGATGTAATATCTGAAACTTTTATAGCTTTTTTTGTTTTCCACTACTTTTACTCCACTATTTTCCTGAATGTTCAGGTAATGCGATCCAACGTTTTTTCAATAATTTCACTTGCTTGACTAAAGTTATTATGATGATCTCTTGTTTATCGTCGAACATTTATTTTTGTCGGTTATCTTCGTCTTGTCTTTCCACTAATGAAGCTATTTAGTAATTTGAATACTTCTATATAAATAAACGTATGTAGCAAATAAAGAACTGTCAATCCCCTGAAGATTCGACGAAGAATTGAAAAGCAAACTAGATTTGCCCCATGTTTATATTGAAATTTATTAACAAATCTCATCCCTTGTATTGTTCAGGAAACGTGTAGTCTGGTACAAGACTCGGCAAATCAGTCGCAATACAAAACTTACCTAAGGGATGGATCAGACTACGACTATATAGTCGCACTACTCTCGCAAGTTAACACATGGTTAAATTGAAGCGCGCACACTGCGATTTTCGACAATTCTAGCCAGGTCGGCAGTCGCAGGAATTTGCGATTTTTCTTAAAACCAGTTTAGTAAGAAGTTTTTGTGGTACTCGCGCAGGCGCACATCACTTGGACATTTGAGGCTGGTGTGCATGGAAGTTTCTTGCATAGCGCACAAATGAGTTAGCGCATGTATTCCCGGCGAAGACATATGTATGTACCTTCAAATGAGCATATTAATTCTGCGCATGCCTGGATTTTCTATTGTAAATCTTGTCGCTGTGTGTTCATATTCGGCAACAAAAATTCTCGATACGCACTCGTTCTGCAGTTCGGACGCTAGTTGCTAAGGATCAAGCATAGTATACACATATAGTATCCACACTCAATCAACCCTCCAGAAAAATCCGAACAATAAGCCATAAATCTTCGGTAGCAGGTAGGTAGGTAAATGCTGACGCGAGGATTGGCGCGAATATAATCATATGCTTCGATGAGAGATTTCAGGATTGCCATATCTCAAAAAATCAATAACTTTGCAGAAAAACAAATTCGTTCTATGCAATCTTTTAGTTTTTTATTATGATCTGGCAGCACTCCCATGTTCTGAAATGCGTAAAAGAACACGTGCGTCAGAAATTTCATTTGTTTTTTTTTCTTGAACGCGCCAGGCCTGGGTCAGCTGACGTGCCCCGGATCAGCTGACCGGCCCCTGGGAAAATTTAGAAAGTGTGCAACACAGGGTTAATGGAAGGTGTGGGTACCAGGTGAATGTACTATGGGGTCAAGTTCCATTGCCTCATATCCAAGAGCTGTAAGGAGGATCAGTGGATGGGCTCATATGCTTTAGCTTGCTGCTATCCTCAAACAAGTAAATCATATATCGATAGCTCCAGGGGAAAAATCTCATATAAGAGATTGGAAATACGTTCTTGGTTAGTATGTACATCTCATGTATGTTGCTTGTATTACTTTTCTGGCGGCTGACAATCAAACGAGTTTAGTATACAAAAAATTAGCATGAGTGCAATTTTAGACCACGTAGATCTAAGGCCGGATTCAGCTAATCTGAATGTTGAACGAGGTCGCAATCCTGTTTGGGGCTACGTCTAGCTTTGTCCAGGAACACCAAGATACCGGGTATAAAAGCTAAACGATAGCTCAAAAACGTCCACATACATGCTACCGCTGGGAAATCGCATCAATACGCAGGTGGGAGAAAGTAGAGATAACATCAAAACTATGTGAAACATACTCAAAGAGCAGTAACAGGATCAACCAAAAGTGGTCTTTGGGGTACGAAGAAGAATTCAAAAAACCGGTTGCAAAAAGGAATCAACTCGAGCCAAAAAAGATCACTATAACACAAACTAAAAAAGTTTGCCAAAATCCAATAATAAACGAAAAACGTGACTCTACATAAATTCACATCGGTGCATACTTCTATTAAACAACTAAGACACGGTTTCAATCGACAAACAAGTCTTTGCGAAATTGCACAAGAATCAATCATAGCTAACTCAGCCGAAACCAAAAACAGATAACTCCAACATTTGCAGAAGCTATTCACAGTGCCGCCAACAACGACTGAAGCTGTGAACATTCCACAAGCAGAAAAAGAGAGATCTAAAATGCCAAAGAAGCAGTTCTGAGCCTAGAATCTGAAGCATACAGAATTGGTCTTCGAGTTAATGAAATGAAAACTAAATTCTTAATTCGAAAGATGAATTACACTCCAGTCCGACAAAATCTGACTGTAGAAGAATATAACCTTAAAAGTGTGAATAACTTTGTTTATCTTTGGGCCAACCTGAATAGGAGAACCGCAGAAATGGATGAGCTTTTTGCGGTTAGGAGCTGAAAGCTATTTATGCAAGACGTCTAGACTACCCACTAACCATCCCCCCTGTCAACTTGAAATCTTACCCTGTAACTGTTTGACACATTGTTTCGAGCTAAGCCTCGTTTTACTACGCCGTGGATAGCCTTCAAGCTGAGTGATTCGTTCTCTAGTGTTTGGGGGGGATAAGAAGGATTGCTCGAAAGGTAGTCCCTTAACCATGGCGTCACCATAAATATTGCAAACATTGCTTGAATATTTGTCCACAGACGAAGGCAATAGGTCTTTATCAAATTCGTCGTCTTGACACAGCCTTTTCGTGTCTATCTCTGATTCTAGAGATGAGTCTTTGTTTTATCCTTCACATTGTTGAGCCCGAAAAACGTGCAGCTTTTTTCGTATCTCTTCCATCTTTCTTTATTTTACTGGCCTCTTTTTCTTTCTCTACAAGTTCCAATTTAACTTTCATAGGCGTGTTTATTATTATATCCAAATTGTTCTTCGTACGTGCCTTAGTTTTTCCTGCCTTCACGGCTTTCTTTGGAATTGGGACAAAGGACAAAAAGAACTGTCTTTGGACGTGAATGGGATGGGGTCAATATACAGGTTGGCTAAATTGCTTTTGTTAGATAAAGATCTATTTACTGCGCTTTTTACAGTTAGAGCTTCATCCACCTCAATTGCATCGTTTGAGCTTTTGGAACTTAGATTTGTAGTAGCAGCTGCAGAAATGTCTACCATATCAACAGTGATGTTTTGATCATTGGCCTCATTTTGCGCAGCAGCGAAATCGTTCTTGCCAAATTTTTCAGGATCAAAAGGTCAAATTCCTGCTGACTTAAATGCTGAAACTGCAATTTACATATTTGCTAACTTTTAAAAAGCTTTTTTAAAAAGCTTTGCTACTTCATATTCAATTATTGTGGCCGATGGAGGTCAGATAGAAATCACACGCTCTATAAAAGGCGTTTTTGAGTGGGCTGAAAAATGCGAATTCTAGGGTTTAAAATGTATAGGAAGTGTGCGGTGAGAGTGACACTGTGTGTATAAAGTTGCTTTTACACAATTTTTCTTAAAATAACTTGACCTCTTCTTTGTTGAACTCAGCAATCCTGTTCAGGCTCGTGGCCTGAGGTTGGCAAAAACTTCTACCGTAACCGTAAAACCAGTTTTTACCAGCTGGTTCCTACTCACAATTGAAAGAATGAGGAGGCCCCTTTTGGACCCTCACTTAGAGAAAGTTAGAGTATCTCCTTATCTTGATCGAATGTATTGGCACTTGGGAAGGTAATATGGTTATTACCACGCTGTGGATGTGTCCGTCCACACAGCTGTGATCCGTTCTGATTTTAAGCCTGTACGTATCGTAACTGATTGGGCTTATAGTCCGTCCATAGAATCACTCGAAACCAATCTCATTGTCGCCAACGGGACCTTCGGCTTACGGAGTGAGTGCTCTAACCACTACACCATGCGGACTTTGGGTTATTCCATAAAATCGTTTGTACAGCTTTAAGATATTTTCTGCCATATCTTGCTCACTCTCCAGTGAAAATACTGCTTTCCGGCCAACCCATGGATATTGGGGCTGATTCAATTGCATCTGTTTCCCTAAAGTAGACTAAGTGAGCTCGCCACCGCCCTAATCTTCCTTCCATTTTTAACCGCTTTAAGAGCTTCCAATAATGTTTCTTTGCTTTACCGGTTTTCCTTGTATATGTTCTCTGCATCTATAAACCACCTCATCCAACTTAAGGAATATTTATGAATATTTGCCAGCCGCTTTCGATTCATTTATTCTACAAACAGCTCTTCATACTATGCTCCTCCTCGTATCTAAATTCAGCTGTTCTAATTTAAGAAGTTTTTATTTCAAAGGAAGAAATATCTAAAACAATAGAAGATCTTGAGCTCAATAAAGGACCTGGCCCTGATTTACTCCCTTTTTATTTTTCGTTCAACTGCAGAGACCCATTGATCTTACCCTTACATATCCTTATTAATAAATCTCTTTCTACCGGAATATTCTCCTCATCTTGGAAGTCATCACATTTAGCATCAATATATAAAAATAAAGGCAAGGGGTCGGTTAAAAATTACACAGGCATTGCTATCTTATTAGTTACACCAAAACTATTTGAAATAAAAAACTTTTAGAAAAAAAAGAAAACCGACTTCGGAATGCCCTAAAAAGGATGAAATAAATTTTATGGAAGCGGTGCCATATCACTTTTTCCCCGATTTTTGTGTGATGGTGCAGATGTTGGTAATATTTATGTTGAAATGGGGAAATTCATTTGGCACCGCTTCCAAAAAATTTATTTCATCCTTTTTAGGGCATTCCGAAGTCGGTTTTCTTTTTTTTCTAAAAGTTTTTTATTTCACTCTTTTTAGTGACAATTTTTTTCATTTCAAACCATTCAAAACTAAGTTTCTTGAATACATTGCATCATGTTCTCGTATATTAAAATATAATTTTCTTTCTGCAACGCAAAAACCACTACGGCTAAAATCTGCACCGTTCATTGGAATCGAATTTAATTTTGGTACATTTAATCCATGATCTCATCAACGTCTACCTTGATTTTAGATTTCATAATAATCCAATATGAATTGTAGCCTTGAAAAATTTTCAAATTTTGCATTCTGATCTTACCCTGAAGCGCTTTTTTATCGTGCAACTTTTGCGACCTTTGAGCGTCCGCCATTTCGTTTCAAATCGTTGGACTTTCGGCTTATTATTCTGAGCTTTGTCACACAATTGAATAAGTCGTTGTACTAGTTTTGATACAAACTGGAGCTATACTATGGCCAGAACAGAAATATTGCAGAAAATTTGGCGAAAATCGAAGCAAAACTGCGACCCCCTGGCACAAATTTCGTTATATCCTGTGTAGACTCACACATACAACCAACCACACTGATACATGTATATATACATATCTATATATATATATATATATATATATATATATATATAGACATATGTATTTATATATGTAAACATAAAGTTCACTCCGCAATCAATCTCATGAAATTTACTTAAAAATATCCTTCTTAACCGCATCATTCGTTCGCGTTTATTCTATACCCATCGCCTTCGTTTTCAATTAACTATGGCACCTAATTTTCATGAAAGTTTGAAGAAAATCATATCATATAGTTCAATGAAAACTCGCCTATGCATTTTCATCTTCATCTGTGAAGTTATGATCAATTATAGCAGGAAACGTATCTCTTTTTAGGTTGCGATTCTCGCCGGTTTTTAGTATGAAAATCACTAATTTTAGATTTCTGGGCATATGTTATAATGTATAATATTAACTGGAAAGTAACGAATCAACTCTATAATTTGAAATCACTGAGTCCTTATTATTTCTTCGGGGAGTTTTATAAATCCTATGTTTAACGTTTACATCTAAGGATGTAAGAAGAATCCTTTACTAAGCTCATCAGTAAGCAAAGGATGACTTTGGAAGAGAAAAGCATCCTGAAATGTTCCCTCTAACTATTGTTGAATTGTATTTATGCCACATTTAGAAGTAATTTATTGGTTATTTCCGGTAGAAACGATTGAATAAAATGTACCGTTTGTGCAGAAAATTAAGGATATTGATAATTTTTATCATTCGCTACCAAAGGACTCGGTATCTCCGTCAAATCCTTGAACAGTGCCAACTAATTGGCACTTTTCGTGCGAAAAGTTATTTAAACTCAATTTCTCGACACCAATGTATCATATTGAACTGATCGTATTTAGAGAGTCCTTGGAAGGATTAAAATTCTGTTCCGATACATTTTAGACCAATATGTTATCCTTCATTTGAAACCTCTACAATCAAAATCCTTACACGCGTCGATCAGTTATGCTGAAAAATCGGGGTGAAAGTCGGAATTTTTTTAGTTTTAAGGATAAAAGTCCTTTACCGTTACTTGAATTTCTTATCCTTTAAACGGGACCTAACTGGAAGAAAGACGTATCATTTGCCAAAAACAGGACTCTTCTATCTATCTCCGTTTGAAAGTTATGCGTGAACATACAAAAAAAAAAAGCAAAAAAAAAAATATACGCGATGAATTGATAACCTTCTTTCTTTTGGAAGTCGGTTAAAAATAGTCTGCTCTAAACTATCTCCCATTATTGAGCCAGAGTTCAATGATTAACAGCATGGTTTTCGTAAAAATCACTCCACCACAACGAATCTAGCCGTGATGGATTCTAGCATTTTCTGTGAACTGGAATCGGGGTACCAAATTGACGCGATCTACACGAATTTCAGTAAAGCTTTTGATCGGGTTAACCACGAAATCCTGATGCATAAGTATGGGTCAGGCTGCGAAAGGACCCCTACGGGTAGACGGGGGAGCTTACCCCGGATAATATAGTTGCGGTGATGCTCGAATCGGTTGACAAATGTTACCAGGTGGCACCTTATGCTCGGGCAGCCCTAAAAGATAGAAGGAACTCACTGCAGCCGGGGGCGTTGGGGCTGGGGGATCGCTTTTCTGAAACTGCCTCTTTCCCTCTCTATTCCCGATAGGAAAGAGATCCCCCAGCTTGAAGGCGCCTCACGGCATAACAAAACACGACCTGTCCCGAAGTAATGTGTCAAACGGTTTCAGGCTAGGTTCTCAGGTTGACACGGGAGGTGTTTAGTAGGTAACCAGTCGCCTTCTTGCGAGCATGGGGGTCCCACACTCTGTGCGTAAATGGCATTCACCTCTCAAACACAAAGAAACAGCATAAGCTGAAGAGATTCAGAATCGGTAGTTTTTTACTGAGCTGGCTTGGCTCACATCTCCATAATCGGCCTCATGACGTTAAATTTCAATGTTTCAAGTGTAAAAAAATAAATGTTTGCTCCGGTGTACCACAAGGCAGCCATCTAGGCCCTCTCTTTTTTAATATCTTCATTTCTAATCTTTCTAAGGTCCTGTCGGATATTCGTCATCTTTTCTATGCTGATGATCTTAAGATTTACCATATATTAAAGTCTCAAAAAGACATATTATTCCTCCAAAACAAAATCAACTCTCTGTTATTGTAGAATGGTCCAGAATTAACCAATCTTGTTGAATTTTGAAAAATGTCAGGTTATACGTTTTTCACGGCAACGCTTAACTTCAATCTACGGTTATCATCTTTACCATTACAAACTTAGCCGGGTGGATAGCATCGTAGACCTTGGTGTTACTTTGGAACGGAAAATGCGTTCCCATTTACTTTACAAGCATGTTCTCAGTAGGGCCAATAAGTTCTTGGGTTTCATCAAACACCGATCTGAAGAATTTGGGGTTGTGTAGGTCTTTCTTTACTTGCGTGAAAATGCTTGTCTAATCTGGGAGTCTAGCTTCAATATTCACGCTGATAGGATTGAGTTCGTTATTTTTGCGTTAAGATCATTATATGATCCGAGGAATCTTTTATATTTTGATATGAACATAGACTTCGGATCCTAAATGTAACAACACTGGCCTCCACAAGAACTATGTTGCTTGTTGCTTCGTATTTGATCTCCTTAGACGCACTACAGGGCTTTCCAATAAGAGGTGTTATTTTGATATTAAAAGAAAAATGCAATTTTTTAATATAAATGATCGGATGCTAATTTCATTAAAAAGAAGAAGGTATGCCGTTAATAGTGAAAAATAACATCAGGCAAATGACCACCACGACCACGCTTACAGGACCACATCCTTTTCATGAAATTTTCCATATCCAAATCCAATAAGAGGTGCTATTTGGATATTAAAAGAAAAATGCCACTTTTTAATATAAATGATCGGATGTTTATTTTATTATAAAGAAAAAGGTATGCCGTTGATAGTGAAAAAATAACATCAGGCAAATGACCACCACGACCACGCTTACAAGACCATATCCTTTTCATGCAATTTTCCATAACCAAATCCAGTAAAAGGTGTTATTTTGATATTAAAAGAAAAATGCTATTTTTTTACATAAATGATCGTTTGTTTACTTTATTATAAAAAAAAAGGTACGCCGTTAATAGTGAAAAATAACATCAGGCAAATGGCCACCACGACCACGCTTACAGGACCAAATCCTTATCATGAAATTTTCCATAACCAAATCGCAAAGTGGCTGCCCTACGTCCTCGATAGCCTCACGAATTCCATCTTTGAGGTCTTGAATCGACGCTGGGCTATTGGCATAGACCCTCTCTTTTACGTGGCCCCAAAGGAAGAAGCCGCACAAGATCTATTCAAAATAACACCTCTTATTGGAAAACCCCTTATTAAAACTCCATTCCTAACAGACAGAATTAAGGTCTATGAGATATCGTTATTCACTAGAAATTCTCGTCTGCTGATAGAAGAGCGACACCACGCAATTTACGTGGAAATGAGCCTGTAAACAGATGTTGCAAAACTCTTAGTTCACTAAGCACACTTTACTCTCCAGCCATTTCCAGAGTCAATTTCAAAGCCTTATTAACATATTAAGTACCTTATCCACCAAACTCTATCGTTTAAACCCAAGTAAAGAATGAAATTTTAATTGCATTATTAATTTTTATATTTTATATTTTTTGTAACGATGCCTCGTTTAGCAACGAAAACAAGTAATAAACGAATAAACAAGAATTAAAAAAAATTAAATTAACGTCAGGTCTTACCATTTAACAACTTAGGGAGAATTATGCGCACTATTACCCGACCACGCATGGACAAATATTTTAGTTACTTACTACCTCATAAAAGGCTGAGATGATAAATAAATTACACCAAACAATAAAACAAATCCTATTACAAATTGTAACACTATGTGAGTCCTAAGTAAACTAAAGTTCTACCTTAACCCAACAATATTCCCAAGCACAAAAATAACCTAACACACACAACATTCAACAATCAGTCTCACGTAACCTCAAAAGTAGTAGCGGCGAAAACCATGCGGTTGCATATTATTGTAAAAGACTCCTGCTTGGCTGCAGTACTTGCTGGAGCAGCCTACCTTGTTTGCTTTGTCTAAAATAACGATGTGCACCATAACCCACCGCGCACGATTACCCTACTCTCCCCTATCAGTTTTTGTCTAAGGTGTACTAGAGCCGACATAGCCAAAATGGACTGTTAGCAATTGGAGGATCTATTTTTATAGTTTGTTCTAACTTTGAACCACTCCAGCTCCCTTAGGAATGCGAATTCGGAAAAACGGTGATACTTTTAAGAAACGGAATATGACCCAAACGAATCAAAGCCCGATCGTCGTTACCAAAAAGCAACTTTTTTCAAGATTAATTAATTAAGAAGCTTTTTTATCCAGAGTGCACCAGAGTTGAGATAGCTAAATGGCCTATGTGAAATTGGCAGGTCGCCTATTTGCACATTTCCTCCCAACTTTGAACCGCTTTAGCTCTCTTGGGGATGAGAGTGATAATTTTAAGAAACTGTTCATTCACCAAAGTAAAGGGCCAGTGATTTTCCTGACTATAGGTATTTGCCTAGCGGCAGATCGAATCAAGAAGGGCTTCCCGATAGGTTTAGAGTTGAAAGCTAAATCAGGGGAAGTGAAATTTTTATTGGCACCAGAGTCGACGAGAAATTTCAAAATCCTGCCGCCACTGGTAGTATATTCTATATATGGTACGCTAGAGAGGCGTCCATCATAAAATTGAGCTGATTTTCTTCATGATCTTCAGGAGAATTCTCAAGCTGGTCCTGATAAATGACTTCTCCATGATCCGTGCCATCGGTGTAGTAAAGATCTTCAGTGTTGATATTTTCCGCTTGCTCCAGAACCTCCAAGTTATATAAACGTTGTGCTTTCCTTGGTAAGTTTGAAGATTCGTTTGATCGTTTTGCAGGTCGATTGACATAGTCTACTTGACGCGTCTGGATATAAGGATCAACTTCCATAGGGACAGGAGGTTTAGGATGGAAAGGTCTGGGTGGTGGATAGTTTTGTGGTGTAGGTGTCAAAGGTTTTTGATGAATTCTGCTGTACATCTGATTCCTTTCTTGAGTACCTATTTGTGGGCGAAAGGATGCTTGCCTAGTTGCATTGAAGTTTGGCCGAGGGTTTTGAATTTGATTAATGGGAGCTGAAATTAAATTAGTGTAATTCCCTCTGTGAATAGCATAATTCCTGAAATTCAAATTCTGGAATTCTAAGCAGGAAGCATAAGCTTGAATAACGGATAAACGACAAGTGATTTTATTGATCATTAATGTGAATTTATATACAATGAAATTATGCTTACATCTAATAATTTGTCATTCATAGTTCATTGCATGAAATAAGCAAAATTCAGGCAATGACCTATGAATGTTTCATTTGTGCTGATCATATGTGCATGCATATGCAAATAGAAAAAGTGCGTACATCGAATTTATGCAATTGCGTTCAATGCACTGTATAGATCATTGCATGCAGTGATGGGATATGCAGGCAATGACCCATGACAGTGAATGAAAGGTAATTTGCGCGCATATGCATTAATTAAGAAATTCAATTTTGGGTTCATATGTATTTGGATATGCATGTGCGCGCAAATATGCAAGGCGTTAATGAGCTGGATATGCATGAACATATTCCCGGGGCATGAAATGACAAGTTTCAATATGATTGTCTTCTTTGAGGCCGCAATCGAAATTCGCTTTGTGTTGCATCGGGGGATCCTGCCTTGTTGTGACTGCAATGACGTTGGTAACAGAAAATGAATCCCAAAATGAGGAGGATGATGATAGATATAACGCCGGCAGTGTTGGCAACCACGTGATACGGTTTTGGCAACTGTAAATATTGTTGAGATGCAAGGAGTTGTAAGTCATTTTTTAATTTCTTAATATCGTCAGTGTGGTTAAGTGTGAGTATGCGGTGAAGTTCAGGTCGGGTGTGTTGGTGCACATTGTCCGTAATGCCAGTGATATTTATAGTTACTGGAAGATCGTAGCCGCTTTTTATTCTGCTTTGGTAATGGTGATGAGCAGTTACTGTGTAAGGTCCATCCTTTAATGAACAATCCTTAAAGAAATGTAGAAGCCCCAATTTGAACAATTTGATTTGTTTTATTTGATTTCCGCAGACGACCGTTATTGGTGTTTCATTGCTGTGGAAATATATCCAGGAGTTAAGGTTGTATAGTTGGATCCATCTTTCGGCGGCGGGAACTGTTTCTATTTTACAGGTGTTTGGAAATTGTACTGGCTGGTCTATCAACTGGAGTTCACATTGTGCGGGGCCGGCGTTCCTTGTAAAAAAGGCGTGATTTTGATTGCAAATACGATTCCCATCAGGATCGACAAGACAGCGATCGAGCTCGTCCTTTGACAGTTGGTAGTAGTAATCCCTGTGAAGTGTTAGAGCCAAAAAGTTAGAGTTGGTTTGTATTTGGACGTATCTTGCGTGTAGTTCGAAAGCTAAAGGAATAATTTTAAATAGCTGGTAGATTTCATTTTTTACCAATGGTACGGTTATTTTAAAGATGGTTTTGTTTCTCGAAATCCTCGCCTCGATACTCATAAGCATGTAGAGCTGGGTTAGTAGCTTATCCATAGAGTGACCGGGAATGGTTAAAGTTGCCGGTATGTGCTCCCTAATTATTCGAATTTCGTTGGATAACTGGTCTGGAGAAAGAATTGAAGGGCTAACCTTTCCGTTCCGGCTGTCGGTCACAATGTTGAAAAGTAATGATTGCGTGTGTTCATAAGCTTCCATTATGGTTGCAAGATGTATCGCTAGAGTGTTGAACGTGGATAGGATTTGTTGCTCGTCCAGTACCTTATTTGTAGAATTAATCGTTTTCACGAAATTTCCAAAGTAGTTGTTGACTGTTCGCAGTTGTTTGTTAAAAAAGTCTCTGTCACGTGTAATTACATTCATAGTCGAGTCAATTAAAGAAGTCTGATTTTTAATGAGACTGAGTAAATGGTTGTCGTCAGTAGATATTCTGTCGATTGTTGATGACATCTCATCTGCATATTGCTGATCCAACAGGCCAAATAATTTGTTGCTGATTGTGCCAACGAAGTCAAATGGGGATCGTCTATGCCGGTTGATGCTGGTGTCCTTGTTAAGTAATAAATCATTCTTTATTGGAAGCTTGTCTACTCTTACTTGAAACTGGATTGCGAGTAGTGAGCACTGTCTATTATGTCCAAGGCTATCGCATATTTCTCTTATTCTTTTTACCTGAGCCTGAATATTTTGCAGCTCAATCCAGTAGTTCTGCATGTTATAATACACGATGATGTTCCAGTGGTCAGTAATCATAGAAATCTGGGAGATTTCTTCGAAGTAAGCGATTGTTCCGGATTTGAAAGGTGTTAACTAAATGTTGTCTTCTTCAGCGTATCCTTGCGTGGTAGGTGCTCCTTTGATGGATGGAACCAAGAATACAAGTAGTACTTGTGCGATGCGCGACAGTGATGATGAACTTATTTTTGCTCGATTCGGATTGGGTAGGCGCTCTGCTGGTGCTTGATGGTTCGGAGATGCGATCCTTTTCACGGTGGCATAGTATATCGTTGAAAAGCCAATTAGGGTTGATTGGTTGTATTTTGCGTTTTTTATTCTTGGCTCTGGTCACCAAAGCGCTGATTAAAGGTCCCGCTTGATTTTCACATTTTGTATCCGAGGTTGGTGTAGTCTTAGCAGTTGCAAGTTGTGCTTCATTTGGGTCTGATGCAGCCTCCTCCAGTGGTAACGGGCAAAGATTATGAACAGCTCTTCGAAGAATTCCCTGTGCGGTTTTGACGTCCACAACTCGAACGCGACCATCAGGACCTTTATGTTCAGCGACAACTCTTCCTAAGGCCCATTTTAGCGGTGGTGCATTGTCATCCTTGAGAAGAACTAACGTGCCGAGAGGAAGCGTTGATATTGAGCTTGCCCATTTTGTTGTGATTTGTAGATGTTGTAAATACTCTTTGCTCCATCGATTCCAAAAGTCCCATTGGCAAGCTTCGATTTGTTCTTTCCTCTTCAAGAGTGACATTTTTTTGTCGGGAGAATGTGGGTTAGGGATAGTTGTTAAGGATTCGCCAATCAAAAAATGAGCAGGAGTAAGGGGTTGCAGGTCATTTGGGTTGTTGGAGAGTGGAGTGAGGGGTCTGGAGTTCAGTATTGCTTCTATTTCGCTGATGATAGTATTCAACTCTTCATATGTAAGAGATGCACTGCTCATCACTCGTTTTAAGTGGTATTTGGCAGCCTTCACCGCCGCTTCCCATAATCCACCGAAATGTGGAGATCTTTGCGGGATAAACTTCCATATGGTTTGTTCATCCGTACAGTACTGCCCAATATCGAGCTGTGTGTTTGGATTCGCAATCAGTTTCTGCAGCTCATTTATTTCGTTTTTGGCACCAATGAAATTTGTTGCGTTGTCGCAAAATATCTTAGCTGGTTTGCCTCTTCTGGCCATAAAACGTTTAAGGGCGCCCAGAAAGGCGTCTTTGGTTAAATCGGAAACTAGTTCCAAGTGTACCGCCTTGGTGGCAAAACTTACAAAAACAGATATGTAGGATTTGGTGGGAGACTTACCCCGTATCCTATAATGAATGTAAATAGGACCACAAAAATCAATGCCAACATTTTTAAATGGACGTGACGGTTGAATGCGCTCTGCTGGCAGGTCTCCCATTATTTGTTCTAGGAGTTTTGGTTTGGCCCTGTAACAACGAATGCAGTTATTAACAATAGTTGTTGCTAGCTGCTTGCCTCTCAGAGGCCAATATTGTTGTCGGATGATGTTAAGAAGGCCTGTGGGGCCCACATGTAAATGCCTTTGATGAATGTCTTGCACCAGTAATTTGACGAAACTGTCAGAATGAGGTAACAAAATAGGATGTTTTGCATCATAGTCTACGACTGATTTTTGGAGCCTCCCACCGACTCGAATGAGGCCTTCTGCGTCTATATATGGTTTCATTGGACTTAATGGGTTTTTTTGGGCAATATTGGTGTCCTTTTCAAAATGTTCACTTCTTTATTGAAAGCGGATCCTTGAATAGTTCTAAACAGGATAGATAGGGCATTTTCAGTTTCTGCAGGTTTTAAGAGTCCAGTTTTCCGTTCTGATCGAGGCCTTCTAAGGTTTTCTGTAAATCTCAATATGTAAGCTAGGGTGTTTGTTAGAAATTTGAACGAATTTCTATGGTTGATTGATTCTAAGGTTGATGTTGAGATTTGAGCTAGGAGAGTGGTTTTAGATTTCCGGAACTCACAATCATCGTATGCCTGTTTGGTTGGCATTTTGGGCCAGTTACAACAAAGACCCTTGAGAAATTCTGGTCCATTGAACCACATCGTTGACGACAGTAGTTCGCTTGGTGTTGTGCCCCTCGATAGCATGTCTGCTGGGTTAACATCTGTGGGAACGTAATTCCATTGTGTCTTATGAGAGTGTTCTTGAATGTATGCTATTCTATTTGCCACGAAAGTTTTAAAGTTAGAGGAAGAGGCATTAATTCTTGCTAAAGTTATGGTTGAATCTGTCCAGTAATGCGTTTGCTCTACTTGAATGCATACTGATTTTTGGACTTTCTCCATTAGTGTAACCAAAAGTTGAGCTGCACATAATTCAAGTCGAGAAGTGCTCAGCTTTTTTAGTGGGGCAACTCGTGATTTGGCGCACAAAAGACGACAACAGTAGGAGCCTTCATAAAAAGACTGTATGTAAACAACGGCTCCATAGGCTTTATCGCTTGCATCGGAAAATCCGTGTAAATGTACCTTTGAATTGATGCCACTTGATAACACGAATCGAGGAATTGTGAAAGAGTTTGATTGTTGGAGTTGTTGCCTAAACTTAATCCATTTTGATTCGAATTCTGGGGTCAGTCTTGTATCCCAGTCTATTTTCATCTGCCATAGCTCTTGTAAAAAAATCTTGCCTAATACAACAATCGGGTTAATTAGTCCTAATGGGTCATATATAAGGGCTACATCTTTAAGGACGGAACGTTTGGTTATTTCTCTTTGTGGTGACAATTCCACTCGAACTGAATAGACATCTGTCTCCGGGCACCAGATAAGTCCCAGTGACTTAGTGTGCAGCTCGTCTTCTGCGTCAAAAGATGCCATAGTTTCTCGTTGATCCTTGGGAATTGATTGGAGCAATGCTGGATGGTTTGCGCACCATTTACGCAATTGAAATCCCCCTCTGACGAGCATATTTCTGAGTTAAGTCTGTATTTGTATGGCTTCTTCTAAGTTGTAGAGCCTGTGATAATGTCATCCACATAGAAGTCACGGAGTGCCGTTTTAGAGCCCAATAGATAGTTCTCTTTTTGCTCAGTTGCTAAGTGCTGTAATGCTTTTGTTGCAAGATATGGAGCACAAGAAGTACCGTACGTTACTGTACGTAATCGGTAAATTTTTAATTCTTTAGAAGAACCATCTCTCCAAACGATAAGTTGGAAGTTACGATCTTCTGGAGAGACTAGTATTTGACGGTACGTTTTCATTATATCTGCAGTAAACACAAATTTATGCAGCCGGAATCGTAACAGTAATGAAAATAATTCATCCTGAATGGTAGGGCCGACCATGAGAATGTCGTTCAGAGCCTTATTATTCGATGATCTACAGGACCCATCAAACACTACCCTCAATTTCGTCGTAGTGCTATCTGGTTTGAATACACAGTGGTGTGGAAGGTAATAGTGATCTTTTGGAATGGTTTTTGGTTCAACAGGTTCCATATGCCGAAGCTGTAGCAGCTCGTCCATAAATGCTGTGTATTGAAGTCTTAGGTCAGGATTTTTTTGCAACCGTCTTTCTTGATTGAAGAAACGACAAACTGCAATTTTTTTTGATTCACCCAATTCGATTGATGCGTCTTTAAAGGGAAGTCTTACTATGAATCGACCTTCATGGTTCTTTTTAAGAGTCTTGTAGAAGAAATCTTCACATTCTTTCTCTTCACTGGTAAGTGGATTAGCTCTATATTGAATGTTTTCGAGTTCCCAAAACTTCTCCAGGTGGGAGTCTAGGCTATTGGTAGAAATACCGCAAATAAAGGTTGAAGGTGGGTGATCACATTTGGCCTTTCCAAGAATGATCCATCCCAGAACTGAATTTTGAAGCGTCGGCAGATTTGGTGAGGATTTGATCTGACCAGCAGCCATTATATCGGCGTAGATGTCTGCTCCTAATAAAATGTCAACTCGACGAGGGATATTAAACTCAGGATCCGCGAGATCAATGTTGCTTGGGATGGGCCAAGACGTTGTATCCAAACTTCGACTTGGCTGATGCGAGGTTATCTCAGGGATAATGATCGCTTCAATTACTGTTTTGAAATCGCTTACCCTGGACTGAATTGTCAACATAACTCTCCCTTGTGTATTTAATTTTGAGCCCCCAATGCCGCTTATTTCAATTGATTGTGTGAGGCCTTTAAAACCAAGCTTATGAAGCAACTTCTCTGTAATAAAGTTGAGTTGTGAGCCAGAATCTAAAATCGCTCTACTTGTTTTAAAGTTCCCATCCTTGCTTTTGACTTTGACCATAGCGGTGCCGAGGAACACATAGCTTATTGCTTTAACACAAATTAAAGCTGAGTGGTTCAATTCACTTGCGGGTTTTGTTGTGAATTGTGCGTCAGAATCGGATAGTAGTGCTTCTGATTGTGCTATATTCTCTTCAAAATCAAAGTGCAGTAATGTGTGGTGTTTTTTGTTACACTTGTAGCAATTTCTAGAAGAGCAGTGTTTGATTGTGTGACCAGCTTGAAGACAATTTAGGCACCTTTGTAGCTTCTTAATAGTCGCTAATCTATCTTTTACCGAGAGTTGGAGGAATCTTGAGCACTGACGTAAATTATTGCATTGTTTTTTGCAAAACGTACATGAGTTTTTTTCTTTTGTGCTCAAAAATGCGGATTGTCGTTTCTCATTTTTTTTATCTACTGTCAGCAATATTGTCTAAAAGCTGGAACCTGGTTTCAATGAAATTGAGAAAGTTGTTTAGTTTTGGAAATTGGCGTGGGTTATCAAGAGATTGCTCAAAGAGACGGTGAGTTTCTTTATCTACTTTCTGAAGTAGTAAATGCACAATAATAGGATCCCAACTAGATGTCTCTATCCCCAAATTCGTGATACCACAAAGCGACTCTTTGATCGTATCGTGTAAACGTTTCAAATGTGTTGCAGTCTCAGCAAATGCAACTGGGATACTTAAAATGCTATTTAAAAAGGCTGTAACAATAAGGCGTTGGTTTTCATACCTGTTACGCAAAATTTGCCATGCGGTTTGATAGTTTTCCTTCGTGATGGGAAGATGTTCGATTAATCGACTGGCCTCTCCTTCTAGATTCGATCGTAGATAAAAGAGCCTCTGGGTGTCGGGTAGCGCTTGGTTATCGATTATCTGCTTAAATAACTCTGAAAATGAAAACCACTTTAGGTAATCGCCTGAAAATGTCGGAATGTTAACTTTCGGTGACTTAAACGATGAGTTCAATGGACGAGTGTCTGTTGGAGTGGAGCCATTCTTCTCCATAATCTCCATTAACTTAACAATTGTAGCTTGGTAGTTCTTTTCTAGGGATGACACGCATTCTGTGTCATAATTACTACTCTCAGCTGCTAGCTCGTGATGAGCACTGAAGATAGTTTCCCAATATTTTGTCAGCGTAGACAAATGTTGTTGACAAAAAATTGTTGAACGATTTGAGTTTTCGCCTAGCAAATCGTTGACCAATTTTATTGAGTCATTCATTGAAGCAATCAATGATAATTGTTTCTTGACTGACTTTTCGGGAACGGAAACTGGTTATAATTTTTCCAAATCCCGTAAACCGTCTTCTAACTCACCCTTGAGTTCCTCATATATTTCGCGCACCTGGGCTGGATAGTTTACCTTGAAGTATGCGTGATCCTTGTTTGCTGCTCGCAAAAGCTGAATCTCTGCATCTCGTAACTGGAAAGCAGCCCAATCTGACTCTAATTTATGTAACCGATTTTCATAATATCGTCTGTTTTTCCTTGACTTAGAGTCCTTGAAGAAATTAGATAAGTACCTTTCAACAGCCTGTCCTCCATTGAAGATAAAAATATTTATCTGCAAGTGAATAAGGAAAAAAATTAATAGAGTGTCGATTGAAGTGAACAAAATGGGTGCAAATAAACTAAGTATCTTCTGAATGAGAAATACTTAGACAAAATTAACGAAAAACTCAATGCAGTGTTCACTGTCCCAACTTGGACAACTGGGGACACCAATGTTCATTCACCAAAGTAAAACTCTCAGGATTAAACTTTCAATAACTACCAAACTTGAAACGAACGTCTTGAATAACGGATAAACGACAAGTGATTTTATTGATCATTAATGTGAATTTATATACAATGAAATTATGCTTACATCTAATAATTTGTCATTCATTGTTCATTGCATGAAATAAGCAAAATTCAGGCAATGACCTATGAATGTTTCATTTGTGCTGATCATATGTGCATGCACATGCAAATAGAAAAAGTGCGTACATCGAATTTATGCAATTGCGTTCAATGCACTGTATAGATCATTGCATGCAGTGATGGGATATGCAGGCAATGACCCATGACAGTGAATGAAAGGTAATTTGCGCGCATATGCATTAATTAAGAAATTCAATTTTGGGTTCATATGTATTTGGATATGCATGTGCGCGCAAATATGCAAGGCGTTAATGAGCTGGATATGCATGAACAGAAACCTTAGCCAGAAGAATGTTTTGGCAGTTGGAAAACGTTTAAAAGTATAAGTTTTTGTACAGAGCGCTTCAAAGCTGAGAACTAAAACGGCCTGTTTTAAATTGGAATATCATCACATTTCTCTCTGACTTTGAACTACTCTAGCTTCCCTAGGAGTACAAGTTTGGAAAAACTCCTGCTGCAGGAGGAGCGGAATGAATTGATCATAATGAAAACCTTTAGCAATTATTTCATCTCAACATAAGATTAATCAGAATTTCATAAGTGTTAAAGGAGACTTAAAATGTCTGAAGCACCAGTTCACATTAAACGCTGTTTTATGAATCGATGCTAATTCTAAGCTCAGGATTAGAATTTGCTGTTCATTTGGCAACATTAATGCAGCAGTTCAGTATTTATCAAAATTATTTCTGCCACTTACAAATCACGTATATTATTTATTATTATATTACAACGGATACCCAAAAAGGTAATCGTTGGAAGAGCTGATTGGCGGAGACCAGTGGGGATGTTGAGGAAATACTGGTCGAACTCGGTCGGTGAACTCAAAATGAGAACAAGCTGGGTACGAAGAACGTATGATATGTAATAGTGTTTAATAGTGAATAGACTCCATAAAAACTTCAAGAACATCGACAACAATTACATACAACAAAAGAAAAACCATTGCTATACCATATTAATTTGGTACCATTTTGTTGTAATATAACTAACAACTATTGACTGAATGAAATCTTAAAGATGTTTTTATTATTCATTTTATCTGGAAACCAGAAGGTCCAATAAGTGTGGTGTCTGGTTCAATCAAAAGCCGAATGATAAAAACCCGTACATTGTTTTTCTTGTACTCGGCTGTTACTTCCGTAAATGTGATATAGCTTTATTGAAAATTCCAGGCTGTAAATTTAAAATTAAGGGCACCCGTATGAATCCACTGGAGAAAATATTGTATTTAAAAATTCTACTATTAGTGACAAAGTTGTGTCAATTAAACTTCTAAGTTATTTCTTATTGTTGTTGTACTGCCACATCTAAAATGAAAGTTTTCATGAAGAACTAATAGCCTGTACTTTCAATACTGAAGTTATGCAAAATAACTTAAATTTACTCAATATTCACTTGTTGAACAGATTTTAAAGATGTGCATAATATACGAGCATGATATATCATACAAACCCTAACAAGCCCGTAGTTTCTCTGTCGATTGCAAGCGCATATTGTTCAATAGCCACGTATTGCTGTTGTTTTAACACTGAAAGTTTAAACTACCACAACTTCATTAAATACTATTCGATTCTTCTATCCAAGTTATTATGCATATAAGTAGTCATCTAGTAAGGTTCCAGTTAATTCAAGAGTACCCTCACGATTTTATACATATAACTTTTCAGGTATTTTTCGTTGTTGTGCTCATAAAGAACTACTTCCATGATTTTTTCCAGATTTTTTGGACCACAGGTGTTCAATCGCGAGGGGAGCACAATTTTTTCGTTTTCTTCCGCTTCACCTGTCTACTCCGTCATATATATTGCAATTGTAATACCAGATATTAAAAGAGCTCATCAAGACCTTTCATATAATACTCTACTCGAATATCTTTAGCGAAAAATTTTTTTAAGGGTTCACAATCATGTATGGGGGGAACCGCCTTAAACGCCGTTAAAATTGTTTTTCATTAACCAGAAATGTCTGAGCTGTTCACAAAATTTTATAACTGCAGCTTCTAAAGTTAATGAGGAAATTTGGTGTGACGCATTGACGCACAGGTCCCGATTTTAATAGGGCATTGTAAAAAAAATTTTTTAACAAAACCTGTCAATAAGAAACCCACCTTCAAAATGCACTAAATAGGAGGGAATAATATTTGTCAAAAATCGGTGCTAAGCCAGCTGCCCCATTTTGTACAAGTGGGGGACAGGAGTTTGTTGACTAATCAAACCAAATCGGACACAAACTGATTTTGCGCCGGTTCCAAACATTTTATATCATTTTATACAGAGCGTTTTGAAGTCGAGTTTCTTTTTTTCTTTTGTTTTTTTTTTTTTTTTTTTGAATAAAAAATGTTTCTTGGCTTCAATCTACTATAAATATGAAATCTCGTCATACAACGCCTGAAGCTTTAACAGCTGACTTGTGAGTAATTATTTTTGCTTTAAACGTAATATTTTTGACACTACAAGATCTACCTATGGATATTCTATGGATTTATTGAACGCCCTATCTATGAATAAACGGAGAACACTTCAATAAAAGATTATAAATGTTGCTTAACCAGCGCTACTTTGATTTTTGTTTTCTGCCAGATACCGATATTTCAGGGGGATTGTCTCCTTCATCAGTGTTGATATTCAAAAGCTATGTCCTCTTTACATTGGATTTTATAACAGCGGTTTTGTTTGGGCCAATAAAAGATAATAAGCTTCAAGGACTTTTTTAAGCAATGGTTATGTCACGAGTAATTAACGGAATCAAGGTGACTAACCTGATACATTTGAAAGAAAACTAACTTATAACAATCACCAAATTATCTTATTAAAGTTACGCCAACTTCGTCAGGTCACTGTAGCCGTTGTCAATGCCCATGCCCTTCCTTTTTTCTTCGGACGAAAACTAACATAACAATTACCAAATTATCTTATTAAAGTTACACCAACTGCGTCAGGTCCCTGTAGCCGTTGTCAATGCCCATGCCCTTCCTTTTTTCTTCCGGGACTCACGATATCCACAAACTTTGGCATGCATCTAGTTTCCTCCGATCCCCTACTTTCTGCGCTCTTCCCGGATTCTCCCAAGTAATTTCATATTTTTCTCCAATCATATACCTCGTTTAGAAATTTATTCCCCTTCTTTGTTGTGTTCTTGCCATCTGATTTTCGCTAATCGTTTGTTTGCCCGATATACGAGTAGGGCATGTCGCACTCCGAGTATGTGATCTTATAGATACCTCCTCCTTCTTCCTTGTTCCTCATATTCTTTGCTGATCATAATGCTACATCTAGGCTATATCTTTTACTGGCGTAGGCCGGACTGTTTCCCGTCTTTCCTATTATCCGTTCGAGCTTTCGTTGTTGCCTGAAGTTCCTGTTTGAAAAATGTCGTCAGCTGATTTTATCCTTTGCTCCTCATCCTTTTGCCGTACCCATTGTTTGATTGTTTTCCGGCTGCACCCATTTTTTATCGTTGTATCCATAATGCATTCGTTCTACGATTGTAATCTCTCGTTCGTCATTGGTTCCGTAACCATCCGATAAATTATCGTATTATACGCCGCCATTTTTTGCCCATACGTGTGGTTCGACTCGCTCGCTGTCATCCTTTGCGTGGTCGTTTCCTTTCTATATATGTCAAATTTAAGTTTTCCTGGCCCTTTAATTATTTTGATGTCCAGGCAGGGTGATTGACTGTTCTTTACCTTCTCCAGTGTAAAGCCTATCCGCGGCTGTATATTGTTCAGCTCCCCCAAAAGTTTTTCCGCTTCCTCGTTTTTGATCACCGTAAAGCTGTCGCCCACGTACCTGATCCGAATGATCGGTACTATGTCCTTGTTTTCAAACTCCGTCTCCTGCCAGTCTATGAAGATGTCGCTTAAGATAGGGCAGAGAAGGTTGCCCATTTGTATTAATCGAGCAGTCCGCCCACGAACTGCTCTCATCCGCAACGGGTATGCTGTTTTGGCGGCAATGTTATGCCATAAACTTTGTGCATACTATTGCGTAGCGATACCTAGCAGATATCGGTCATTCCTACACTATTTCAGATACCTGCTACTACTCACCACCTGAAGTCGTCTGTGTGCGGAGTAAAGCTCTTTCCCTGAACAAGTACTTGACGTCGGTAGTGTGGTGTCGGATTTGGGAGGCTTCCTCATACGTCGCGTTCGGTCTGTCAAGTTTTACCCTCGAGTATGCTGAAGTTCGCGCTCGACGGAGCGCAATGTAGATCAAAGGTTAATGTCATCAGTGGGATTTTGGTAGTGGAAAATGTTCAGCAAATTTGTGGCGAGTATCGATTTCGTGCGTGAAAACATGTTAACGTCTTTCTCGCCTGCCTCGTTCCGTCCTCATTGCCTTCGTCTTTTTAGTCGTGGTCGTCACAGTCGAAGCTGTTATCGATCACTTTTTCGCAATGGACACTAGACCAGTAGTTTTGCTGTTGTACTGTAGAGTGTTAGGGTAATTCTTGGTTGTAATTGACGTTGGGTTCAAAGTTCACCGTACCCAGTGGCCCCAGAGATAAGGTTTGGAAACAATTTGCTTGATTGCCTCATGGTAGAGTCGCTCAGACCAGCAGCCAGTAGTGATCCAGGTCAAACCTCGCCCAACGATCGAGTCGCAAGTCGCAATTGCCCCGTGATATTCGAATGGCAAGTGTGGTCCACTCAGACAAAGAGAAAAACACAAAATAAAATAACAGGGACCAGTTGACGTAGTAACCAGCTACGCTTCCACTTTTTGTGTTTTCTGTGTTTTTCTATCCAGACCGAAACCTGGCTCCGTCAAATGAATGAAATTCCCTGGCAAATGAGTTTTTTGTGGACGTATTTCGGATGGTTAACTACACCAGCTACAACACCATAGCAAGTAGTAGTTGTTGACGAATGCAAGATTTGCTTTGGAGGCAAACTACAAGCATCCGAGGAGGCTGCAGACAAAACAGAGCCGTAGTGGTCACCCTCTTTTGACGCATGTTGGTTTTGATTGGTCTCGGTGCAGCAAAGACGGAATATCAAACTCTGCTTGTGTGGCATCAACTGAATCGAGTTTCTAGCCAAATACACAATTTGAAACGGATCTATGACAATTATTGCCCAAATGCTCACCACGCCTACGGTGGCATACTTCTATCCGGTGGTCCATATTTTCAATGACTCTGAGACATAATTGAGGTTCAATGTCGTTAATGGACTGAATTATCTCATCCTTTAGCTCTTGTATCGTTTTTGGCTTATTGTTGTATGCTTTTTCTTTTAAATATCCTCAGAGAAAGAAGACCAACGGTGTCAAATCACATGATCGTGGCGGCCAATTAACAGCGCCACAACGCGAGATAACACGGCCATTGAATTTCTCGCGCAAAAGAGCCATTGTTTCGTTGGCTGTGTGGCAAGTGACACCATCCTGTCGGAACCACATATCATCCAGGTCCATAACCTCAATTTCTGGCCACAAGAAGTCTGTTATCATCTCGCAATAGCGAACACCATCCACGGTCACTGCTTCTCCGTCCTCATCTTCGAAGAAGTACGGTCCGATGACACCGCCAGTCCATAAACCGCTCTACCCAGTTACTCTTTGTGGATGTATCAGCTTTTCAACAATCACAATCTACTGAGCTGAAAGTGTACCTCGTCGCTGAATATGATTTTCTATGTAAAGTCACCATCCACTTCTGTCTGTTCAAACAACCATTCCCTTCTGTCTGTTCAACCAAACATTCGGCGTATTGCCGATGCTTGAAATGGTCAGTAGGCTACAGTTCTTGAGTCAATTGAACCTGGTAAGCGTGCAAATTCAAAATTCGCATCAACAATGTTCGTGAGATGTTCAATTGTTGGGCGCGACGACGAGTCGAGGTTGACGGCTCTGCTGCCACACTATCGCGAATAACAGCTATGTTTTCCGCAAAACGAACCGGGCGAGCATGCACACGTAATTTCACAGACTCGATTTGCTGAAATTTGCGCACAATTTTCCGATTGTGAACACATTTAGCCGATTATGCTGACCAAAAAAATCACGAAGTGCACGAAATGCATTTTGATTTGAATGCCCATCTTCGTAAAAGGCTTCAACAACCTTAACGTGCTGCTCAATTGTGTACCTCTCCATGGTTGAATTTGTCGAACAACGAAACAAAGAAATGTCAAATTAAGTTGGGCGAAAAACTTGACGTTAAGGTGTGACTCACAATTAACATCGTGTATTATGGATCGACCAACCTTTACAAGTACGATGATGAAGTGCAATTAATAATAATTGCCGTGAATCTCGAAAACACCGGCAAAACTCTGAGAGAAGGAACAATCGAAGTGAATATAATTCAACTTTCTGGACGACCTTGGTGGTAATCTCGCTGAGGATTTATGTGGACGTGCATAGGTGAAGCCAATAGATAATCGTAATAAAAGTACTGTGTCGCTGTTATCAAAAGTGAATGGAGTGAAGCCCTGAGTGTTTATGTGTCCCTTAACTACAAATAATAAAAAAAGGTGCGTGCCTCCCGGAAAGTGAATTCTCCTATTTTATCAGGGCGGTTGATCGACGAACGATTTATTTACCAGTAGTAAAAGTGGATGAAGTTTATGTAAGACTGATGAAGATGATACAGAAAGAATGAATATGAATTGCTGAGATGAATATACCACTCGGTCGTCTCATATAGAGAATTTTTAATGGATATGGAACCCGCCACGCTGACTGGATACTCCTATTCTGAGCTAGGCATTGGGCTGTAGCTCCTTCCTTTCTCAGTCGTTACAGGGGCTGTTGCTGGGTAGAGCGGCCTTCCACATGGGAGTCTGATTTATCTTAAAGCTTTATATGATTCAATTTCATAAAATTTTAATATGAATCTGAAACATTTTATTTTTCATTTTCCGGAAAGGTTCATAAAAATTGCTTTATTATGATTTTTTCAAGTAAATGAAAAATAAATGGCCACGTCTACAATGGATCTTGATCCGGATGGGGGTTGCGAGGGGGCATTGCTTCCACCTGGATGCCTCACTCTTAATTTGGGGGTGTTAAGACTTCGGAGTAAGGACTAAATCGTCTCGCGTCCCCTTATGTAGGTTACCTCGGCCTCGATACCGTCGAAACAATATATTATGATCGAATAATTCTTGAATGCGAAATTTTTTGTAGTGGGCCCTTGTGTTGGGCCCACTACAAAAACCCGTCCCACGACACCGCAATGCTAGCCTGCAAGCGCATTCACGCTTCTCCGGCCAATATCTTTGCTTGTTCGGACATTTAGAACATCCATAAAACACTAGACACTACACTGCATTGCACCTTAAAATAGCCACAAGTAGAAAAATAAGACGACTGTTTGTTGAGGAGCATTTTTAATCTTTCATTTATTTTAGGTGCTATTAATCCGAAAATAGGTACTGGAGAAAACTTATTTTACCATATCTATTTCACCCTCATTAGGGCAGTTTCAAGTCGATTTATGTTTATTTTCGCAATTTTTACCTCACTCCTTTCCTGAGTGTTTTTAGGTTCAAGTAATGCGATCTAATATTCTTTCACTTGTTTGTCGTACGTTATTATGATGATCTGTTGTGTATTGTTGAACTTTAACTATTTTTCAGTTATTTTCGTCTTTCCTTTACGCTAATGCAGCTATTTTGTAATTTAAAAAATTCTTTATAAATAGACGTATCTAGTAAATAAATAACTTTGTTAATCAAAGTCAAAGTCTCGAAAACAGGCTAAATTTGTCCTATTTTCAAATTGGAGAGACGTCAAAAAATCTCACCCCCTGTACTGTTCAATAAACGTGTGGTCTGATACAAGACTCGACAAACAGGTCACAACGCAAAACTTACCTAATTCTCAATTTTCCTAATCTATTTATAATTCATAGCCCAAAGGAACATCACGCATCAACTCATTTTACAAAATATTTACTTCATACTAATTTTTCGTATCTCTGCTCACGGCCAACAACCCTCTTTCCATTCGCCTCGCTTTTAGAGAAAGGGCAGCATTTCCACCGCCTAACGAATCATTAATGAAATATTTCTCATCCATTTTCAGAATTTCCAGTTTTTATTTTGTTTTTTTTTTTCTAGGACGACCAGCAATAACTACAAGGAAGTTGCGTTATTCAGTGCCTATATCCTTAATTTCTTAACGTATTTATTACGCGAGCCTCGTTCCTGCATTGTAGAAACGGTGTTAGTAGGCAGTTACCCTTCGAGCAAGATACGACGTATATTTTTGATACCATGTCAACGATAAGTAGGTCCCCTTGAATTGTTTTTTAAGTATTTCGTACTTACTAAGCAAAAGTTTATACTAATAAGAAATCTCAAATAGTTTCCCTGGCCAAGATAATAGCATTCCTGCAATCCTAACCAAGTTTTGCAAAAGCCTTCCATCGGACTCTTTCCGGGGGCCATAGACATTTTCTATTATCTCCCCTGTGTCCGCTTGTTGTTAGGTGATATAAAAAAGGACTCTGTGGACATCATAGAACGAGGCATCTTATGCAAAATTTTATTTAACATGTTAATGAAGAAATATCTCAATCACGAGAATAGTACGGGCAGAAGAAAGATGTATTCAAAGTCAGTTGGGAGAAATGCGGATCTGATCCGGTTGAGTTAATTAAATTTTTTGTTCATTTCCCACTGTGATTTTGTTTTGATTGGAAACTCTCGCCGAGAGGATGCTTATCGACTCATTGCACTTTATAATATCTGTGAAGCGATTCAGGCACGTACACCGCAAGGCCACATTCCAGCATGCACACCCCATTGCACATAAGGAGCTTGACTGAATAGCATTCACACTGAATTCGTTCGAATTCCAGATCCTATTTCACTCATTTTGCCGTGAATGCCCGGATGTAGGATGGAAAAGAAAAGGAAAAAAGACAAACTTTTCGGCAGAGTTTTTTAAACTTTATGTTTTCTGACATTATTTTGAAACTCAAGAATTTCCCATCAGAAGGATGCCGACGAAAACGTTTCCACCGAGGACTCTCCGCCATATTGTCACACAAAACTCGCTCGCGCTCGAAGGGATGCACATGCTCAGCTGCAATCGTTTGTGGATTGGAAAATATTTACATGTGTTCCTAGAATAGGGTGTTGGAGCAAGCCGGAGCACATTTTCACAACATCCGCGGAGGAGGCAGGGGTGTGGGAGCTGTTGAAGTTGAAAAGTGGAACACGGGGTGAAGTGTAGCGCGCGAGACGAGAAATAGTGAAATGCTCGCGACGCATGATAGGCGTGTGGGGGTGGATGTGGCACGAGGGTAGCTAATTTCACTTTGATCAATAGTCGGTTGTTGGGGGTTGAAGGCGATTGCGCTCTAGGTCGCTGCACCTGACCAACCAGTTTGAGTCCGGTTGGGTGGGGTTGGTGCGGGTGTGCGACGGTCAGTCTGCCGGAAGGTTGTTGGCTGGCTGGCAAGCTGATTGTTGTGGGGCAGTGGGCCAAAAATGTTATTGGAACAATTTCCGAAATGTATTATGTTCGCAATTATAGGAGAGTGACCGGGACCCCCGAACTTTTCGGGGCGCACAAGGAAATCAATCTTATGATGAAGTGCACAGCTGCCTTAAATTGAATTATCAGGGGGTATTCGTAACAACGAGTATGACGATATAAAGCTAGAACACTACAAGGATAATTAATCGAGATTGTGTCTTTGGCAAGCGAAAAGAAGCATCCTTGTTTGGTTCAAATTTTCCCAACTATTTGCTACTACTATTTAGTTTGGTTTTTCACTATTAAGGAGTACAAGGGTACAAACCTCGTGGGGAGTATAGTAGAGTGTTGTAAACAAAATTTAACAGTCGACTTGAATCTGCGTTTCGTGTGTGTTGCTTGGAAGCAGGACACATAGTGAGCGTGCAACTGATTGAGCATTTTCCTTTCAGGTCCTGCCTGCTCCCCAGCGTGGCTGTTGAGCATGTTAGTACGTAGCAACGTCTACATTGAATACACACACCAGCCTGCCAGTCGGCATGCTTGTTCGCTCTCTCGTACGTAATCTTTCCATCCTATAGGTTGTTCCGCATCCATTGAAATAAAAGTGAGCCTTCCACTCATTTTGTCGTTCCTCGTCGCGATTTTTTCGGAGCAACTGTATCAAATAGTCCGCTTTGATCATAGAAATTCGTGTGTTATTTATTCGGGACTCGCGGATTGTTCGTGGACGTTCAAAACCAGAAGTAAAATCTTCAAGACGTTCCTTTTCACTTCCGACTGTGTGTAACGTGCGCTCGTATTCTTTTCGAACGGGGAAACAGTGCAGGAAATCCTGATGCGTGAAATTTTCTAGGATAGCATGGAGACATTGAGAAAATACGCTATGCTGGCCACTGGAGTTCAATAGGGTGTAAGAGGACATAAGGCAGGACACCAACGACCTTTCCACTCTAATGTCGGATGATTCCGAGTGCGGTATACGACTGACATTGTACTTATTTGTGAAAAACGACCTAAGGAACGCATTCCAGTACACCCACTGCTGCTTTTCTACACCCTGCCAGCCGAAGAACCCGTGAAAGCCGCGAGAACGCATCGGAAAACTCGCCTCATTAATTAAATAACGTTCCATGTTTATCTTCATGTCATCAGTGAGGCCCGAGCAAAAGTTTGTGGATACTCATCTTTCTTGTGTTTGTCAAGAAACTTCCACGGTTGAAAAAGTGCAAGACAGTCCAGCGCGACTAATCGTAAGCGAGTTTTCCCGCGAGAAACAAATGTGACGAGACGCGATAAGTTTTCCTTTATTTTATCGCCATAGTTGCGGTTCTCATTGTTGCGGTCGTTACGCTTTGATGGCAACAACTTCGATAGTTGATGCTTGTTGTGTACTTGTTACAGACGAGAAAAGGTTCCCGGACACGGAAAACGAAGAGCCAGCAACATAAGATGCTCCTAGTGCCATTTGCACCCGTTCAAAAAGCACAGGCAAAAGCAACAGCGAGCAACAACAACAACAATCCCCAAAACAACTTCGCGGAGGGACACTCGCGTTCAGGGTAACAACAATCATGGACACGCAAGGATTCGACACTTACTCTCCGAGTTTGTTTCTCGTTTCATAAATATTTTAGCAGCGGAGACCGAGAAACGAAAAAAGCAACGCGAGCTACCCCCAAAATAAAACCCCAAACAAAAAATTACACTTTTCCCGAAAAACGAACAGAGGGAAGGAACTACAACTCTTCGCCTACCCCGAAAGAATATTGTACAAGGTGCTTGCACGGGTGTTTGTTTAGTGCGGTAATAAATATCCCAGTATCGAAACGCGTTCCTTTTGTCGTTATCGGAGTTAGTGTGAAACGCGAAAATATTTACTAATACTCGTAAGCATTGCCAGTTGGCACACACTTTCAAGCGTGAAATGTGGAAAATATCAAATATCCAAACAGCGGAAGTGATGATAATGGGATTGAGTGCTTAATTACCTTAACCCTCTTATTCGTTACAAATTCATTGTGTGATTTTTGTATGCAGTTTACATATATGTGCTTCGAAGCAAGAGAGAAGAGCTGAAACCCACCACCAACCCCTTTGTGCTTGTTATGCGTCGAAATGTTCATTACATTGCGCTAACCCTCATTCACGTCGCGAGCGAGCTAATGTATAGTATGTGCAGCACTAAAGACTTTCTTTGCCACTAATAAAACCGTGAAATCGCTTTCTTGCCTCGTCAGAAAGTATATAAATGCTTATCTAGATAGCTCAAGTGATCCAGGCAACCGTTCGGTTCGTTGTACAGTCAAAAGGACTTGCCAATTGTTCGGGAATGAAAAGGAGCGCACTCACAAAAAATAATAATATAACAATACATTGTTCTTAGTTAGTTTCGAATATTTACAGAAAAAATAATTCGACCGCACAAACCGCATTCTCTATGTGATACAACTTAGTTGGTATTTAAAAATTACGTGCCAGTAAGTTTTTTTTTAAAGACAAGTATAGAAGAACTTTCCATGCAGGAGGACTTCCCTCCGGAAAGTCTGGTCATAAACCTTTGAATTATGTCTCAAGCGTCCACTCATAAGTTCAAGTCTTATGAGGATATACTAGGTCATGGTTTTAGTATACATACAATTATTAATATTGCTGGAGGCTTCGATTATATCGTAGAATGCTTTTAATTGCTGAATCAACAGAATAATAGGCGAATCGTTGACGTGAGTCTAGTAAAGCTGTAATTAATGCTAAACCGTAATTTGTTAAGTGTGTTCTCTGCAAACATATCTCGATATTTTGTATTCCATCTATAATATAGGAAAGATATTAAATTTTGATTTCACCCTTCGATAATACTCAAACTCCTTAGCAACGATAGAGATTTTATCACATTTTGAGCGGAAAACATTTTCTAATATAGTTTTTAACTACATGTCAGAAGGATTTCGTACTGAACCTACAATTCGTAGACACCAATATTGAATGAATTCAAGAAACACTTCAATGAGATGTAAATGCTAAAAAGAAAAACCATTTTGTTGCAATGCAACCACAACCATTCACATCATAAATTCTTAAATAAATTCATGTAATTCATCTTAACTGAATATTTTATAAGAAGATCAAATCAAAACTGCAATATCTGATTCGATGGCGTTGTTATTGTAAACAGATGAAATACAAATGGCTACAACTTCCTCAAATATGATTCCATTTTTTTAAACGTGTAAGCATAAGGAAAGTTAATATTAAATTTAAGCGTAACCATACGATATGAAATTTGAAAATTATCCTATTATTAGCAAATTCGTGCTAATTCTGACTTCAAAGATATTTTTCTTTGTTATACTGACAATCACCTATCTCCATGATTTGTTTGAGGAGGCGCAACATCTGAATGGGTATCACCACTTGTATGCTGTACCTTCCCCCTTCGACCCACGAGGCTGGTAACATTGTTTACAGACCCGTTTTAGAAAGCCCTTATCAAAGCCTTTCATTTGCCATCCCACTTGATTGCCTACGGTCAAAAAAATGTTTAAGCTCCCTCTCCTTAAAACCGCTGAAAAACTCATTGATACCTAATTGTTTAACAGGTCATCGCTTGTGATTTTCCTATCAAGTTTAGTGTCTGCACCTATTATAGCTTCGAAGAAAAACTGCTGTGACACTGTAAGTTGGATATCCGGATAGATAGACTGACAAAACCGTTTCCAATAGTGTTTTCAAAGTTGTACATTCCTCAATAGATTGCGCAATATTTAAAGTCTTTTCTTCAAAATTTTGGCGAATGGCGTCTAAGCATATGCTACAAAGTCTAGAGTCCTCATGTATTGGACGACCTTAAACGTCAAAATGTGGCTAAGCAATACGCGCGAAGACAAAAGCAGTAGCTATTTATGTTAGGTTAGGTCTAAGCGTCCATAGCAATGCCAATTCAGTATTGTAATATTTGCTTTGGCATTCTAATCCCAAGTTCTTTTTTTGACTTTAAATAAAAATAAAAGCTAAAGCGCATTTACTTTTCCAATTTTTTTTTTTTTGTCTCTGACGCTTTTTCTCTTAGATAACTCTGTTTATTCACAATTTATCACTTATTTCTCTGACCGCGATGTTCACTACCCAAAAGCCTTAACACTGGACTGGACTACTTTTAATTACAATAGGAAACTTGTGGAAAATACTGAAAACTTCTTCAAATTCCCATTAGTTATAAATATATGGACATTATAACTAATATGCCTTCAAGTAGGAACACATAGTTCATCTGCTACACTAATCATCCAGTTTTGCAAGCCTATATTGCAGACTGTTATATTAAATCACCTTTCATCTACTATGTTAGACTTAATCACCATCATCTAAGGCGTCTCACCCAAACCGCGCCTTAGCCTCCAGGATTAATCTACTCCAATCATAACAGTTCTGCGGAATCGCAAGTGATGACTCCCAGTAAGGATTTACTATCAGCCTTTATAATGTCTTCTCATCTAGTCCTCGGTCTTCTTGCTAGATGTCTACCTTGTGCTTTGCCTATAATGCTCTTTTGGGTAGCCAGTTTGCTTCCATTCTGTCTACATTGTACTTTGCGTAAATTTACGGATGTTTCATCCAATGTTTCATACAACTGATCGTCATAACGTAGTCTACACTCAGTTCCTTGTTTCACTGGACAGTAGATTTTCCGGAGCACTTCGCATTAAAATATTTCCACTGCCTTTTTGGATTCGCTCGTCAGAGTCTATGTTCCATTCCATACAACAGCACAGGTTTGACTAGTGATTTGTAAATTCGAAGCTCATTTGACCTGTGCATAACTCTGGACCTTAATAGTCCGCGTGGTGTAGTGGTTAGAGCACTAAGCCCGTAAGCCGAAGGTCTCTGGCTCGAATTTCGTTGGCATCAACGAGATTTAGTTCGAGTGATTCTTCGGAAGGACTATAAGCCTGTTCAGTTATGATGCGTGCTGGTTTAAAATCAGAACATATCGCAGCTGGGTGGACGGACACACAGCAAAAGCGTGGAGCGCCGATACATTCAATCATGACAATGAGATACTCTAACTATCTCTAAGCGAATGCCCGAAAGGGGCTGTGGTGCTACGAAAAACTCTGGACCTTAGAATGGAAAGTACAGAGTAATATGCTTTATTTACGGTGTTTTTACGACACCCAATCTCGTCCTTTTTGGTACCTCTTCCATCCAAATTGCCTCCAGAATAAGCAAAGCTATCCACAGTTTCAAGGTTAATGTCTTCTATGGTAAGGTTTTGTCGAAATGGAGTGTTCTTTCTCGTTTGAGTCATGCATTTAGTTTTAGATTCATTACCTTATGCGCCTATCCTCCTTTGGCATCTGCAAATAAACGTGCGATAATATTGACATCATCAGCAAACGCTACCAACTTTGTGGACTTGAACATTAGTGCACCAGAGGTCTCAACTATTGTTTCCTGGTATCGTGTTTCAGCGTGATAGTAGAGAGTATTGGAGCAATTTCATTCCCTTGTTTTAAGCCTGATTCTTTTTGAAGCTGCCCGTTTATTCGCCATTTGCCTTTACCTGGGACTCTCTGTTTAGCATCACAACTTTGATCAAGTAGGCTAGTTCTATTTGGTAGCCAAATCCAAGCATTATTTTGTACAGGACACTTCCATCGACACTGTTGTATGCTTGCTTAAAGTCCACAAAAAGTTGGTGTATATCGAGGTTATATTCCCAGCTCTTTTCGAGCAACTGTTTAGCTGAGAATATTTTGTCTATATTTTATACTTTTATAGTACGGCTTTGATTTTGTTTCTATGGATACTTTTTATGACGAACACAGTAAAGCGATATCTTTATAATTTTCACATCTTCACTTTTCTTCGGGCATATTATACTTTTCCACTAGTCCTCTGGTAACTACTCCTCTGACCATATTCTGCATATAAGTCGGCCAAGAAGGTTATGTTGATGTGGGCTCCTTCCTCTGGACCAATTTTGTTGCTATTCCTTCTATTCTTGGAGGCTTATTTTTTCAAAGAACTACTGCTGCCTGACTAGACCGTAACGATTCTCGGTTTTGTGGTTGGCAGTGAAACTGGGAACTCTTGCTCTGCTTCTGAAATGCTCTCAACTTCAGTTGTTGTTGGGGGTGTTGTGACTAGCTACTGAAAATATTGCAGCCATCTGTTTTTGATTTCAGCTGGGTTACCTTTGATTTATCCTTGTGTAATTTTCCAAACACTTGCTTGTGAATTGAAGCCTTTGCTTTGTTGTTCAATAGAAACATCCTGTTTTCATTTATTTGGTGGATCTTGGTTGTCAAAGGGTGTTGTAGAGTTCTTCTTTGGCTCGAGTCGGTCACTGGATGTATTATTTGTACGTTTAGTCCCTTTTTTTCAACCGCTTTGTTATATTTTTCATCGTACCAGTCCAGTCATTCCTACTTTTCTTTGATCAACCCCTCAAGACCTCTTCGGCCGCTTCTTTTACCGCATCTTTTACCGTCTTCTACATAGTTTCGATGTGATTGCTATTTTCTTCCGCCTGTGGGGATGTGTCGATGTGACTTGCCTGTGCTGACATGTATGTATGTAGATGTTACTGAGCTGTCGTTAAGCTTGTGCACCTGTTACCTTAAGGCAAATGAACTTATAGGTTTATAGCTCTTGAAGATGTGGCATCGGAACTTGTCCCTTATAAGATAGTGGTCTGAATCGCAAAAAGCGCCGTGAATCGAGCGAGTGACGAAAATGCTGGTATTCGCCCATCATTGTATAAGAATGTGGTCGACTTGGTTGAACATGCGACTGCCTGGGGATGCCCACGTCTCTTGTGAATGTGTCGGCACGGGAAGTGTGTCTTCTAGTTGCGAAAGCTATCAGGCGTTATCCGTTGTTGCTGGGCTCTGCATGAAGGTTGTGTCCACCGGTTGTTCTTTGTGTGTTTCTCAGCCAGTTTTAGCACTGAAATCACACAGAACAATTTTAATGTTATTTAACGGCAATGCATCGACAGTGCGTTCCAGGGTGCTGTAAAACTTTTCCTTGATTGCCTCCACTATGACATCTGAAGGAGCATGACATTTGACCAGCCATGCATCAAAGAATTTGGCATTGATGCACATTGCACAGCCCGTTTCATTAACAGGCTTAAATTAGGTGATAAGTTATTTCATGGCCTCCTGGCGATTTCCGACTTTTAAGCAAGAAGTTCGGTCTCATGTAAAATGTATCTTCACCGTGACATCTGTTTTCTTGCACTGCAAGATTGTTGATTCATCCAGAAGTTATCGCAGTGTGTATACCCTGTTCAATTATCTAACATTCCTCGTTCCAATAGAATAGTACTCTGTTCGTTGCGATAGCTACTGTCGTTTTTTCAATTTAATTCGAAACTTTTGCCCTAAAGTACTGTCAGTGCTTCGACCGCGAGCTGTATTTCTCTCCCAACTACCCACCGGCTAGCTGGGTAGGGTACCACTCTATCCGCAACCTGAGGACGCGTCGGACGGGGGACCGAAAACTTCGCATGGATGCCAAACTTAAATGAACTATACTAAATCTAATTTAGGAAAGCTGCCTCCCACCAAAGTCTGTTTGCCCCGAGCAGGTGCAAAATCACCTCTTCCATAGTTTGCCTACCGTTCAGGGGGCACAACTTTCATATTGGATCTTGGGTTATAGTATGTCTTTATCCGAGAAACGACATCACTCAATTTGTTAATCATTTGTAAGGACCATCCCAATGAGTCGGCAGTTTGGAATATAATCGTTGTAGAGTGAAACTGGTCAACCCGCATTAAATCGTTTACAGTTTGCAGCTCAGTCGTATCTAATGTTCTTCTTATCGCTGTTCATTTTAATTCGGCTGCATACCAAGCCGTGTAGCTGATGAAAGGGCTTCATACCTCGGGCACAGCTTTCACTGTTTTCATTTGGCAGTACAGGCCTAACGCCAAACTCTAAATCTACAGGAAGTCTGGGTTCGGTTCCGAAGAAAATTTTTGTAGGTTTTTGTGAAGTTAGGTCATGCTGTATTGACCTTCATGCCGGTAAACATTTTGAAACTTGCTCGTCTCAGTCCTTTTGATGTGCTTAAACCGCTTTTCTAAAATATTCTAGGGTGCGATTGAATCTCTCTACCATACCATTAGAAAGTAGGTAAAGTTGCGTTATTGTTGTTCCCCTTATTCCAGACTGCTTGTACATTTCTTTGAATATGGTGGAATCAATATTTTGACGTCAGTCAGAGTGTAATTTGTTTACAATCCGGTTGGGTATGGTAAACACTTCTGGCCATTTACTGAAGTAATCCATCATGACTAGAACGTACCGGTTCTCGGTATTGCTGACAGGGGAATAAGCTACCACATCGATCGCTACTCACTCGAGTGGTGCCCCTGAGTGGTATTGCTGCAGTTGTCGATGGCTTCTCCTTACTGGGCCTTAAGCTGCAATACATTGTGTTCAATTCACTATCTAGTCGGCTACAGTTCATTAATACCCAACCCATTAAAAGTAGTGCTTTAACTTTTCCAGTGTTTTTATTACTTCAGAATGACCGCGACTAGGACCATTATGGACCTACTTTGGCACTTTATTTATCTTTAAAGATGAAAGACTATTAGATCGGGAGTCATTTTACTATCTGCACTTTCCTATGTACGGTAGAAGTAGACATTCATCAGCATCAATAAGACTTTAGGAGTAGGCTTTCAGCTGATATCTCATTGCCACCTGATCTTTTGTCTTCTACTGCAGCCCATATAATTTTTGGAGAGTCTGGGGTAACTTCTTTGCGCCGTTATCCAATCTCCTCCGATACCTATATCTGTTAGGTGAACCTCAAGAACACATTCTTTATCTGCAACCTTAACGCAATGTTTGCACTTCAAACTGCTGGGCCGGCACAAGAGAGTATCCGTATTACTGTTTTTTGTACCTCTTCTGTGCTTAATATTGAAATCATAGGTTCGTAGCCGTTCAATTTAGTGTACCCGTTCCCGTTCAGGGTTTTTAAATTGCAACAACATCTGAGTGCAGAATGGTTAGTCCTTAACGTTAATTATTGACCATACATTGTGGTAATTATTTATGCAGTCTAATACTGCCAGAAGCTCACATCACGTTACACAGTTATTTTTCTTAGGCCTTGAAAGAACTCGGTTATAATAGTTCATGACCTTTTCGGTTCTATTGATCAAAACCGGAAGAATTCATATTTCTTTACGCTAAGTTTTAGTCCTACCAATGGTGTCCGTTGAAGAAAATCCGCAAAGCTTCTGAGATGTTCTCCAAAAGTTTTCTCTATTGCAACTATGCCATCCAGGTTTACCAAGTATTCCATTCATTTCAAACCTTTTAGAACTCGTTCCGTAAATCATTCAAATGTATCTAGAGAATTGAATAGTCCAAGTGGCATAACTTCAGACTGCAATAAACCATCGCTTTCACTAAGCTCAGCTTTCGCCTTGTCGTTCTCTGCCAGTTCGACCTGCCAATACCCGCTTTGTAGATCAAATGTAGAAGGGAAGCAAGTAATTATCCTTCTTCATTGCATAATTCTATTTTCCGCAGCTGACGTAATGTCTGGTGCTGTCATCTTTCTTCTTTACTAAAATCACCGATGAGCTCCAAGGACTTGCAGATGCTTCTGTTACGCCATTCCGCTCCATCTCTTCAACTAACTCTGTTGCCCCATTTTGTTTTGTCAGAGATATGCTTCGAGGAATCTGTTTTATGGGCCTCACTTTACGGGTATTTATCTCGTGTTTTACTATCGCTGCCCCCTTTGCTTTGGGTTTTTAAGGTCAAGACGCAGACATACCTCTTTAGCAGCTGCTTAGCTTTCTTTTTACCTGAAGTTGCTAGTCCTGCTGCCAACTGTGACACACGTTCCTAAAATATTTAAAGTTCTTTAGCAGACATATTAACAGGTTTTACTTTGTTATTTCTTATTGCCACTGCTGAAGAACACTTGCTTATATTGGAGATTTGAGTGATGATTCTTTTTTGGCTGGACAAATTAAGTACTCTAACGGTGGCTTTTATGCCTTTGCGAGTCTTAGCGAAGACTGATGCGCTGCTTCTTTTGATCAACGCCTCAAATTAATTGAAGAACTTCAATTTTCCTAAGTTTATTTTGTGAATTTTCATTATTTTCCATCTATTTGATGACTTTATGTGTCCTATTTCGGCCAAGTTACCTTATTTACTACTAAAAATCACAAAAAATATTGACAGGCAGAGCCAATAATTTTGCTAACCTTTATCATTTGCATCTTGCATGAATACTTACGTCTCTTGTCAATTAAGCTAGGGCTCGAAAAACAGCAGACCAGTTTCCTCTCTAATGGTTTTTTTTTCATAGCACTACAGCCCCTTTCGGGCATTCGCTTGGATATAGCTAGAGTATCTCATTGGCACGATCGAATGTATCGGCTCTCCGTAAGGTGATATGATCATTATCACGCTTTGGCCGTATGTTCGTCCACCCAGCTGCGATATGTTCTGATTTTAAACCAGCGCGTATCATAACTGAATAGGCTTATAGTCCGTCCGAAGAATCACTTGAACTTAATCTCGTTGACGAAACTCGAACCAGAGACCTTCGGCTTACGGGCTTAGTGCTCTAATCACTTAGCCACGCGGACTACTCGGGTTACTTGTGTTACTATTTTTCAATAGGAGTAAGGTAATATGGTTACATAGTCTCCGGGATGACACTAAGATTTCTCAAAAGTAACCACATTCTTCAATTAAGATACCTTAGAACCGTTTTGCTGAATATGTTGATATAATCATTTTGTCGTTTTCATAGTTTAGCTCGTGATCAACTTCATTCAAACTGTCACCGCATTTTTATTCTTAATATTTAGATCGACAAACTCGTTGTTATTTTAAAACTTGTTGATTGTAATAAATTGCGATGGCATGATTGCCGAGACAGATTCTGGCCTCCAGAATCAATCAATGCTAATTATTGTGTTTTTGGAGCCTTTTCAGCAAGTTAATATCTGCTTATGACCATCATGTTCTGTTGGTTTATTTTGTGTTGAGGTAAGATGGACATTAAGCCTACTCTTCATCACTTCAATCTTGGGCCATTGCACTCAGAGACCGCATCCTTCACACTTGACTCATTATTTTAGAGAAGTGAAATAATTACGTACTCCGTCAGATTGTCTACTGTGAGCGTAATCCAACTAGTCGCTGTAACCTACGAGTAAACTATCTACAACCTTGCAATAGTAGGAGATTGTACATTCATTATTCTTCCATTCAACGCTTTCAAAATGATTTGCACCCGAAACAACCTGTCTGAATAGTCTTCTTTCGGTGTGGCTTTGAATATTTTTATTTCATAAAGCGAGTCAATACGGTATTCATAGAATGGCCTTCTGAGTTTCGTTTAAATATGGTGGTTGCGGAATGATATCCGTTGATTTGTGATAAATTTGTGAGCTTTCTTCGCTTCTGTTTTCAAAATACTTTTGTCTAGCAGATTATTCTTTCATGAAAATACTCTTGCTAACTCTGTCTGTGTGTCAGAGCTATTTTTCTCCTAAAATAGCCGCTACAAACACCAAACTATGTAGCAATGTCAGAAGTGGTTGCCTCCTAAGTGGGTGGTCTCTCCATAAAAGCAAGGAACCCTTTGTTTTTGTTTACAAAAAGGAGTTTTGTGAGGTATAAAATGGAAAGTCAGATGAGAATATTTCAAAACAGGTCACAAAGTTTCAGTTTTTGAAACGAGGGGTGCACGGAAAGTGAAAATTTAAAAGGAAGTCCATCCCCTCCATTCGTGTTAATAAAGAAAGCAATTGAAAGAGCAGCTATTTATAAGGGCCAGAAATAAGCCAAAATACGCTAAATTTTTTAATAATGGTACGATCCTAATTTTTCGGGGTTACAGCTGGCCAATCGAGTAAAGGATACACTAAATTTTGAAAATTTCCTCTCCACTCGCACCTTGCGATTAGGGTAGCACTGTTACAATGCCTTTTTTTGCCCTCATCAAGACCTTTCCTTTGATGCCCACTCTTGGTAAAAAATTTGTTTGGTGTTCACCTCCATGCATGGTGGGAACTCCCTTAAGAACGTTTGAACATTTTTTGACACCAAAACATTTCTCATGCCATTACTCCTGATACTACTATGGTTTCAGAGACAATCTGCCATGACAGATGAATGGAACGACAGACAGCTAGACTGGTCAGGATTTCAACCAGATTTTATGAGAAAAAATTCCCAAAAATATGATAGTTACGTACAACATTTTTTCAAAAGCTGTTTTGCTGACAGTTATCCTTTATATGAAATCGTCGTGAAGAGTAAAATGTATGAACTTAATTAAAAGTCTGTCGGATTCTCGCAATTCATTTTTAAGCATATTGTTAAATAAAATTTGCAAAACCCTACTAAAATCGCAACCTATCTATCTGTCCATGCATCAGTTTTCCGCAAGCTACACAAGCTAGAAACACGAAATTTGGTGAGTAGGTCAAATGTGTTTTTAAGGGAGTGTCTCCATATAGAAGTGTGACTTTTAAAAATCATATTTTCCAAAGGTAGTCAATATTGGTATCAAATGAAAGATCTTGATTAGAAATTTTCAAAACAGGTCTTAAACTAACACTTTTTGCTTCAAGGGGTGCAGGGGGATGGAAAATGTACGCAAAATGTGTGTCCTAAGGCTCGCAGTTTAACACCTTGATTCGAAAAATCCGAAAAAAATCATGGAAGAAGGTCTTTTTGAGTACAAGGCAGATGGAAATTACGAGAAAGTTGCTCTCCTTTTAGGATTTTGTGAGGAAAAATAATTTTTACAGTAACTTATCAAAGTCAGTTGCTGTCTATCCATCTGTCTTTCTGCCGATGCGTCACAGAATTTTTCTCAGGAGCTAAAGAATCGAAAGGCATCAAATCTTGGGAACTACTCAAAAGTTGCTGGTTGATGAAAGATGCATATTTAAAAAAAAACATTTCCAAGAATTTTAAGGGGGCTCAGTATATATAATATCGATAGACAGGGGAAGCGATAAAACACGAAAAAATTGTGTAGCCTCCCCCCACCTATGCACCGGCAAGCCTGAAAAAAAAAACAACTAAGGTAGTTCTCTATGAGTACAACAATGACAAATACCTCTGAATTCAAACTTCGCTCAACTATGTTCATCTTAGTAGAGTTTCTGAATTTCATATTTTCGCCAATAAAATCGTGAAGGTCGCGAAGTAGTTCGATACTAGATTGTTCTAGCCTGTAAGTTTTGGATTATTCAGTGAAGTTTGAGCCATTTGAATTCTCAGATATCACATCAACAGCAATGCGTGGTTTTCGTAGTCTGTGGTCGTTGAATCTAACCAAAGGTTACATTAAAGCCAAGATAGACATGTAGAACGAAACCTGGCATCCGTATACTAGGTAACTATGCCACACATGCAAATCTAGTATAAACGTAGTATAAACTGTCAAGTAAAGTCAGATATCAGAATCAAATTACAACAAATAATAAAATCATCGATTTTTAGCTTTATTTTTCAAATATTTCCATGAGACATGGTTCGATCAGTACCCCAAATTATATAAATATTGTCAAAAAATTAATCAGATTTATTTGATATAGGAATTGGATTGATACTAGGTTTCAGAACGTGGTATAATGGGTTTAATGTAGTATACTAGACTCATATACTACCTGTCTGTCTAGGCTATTACTGACGGAATGTTTTAAAAAACTTCAGGAAAGATGAATAACTTGAATACATTTGATATCCGGTATAATGAATGATATTTTCTATTCAGCAGCAAAATGGTGGGCGCTTAAATTGGAGCAATAGGTAATAACCTTTTTTCTGGTCGGGATATGAGCGCTATTTACGCCCTGAGTGTGGGACTACCAAGCGCCCAAGAAACTGTAGACCACTCACCAGAAAACTCCACTATCAGAGGAAAACCTTGCCTGGAATCATGTGACACGCCTTAGGGCGGTTTTGTGATACACCAATCTTCGTTATAGCGAGATGGAAGGGAGGTATAGGAATTACTAGAAAAGAATCTCTTGCCCTCAATACCTCCAGACGGTGAAGCATGTCTTTTTATCTCCCAGACTACCCTGATGTTATGTAATACGCGGTTCCATTTGTTAACCTATGTAAACATCTTTCTGATTCATCAATACGAGGCATTTTCTGAATGAAGTCAACCGTACAAGCACCATTAACCCCTCTCACAACACCTGGCTATTTTGAACTCCTCTTCTACTCGGCAATGTTAATCTAAAGCAGAACGAGGCTCAAGGTTTTCAAGGATTTCGAGTAAAACTTTTGACTTTTTAAAACCAAGCGGTTAGTATGTTTTTTCAGCATTTGAATACATGAATTCCAGATTAATAATCAGACTTTAAAATTTTTTCATCAGATTGTTTAAACTGTTCTTTTTATTAAAAAGACCTTAACATTTCAAATTTTAGGTCTCCAACGAAATTTTAAAAATTACCTTTCGAATATAACGCTGTAGGTGTTTTGAAATGAAACGATAGAACGGTTTGAATACAATCCGTTTACATTCACGTTACGGTTGTTTTGCATCGATTTCGAAGATAAGGAGATTTTGGTGCTGTTGCCCTGATTTCCTCAGTCAAGCTCATTTTTGAGTCGATCAATATGGCCATGTATTTCGCTACTGGTTTTGATTCGACAGCATCTCCCCGATTCTGATAGTCCTGACTCTGGAAATTTTTTTCTCTGTCAGGATGATCACTTCGGTTTTTTCCAGTGCAAGGGTGAAGCCGCGAGCAGTCACTCAGCGCATTTGCTTATCTAATCTATGTTGTGCATATTCAACTATGCGTTCAGTGACTAGCGCCGTAATATCATTCCCATAGCCGATCAAGCGTGACTCGCCTGGCAGCTGAAGCCTCAGTAGCCCATCATACGAGATGTTCCACAAGTCAGAGCTAAGAATAGAGCTTTGGGTGACACACGATGTAATTTCCATCCCTCACTAGCTCTTCTTTTGTATCGTAAAGCAGGCTATAAACTTTCAGATGGTCTTTCCAAGCCCGTATAAGATATTATGGTGCTTAGAAAGAGCTTTTCAGCGCTTACAGAATACCCGCTCATCTAGCGGAGTTGAAAGCATTTCTGATGTCAAAATTAACCAGTACGGCAAGTTATCTGGTGGAAATCCCGGACCATGCTCGCAACTTCCTCGATTGCATCGATGGTGGAGCAACCTGATCTGAAGCCATACTGCCATGGGGATAGGTCCGCTGCAACATAGATCGCGTCAATGAATCTTTTACCAATGAGTTTTTTGAGCACATTCCCGGCCGTATCTAACATAAGTAACGGGCAGCACGTAGACAGCGACTCAAGGTTCCTTGTCCTCTTGCTGATCAGCATGAGCCTCACTACTTCCCAGCATTCCGGGAATACCCCTTCACGCAGGCAAGTATTGAATGTACTGAGTAGCTATTCAATCCAAAAATAAAAAAATCATACGAGCCACATCAGCCGAGAGCCCATCTAGTTATGGAGCCTTTGTTGCTTTCATAGACAAGATTGCTTCCTCCATTTCAATCTTTATAACTTGTAGGCCTTCCACTGTAGCAGCATCGACACCAACGGAGTCTTTAGCGGAAAGAACGCGCACAATCTCGTCTTTGAGGGCCGAGCTTTTTCGTGACTTGCATGTAACCCAGGGCCCATGGATCTCTATTCGGATCATTCACTAGCTCTTGCTGGCAACTGGTTTTACTGCTAATAAGTTTACGGAGAAGATTTTCGTTCAACTTTTATGCAGCTGGCCTGGTGCATGCCTCATTCCAACTCCATGCTCGCTAAGCCTCTTGCCGAAGCTTGTGATATTCACTTCGTTGTTCAGTTCTTTTGGATATCCACCAGCACACTGGTGGCTCACCATGCCGGGGTCTTCGACAGGGCATAGAAGCCTTGCTGGCAGATGTAACGATACGCGTCATTGAGTTCATCGCTACCATAGCTGTTAATCTTCCATTTCCTTGCGAAGCTTCAGGCCACGATGTTCGTATTATGAGCACATCGATGAATCTCTCAAGGTCTATTCCCCCAGTATTCTACCCGAGACTGGAAGTCTGACCATATGTCTGCTCAAAAGCACTATCGTTGATCTCAAGTACTATGTAGTAATGGTTCCTGGCCGAGTAGTCTTCAAAAACTCTCCAGTTGCTTTCCCTTCGTATCACAAGCTCCGACATGAATCTCATATCTAGAATGGTTCCAACGCAGCTCCAGAGGTGGAAAATGGGGATGTTGCCGGTGTTTAGCACAACAAGCCGATTTCTGGCTGCCATCTCCAGTACCCGCTTTCTTCTTTCTCGCATCAGACTGCCTTGTAACACATTTGATTGCTTTCGCATTGAAGTTTCCCCCAACGAGAACGTTCCGTTCTGTGCTTAAGCAGTGCCCTCAAAGGTGTCAAATCTGCCCTGAGAGGAAGGCAATGGTTTATTTAGTGTTAAGTACAAACTAAAGAAAGTAGTTTCCAAACACCGAACCCAGATATAATCACCTCTCTGCCCATGATACTGCATCCGCAAAAAGGCTTTATCTCGAATCTAGATCGTGGCAGTATCAGAGTTGTCAGGGCATCTTGCTAATGAACTGCTATTCTGATGTTGGTTGATCAGTCGCAAGTCGGCTTTCCTCTCGTTTTCAATGTGATACAGCAGATTTTGAGCAATTGTACTGTGGTGCAAGTTTATCTGAAAAACACGGATCATTGCAGTGAAGCTTTTACCTTTTTCAGAGCCTGCTTGAATACTTGATACTTTCTTGCTTCTAGGACATATTTAAAACCATCAACACTAAGATCAGCAGAGAATGCAATATGTCTTTCCCGCGAATTGTTTTATTTTCTGGCCCGCATTACCACATTTGTAGCACAATGAGTTCCTATAAAGCTGCTTTCATCTTTTAGGGTATGGATATAGCCAAAGCTCTTGAAATAATGATAAGGTTTTATCTTATGCTTACAAAAAAATAGTTCTGCTTCCTTTTCAGGAAGGTTCCTTGGACAGCCTAATCCTTAGCCTAAAGCTTACCTGTTGTCATGAATATCATAAAAGTATTTCTTGAATTAGCTTTATAACGTAAATGTCTGCATTTCATCGGTTGAGTACAAAACTTCTCTGACAGGAGTATATTTCTGTCTACTCGACTTGTTTAGTCTCTGAATCAAAAGCTTTCCATATTCCTTTTAGCTTGTTTCACCGGTTGACATATGTAAATGTCAAAAGTTGCTTTGACTTCTAGTTAAACATTATTATTTCATACCTCGTAACTTTTGGTTCGAAATTTTGGTTTTGCACCATATTTCACACTTCCAAAAAATTAAATTCAGTTGTCCATTTTTTTGATAGGCATTGGCTATGAACCACAATTTGATTGGAATTTCTAGCCAGCATGACACAAAGTTGACTTTAACATTCTTACTATAGAAAACAGATAAGACCTTTAAGGCAGAGGTGTTTCATGTACTCGTATATTTTTGGTGGCAGGAAGATAACATCTGGGTTGAATCCTGTTTTTAAACGGTTGAGTAGAAGTGAAACATTGTGAAAATAACAATAAGAAGGCTACACACTAGCGACAGAGTTTGCAGATCCTCGATGTTTGTTGTTTTTGCGGTAATGGAGGAGAAGAACGACAAAGGTGTCTCAGGTGTGTCATGACAGACCTTGTATATAGAAACTAAATCCATTGAAAACTGCCTACATAGCTTAATTGAGGTTTCGCTCCACTTTTGGAGCATCGTGGATTACTTCAGGGTGAAATCCCTATTACGGTATTTTAGGTTTGGCATTCCGCAGTATTTTTTTCTTTGGCCCTTAAACCTATGAAAGCATGACAACGTTGACTTTTTTTCATCGCAATATTATTTTGGCATATTAGATCTGAACATATTTTTTTACTTTCAAAAACTTAGTCTGCTTTGTTATTACTTCCAATTTTGAATCCTTAATACAATGTAATGTTTTTCCATTTTCACTGTATGAATAACTAATGTTGAAAATTCCGAATGGTAAAATCATTTCTATATACTTCCACGCATATCTTTATAATTGAATTTTCACTCTGTGATCTTTAAAACCTTAAAGTAAACATTAAGGAGCGTGAAGGTATTCTGGGCCATAAAGGCGATTGATACTTGATTGGGAAAATTGTCCGAGTGTCACTGATTTGCTGAAAGTTCCTCTATGAAGCCTAAAACTTGCAGCTCCTTTGATAATAAGTGTTATTCATCATTGCGTTCTAGCAATACCAAGCGTTCAAATCTCATTATTTGCTATTGTCATCATCATCTATTGCAGAACTCCAATTCGGGCCTTCGTTTCCAACAGGCCTCTAATTTTACGGTCCTGCAGCCTCTAATTCTGCGGTTCTGCAGCCAATTTCACTAATTGGAAATCTCAAGCAGAGATCTGTTGTCAGTATCAGTTGAATCGTTCCGTTGTTTTTTCGGTTTCTCAACTGGAGATTTGCCTTGCGCTCTACTCTTCAAGGTTTGTCTGAAAAGCCTGTACTCTTTCATTCTTTCCACATGTTCTCTCCGTGGCAGATTGCCTAGCTTTAACCATGCGGATACAGGTGGGTCGTCATCGAGATCATTCAACTCGTTGTTGTAACGAAACCTCCACTTTGCTTCATGCTTTACTGGGCCATATATCCTCGTTAGCACCTTACATTTGAATATGTCCAAGACCTTTTCAGAAAAATTTGCAAGATTGGACTTTTCCCATCCAACCAGCAGCACAGGTCTTATTAGTGACTTGCACATGCAAATCTTATTTTCCCTGTGAATATCGCTGGATCCTAGTAAAGGAAGTAGGCTTTGTCTGCTGCCTGTATTATTTACCATATTTCGTAAGGAAGCTATCCACACTTTCCAGATATTATGCTGTTAACGTCCAGGTTTGTCGGACTGACATGCTAATCTCTGTTTGCGGCTGAGTTTAGTTTGAGTTTACCACTCCTTTCTTCTTCTGGTTACTTTGTTTTTCCATATGCGATCTACAATTCACCTTTTAGGTCTGCTCATATTTGCTAAATTTATTTTCAACGCCTTTCCGTCAATTTTTATTGTCAATCCATTTTTCGGGTGATTGAGCTGATCAACACTTAACAAAATTAGGCCAAACCATATAATTACCTTAGACAGGGTCTACTAAAGTATCAAATAAGGCTCCTATCCTTAAAGATAAGGCCTCAGTTGATTGGATTTTAGGATACTCAAGACACAACTGATTGTTTACAAAATCTGCTTCCTACCTGCATCAATCAAAATAGGCTCCTCATTGTGTAGTTAACGTCATCCTATCATGGACTTTCCCTAGCTCGGGTTGCTCATCAAGCTTTTTCTCAGGTTTTTGACGTATTCATCCCGAATATCATAGTCTTTATTCATTTTCGATAACGGTGGGTTGTTGACTGAGCCTCTAGTACGGGGGAGTAGAACTTAGCTCTCGAAAGAAAACAACCATAGTTATTACTAGCAATCTCTAATGAGAATCACAACAATAAGATCACAATATAGTTTGACAAATAGACCCTAGTAAATTTGACAGTGAATTTAAATGAAACCCAGTCGTCAATTGAATTGATATAATATAGGTTGATGATCAGCTTTTTAAAATGTCCCCCTATACTTACTATCACCGTTTTTGTTTGCTCGCCGGTGATCGCGTAACAAAAGTAGTCCAGCTTTCATCCAAACAGAAAAATCCGATGGGATGCTTATGATTTCCAGATAAATTATGCTGTCGTTTTTCAGATGCTGTTGCCTCCTACTTTTACCGTAATGCATCTGGTGAGGGCCAAAACGAATGAAACTGTCACTGCATGTGGATATTTTGCACTCCTCTTATACTTTAAGCTTGGAAATATTAAAATAAAGCAGAACAAAGATTGTATAATTGTAAATAGAAGTCTTAAAGCTCTTGAGTAAAACGTTTGACTTCTTTAAAATCAAACGGTTAATATATTTGTTTCAGCATTTAAGTACATAAAACCCAAATTAACAATCAAACTTTTGGATGTCTTTATCAAATTGTTTAAACCGTTCTTTTTTATAAAAAAGGCCTTAACGTTTCAAATTTTAGGTATCCAACTGAAATTCAAAATCACATTTCCAATATAACATTGAAGGCGTTTTCAAATGAAACGATGGAACGGTTTGAACATAATCCGCTTATATGCACATTACTGTTGTTTTGTGTCGATTTCGAAAATAAGGAGATTCTGGTGCATGACTTTATGTGTGATTTTCTATCGCTATCCTCCAACTTCTTCTAAGGGCCAGCAATTCTTTACTTCAAAACAGTTTGGCACAACGCAGATACAATCTATTAAACCGCCACTTAAATTCTTGAAAATTATCAACTAACCAAAATTTCTCCTTCATTCAATAAGGCTGCTTCAAGGGCAAGTAGCTCAACTAAATCCAGAAGGAAGTCACCCTGGAAAAGCCTTACTCTTCGAGCTTTTCGAATTGAATACAAAAGGTAGTTTATACATACCATTAAATCAATGCTTGGTGTAACCATTCAGTTTAATTAGGCTAATCAAAAAAGCTACCTGGAAGTCTTGGTGTGGCAGCATCAAAGGTAGCAGACAGGTGAGTTATCTCCGAAAATTTCTGATTGTTGTACTCGTACAAGGCCGCATGCAAGGCCCCCTTCAAAGTTGAGCCCTAAGCAATGCTGCAACATTTTGAATTTTGATGAACACTCACTCCTCTAACAGTGAGAAAACATCTCCTAGTTTTTCTCCAGAATCATACAAAGTGGCAAAATAATCTCCCTTTACAGTAAGGATAAAAGCTGTCTTTTGTTGATCTGTTATATCTACAGAACAGAACGACATTACTCCAGGCTGTTTTCAGCAGAAATGAAAGCAATTCATCCTTTGGCTTAAAACCTAGCTGCGGCTAGCATGCATTTCTTGTTACTAGCCCAACTCGTGGAAATAAAACATGAGATGCCATTCCAAAAACTACATTTGTTTCGCGTATCAGTCTTTCACTGGTTACAGTGATCTTCCTGCTTGCTTCGTCCTCTCTAGTTCTGCGCTGCTCAGTTAACAATGTATTTCTGAGGGCTAGTTGAATGCTGTGGAAACTCTCGCCTCGCTTCTAGAAGTTAAATGTAAGATAAAAGGGAGTGCAAACTACATACATAGCTATTAACAAATAAGTTGTATGCACTTTGGTTCCTTAGAACTTACATAGAAGTCACTCTTCAGACAAAAGGTCGTTTAAAAAGACAACACTAAGATGAATGCTGGAAACATGTCTTTCCACCTATTAGATCTCAAGATATGAGCAGGCAATGTTTAAAGCATACATATAATACAAGAGAATCAATGGAAGGCCAAATAATCGTAAAGCACCTTCTGCCGTAGGCTACACTTAGCTCACGCGCCATAAATGGTGCTGTTGGAGGCATTGAAATGTTTATTATTTATGCTGTCTCATGCTATTGCACGATATGATGGCCCGATTTTCTTCGAATACGGTATGCTTAACTCTGTCAAGGGGTGATCGAAAACTTTGTTGTGTTAATTCCTGAGCCGGCCAATGGTCAGATATTTTTCGTGAATATTTGTATGCAATGCCTCTTCAAGCCCTGAATACCAAACAACCTTTATATGTCAAACAAGTCCATGTGAGTAGGCTTGTTCCTAATATCGGTATACCGGTTCATACTCTATGCTAATACTCATAGGTTCTGGTACTACAAAGCTGGCATTAAAAACTGGCTTATCGTTGAAAAGTATGGTACTCAGACAACCGGTACCAAGTAATAGTATTAGGAAAATTGATACAAATATCGGTATTGAAAAAAACCGTTGCTAGTATTGATTTTTCGAGTACTGTTACTCAAACCTTAGGTCACGGTAAAAAAAAACCGGCACTATTAAGGGTGTTGGAAAAAAATCCGCTCATTTTAATGGGAAATAAGGAAAATCTTTGAAGCGCACAAACTGGTTAAATTGGATTGGAGATTTTTCAGTGTTCTGTCATCGCTCCAGAATCAATTCAAAGATTCACTCAAAAAATACAGAAAATTTTTCCGTGATGCATTTGTCGTTAGTATCTGCTATACCATATCTATGGCCATTTGAGCCGGGCATTGTCGGTTAGGTTGGCAAACACTGCAAAATGATGTCTTCTATTACATTTATGACGTGACTTAAAAAGCAGGAAAGAAAATCAGCTAGTTCTCTAGAAAAAATAAAGAGCATTTTGAATAGTTAATTTTTCTGAAAATCGTAGTATTTTGTGAGGGGTTACTTTTCATCCAGATCTACTTTTTTTCGCATTACTTGTTGTTGTTGCTGTTGTAATTGTAATATTTTCATATAGGTGTAATTATATTATTCGATTTTCATGAAATTTATAGGGCAAATGAAATTTAGTTTGATATTGTATGTATTCTTCCTTTATGCAGATTTTAAGGACCAGTATGTAAAATTTAGATATTAAACTATTTAAGCAAATTTTATCAAACTTGAACCTCTATGTGCTTGCACCGTCATTTTTCGAAAAAGTTTTGATTTGATCTGATCAGGAGTGGTGGTATGCAAACAATTTCTTCTACCTCTATACCGGTTATATTTAAGTGCTGCTACTTTTGCCGTGATCTTCTATTTGACACCTCTGTCGACTACTTTTTACTTAAAGTTTTTATTAAAGGCCCTTCCGAAAAAACGTAAAAAATATGAAGAAACGTTTATCCGCCGCCACTTGTGATCTATAGTGAAGGAGAGAACCGCTTAACCAGCCTCTTACACTTTAGTCGTGAAAGCCTGATTCTTAACGTTCCTTCTTAGACCTTTGTTCCAGTTTAAGTCTTCTTGCAAAAGGTTATCATCATTGAAAAAAACATGAAATGCTTCACGAACTTAGTCTATCTCAAAAGAAGCAACTGCTTGGATATCAATCAAAATATGAACGCTATTTGAAGTAAACCAATAAATACTGTAGAAGTGAGGGATCCTGAGAGAGCTTAAATAGTCTTTTTCAAGAAGGACCACCCGATGTAGGAGCCTATTTTTCTTCTGTTTACTTGTAAAGAAAGCCTATCATCTTCTGTTTTATGCATAATGCTTGATTCCTGCCTTTTACCTCTTGTTAGATGGCGGAATAGGACTTTTTTCTCTTTTCTATAACTTATAAATATAGACGCAACCCTAAAAGACATCCCAGCACTTTTCCAGGGTATTTTACCTAAGTACAATTCAAATGCTATTAGAAAATATATTAAAATCCCCAACTTTTGTATTCTCAACTTATTTTCATTATTGCCTAGAATTTCTTCAAAGTTTGGTTGGATAAATATGTCAAATTTGATTTCAAACTCTTACATTGTCGTTCTTGCTAGATGCCGATATGCTACTATTGTTGCAATAATTGAAGACCTTTAATCGAGATACACTTTTTCATCCTTGACGTCTCCAAATCCTACCATTTTTCATCCAATCTTATAATCCCTTTGGCCATATCATTTGGAGAATGTCACCTTTCCTTAAAAAAGCCGTCGCGACCCTTGCCTTATTTCTTTCATAAATATGTGGCATGTGTGGTGCTTTTCTCCTACACAAAATATCAATCAGAAAGTTGTAGCCATACTCGATAATGCCGGGCGCTCAAGTAATCCCTCCTTAACTATCAAAATCACCTGCGCCACCTGTCCATTAGTTAACTGACCCGAGAATTTTTGTGATAATAATTGCATGCGTGACCAGTCCAATTTACATAATTACAGAAACACTGCGCTGCTTGTTTCATCTTTTGCAGGCAAGACATGTGTGGTAGGTATCATCCACCACTTCTGCATAAAACACGTACTTGAGACACCACAATATACCAACCTGATGCATGTGAGACTAAAAATATCCATACTTAAAAACTAGATAAGTTGAAGGCTAATGTCATTATGACTTCGATGAGTCATGGCCACAGGTTTAAGATCTAGCGTACGGTCCATCTTCCCTTTTGTCTCTCACTCTCTCTCTCTCTTTCAGGAGCAGCTCCTGGGTGAAAGCATCGTTTTTTGGCTTAAGTGACTTACAGTAGCATTTATGAGTAGTCAGCTTTCATTTAATCGTTGAGCATCAGCTCGCTCAGTTCAAATTTTGTTTATTTAATAGTGTGTCTAGTGATAAGCTCCACATCTTCAGCATAGCGTGATTCATCGGGCGGCAACTCTCAGTTCTACACGTCTGGGCCAAGAATCAAGTCTTAAGCAACATCTAATGCATATAACATATTTTGTGAACTATCCTTCGTGCTGTGTCCTTCAGGTAGTTCCTCAAAACTTGCGTGGTATTTTAGTAATTGAAGAGAGTTTTCTAATCTTTCCAAGGTATCTGCATATCCTCAACGTCAATTGATTCATCATCATAAAAGTTCGAATTCTCGAGGCTGTTTACAGCACCTATACGCGTTTTCAATGGCTCAATCTGCAAAAATCGGTCAGCTTACAAAAAGAAAGTCATGAAAAAAAATTATTGAAATATTTATGTTAGAATATATGTGATCACCTGATGCATATCATGAAGTTGGAAGAAATATTGTTCGCCAAAAAATAGTGAAGTCCTTCATCTATGTCAAAATAGTGCTATGTGAAACAACTTTGATTACATTCAGACTATTATTTGACATCCTTCTTGACTTACTTTTTCGTGGAGTCCATATCAAATCTTCTTGCATTATTGGCTCGCCTTACAAATTTTTTTTGACTATTTAAAAGTGTTCTATGTTATCAAATCGTTTTTGGCTATTGCTAACTTAAAAGAGCCATAGTTGTTGTCAGTAAATGATGAAAGTTAAGTTTTCCTATGCCTAAATATTTCAAAATGCTATCACATGATCTTAAAAGCTCCAGAATTATGTTCTTAATTTAGAAGTGAACTCAGTAAAAGACCTTGCAGGAAACATTAATTTTCAGGTTTTCCTTTTAGACATTTTGACAAGTTTACTGGTAGCAATAGTTCATCTGTAAATTTGCTATTTGATTGCATCGAACTGAAGCCCAAAACTCCTCAAATCGAAATCCTAGCTCTCGTAGCCTATACAAGAAAAAGGCGAAAATCCGTATCAATTCATGCGCCAGCTCTGGAACAACTAGCATATCCAACCACGACCTGCTCTTCTAGTAATTTGATGACCTAGCTTGCACGTCAGACTGACTGATCCTAATCATATCATTGACTGTTCACTTGTGCTCGGCCAATATTCACTTCAAGATCTATTACTCCTTATGGCCAGCTACTCCCTTTAAGGTACCACAATCAATCAGTCCTAGCCATCAACGAGTATATGAAAAGAAGACAATGTATAATCAAATCTGATTAATGGGTACCTTTCTTATATGCCTCTAAGTATGGGGTCCCTATGCTCGCGGGCAACTGGACTAGTCACTAAACACTTCCCCTATCAAAATGAGAATATAGCCTTGCTCCGTTTGATGCATTACTTCGGGCTAGCTCTCGTTTCATTACGCCGTGATTTGCCTTCAAGCTGTTAGATTCCTCCTCCACCGGGAGGGGAGAAGGGAAGAGAAATTTCCAGGGAAGCGATCCCCAAGCTCCGATTTCCCGGGCTACTGTGAGTCCCTTTTATCTTCTAGGACTGCCTGAACATAATGCACCACCTGGTTCCATATGTCAAGCAATCCAAGAATCACCGTGACTGCTCTCCAGTTGAGCTCTACCGTCTCTCTATAGAGGCATACAAAATGTGTAGCAGGCAGACTTACCAATCTGGTATAGGTAAGACTGAAAGCACCCATACCCGCTCAAATACTGGGTCAAATAGAAGTCAGTTTCACCATGCCTTCGATTTAGCCACAGTCTCAGATCCGACATGAGTCGCACAGTCCACTTCCCTTTCCTGCAGTTCATCCAAGACTGCTGCCAATCATTGAGTCAGCCCTGTCTCTACAGCGTGTCTCCCTTGCGTCCTCTCGCTTCAATGCTCTTCTCTGTACCTATGCCAAGTTTTTCCGGTGAACCTCCTTACTGAAAGCGTTGCCCCATATTTCTGCTCCATAAAGTAGCACTGACTCTACAGCACGCATCAATGGGTATCGTATTAATGAGTTGGGTCCCCCTACGTCGGCCATAAGTTGATTCTGAGCCGAACGTCTGGAGTAGCCTTCTCAGCTAGTGTTCCGATTTGCTCAGAAAAACGGATCTTCTAGTCGATTAGGAGCTCAAGGGACTTTACCGCTGGCCTTGATTCGAAAAACATGTTTCCATTACTGATGATCCTTACTCCAAGGATACTCTCCTTTGTCAAGATGACTACTTCGGGTTTTTCTAGGGCTAGACTGTATCCGCGAGCAGTCATCCAGTCTCTCACTCGGCGCATCATCATACCTATGTTAGCCTAAGTTGCGCTTATTTAACGGTGCGTCCAGCGACCAGAGCCGCAACGTCAACCGCATAGCCGACCAAGCGCGACTCATCTGGTATCTCAAGTCTCAGTAGCCCGCCGTAAGATACGTTCCATGGGTCCGGACCAAGGATAGATTCTTGGGCAACCCCCGATGTACTTTCCATCCTTCGTTGGCCCTGTGTCGTGTTGTAGAGCAGACTTCGGTCCTTTAGGTAGTCCCTCAAAAGCTGCATTAGATATTCTGGAACTTGAAAAGTGTTTTCGAGCGTATCCAGAATATTCAAACATCTAGCAGATTTGAAGGCGTTCCTGATGTCGAGTTTCACCAACAGGACGATCCGTCGCTTGGTGCAACTACATGCCTCTGCCTTTTGGACCGCGTTCACCACCTCTGCAATCGCATCAATGGTAGAACGTCCTGCTCTAAACCCGTAGTGCCGGGGAGATAGGTTCCCAGCAGCACGAATCGCGTCAATGAGTCTTCTCTTGATGAGGTTCTCTGGCACTGTCCCAGCCGTGTCTAACATGCATAATGGGTGGTATGCAGACGGTGATCCGAAATTTCCCTTCCCCTTACTGATCAGCATGAGCGTCGCCACCCTCCATCGTACTGAGGAAACCCCCTCCCATAGGCACGCGTTGAATGTGTTGAGCAGCTAATCAGGACAATGGTGATAGACAAGTTCCAAGACCTCAGCTGGAACACCATCTGGGGCTAGGGCCTTTCTGGTATTCAATACTATGATATTGGGCGCTTGATTTCTGTTACATTGAGGATCGTGTCAGTACGGATAGAGTGGGCGGGAAAAAGCCTGCACTATCTCCAAGGTCCCACAAACCTTTGTTCACATTGCCCACTAGGTCTTGCCAGCAGCGAGCCTTGCTGTTAATAATCAGTTTGTGAAGGCATTTTCTGGCCAACTTATACGCTGCTACCTGGTTGCATGCCTCGTCTGTTGAGCCTTACGCCGAAGATTGTGACACTCCCTTCGCTTTTCAGTGGTTTCAATCGACCAACAGTACGCTAGAGGCTTGCGCTGCAAGCAGTCGTGATGATGTCTATAGTGGAGTTCACCAGGTCTTGGGCTACCAGTTCTTCTGTCCCCAGCGAATCACCCTTTCCCGGGGAGCCTCAACGAACCTCTGGATGTCGATCCTTCCGATTTTCTGACCCATTGTAGAAGGTCGAGAGCACGGACGTCGGGAGACATAATAGATCTCATGCAGAATGTATTGATGATCACGGGCTGAGTAATTCTCTTATACTCTCTAATTGTGTATCCTCTGTATTAAGGACTCTGGGGGGTGAATGTCACATCCGGTATGGCTCCTTCACAGCCAATACGGCAAAAAGTCAGCATATTTCTGGTGTTTAGCATGGCGAATGCCGTCTTGGTTGCCATCTCTTGGATTCGTTTTCCCCGCGGATCTGTTTGAGGCATACCCCGTTCGATTACTTTAACGTTGAAATCTCCCCCAAAGAGTAAGTTGCCATTTGAGTTTGGTATACCCCCCATCAAAGCATTAAGCTTGGCTTGGAAAGATGATATCGGCTCGTTCAGCGTGGGTACACTCAAAAGAAGGTGTTTTATGATCCCCAAACCCACACAAAACCATCCCCATTCCGCTGCCCTCCCCTTGAAAACCACTGTTCTGAACCCAGATGGTGGCAGTAACTGTTTCATCAAGATACCATGATGTAGAACCTTCACCGTGGTATTGCTCACTCAGCAGTAAAATATTTGCTTTCGTGTCCCTCGCAAACTGCTCAATCACGTTTTAGGCCATTGAACCGCGGTGTTTGTTTCCTTACAGGATACGAGCCATCGAAGTTCTAATTTTGCCTTGGCCAGAGACTCATGAGGAACCCGACTTTTTTTTACTCCCAAGACGCGCTGAAGATCAGGATCAGCATACTAGCAAAGGATAAAGTGTGCCTCTTTCGTACACTCTTCTCTTTTATATCCCATTTTACCACATTTGTAGCATAGGGAAATTCTATGGAGTCCATTGCCTACCTGTGCGGTGTGACCATCCGCGAGGCATATGAAGCATTGAAGAGGCGGTGTTCATCGCCGCATCTTGCAGCCCTTCTTACTTTACCCTCATTCAGAAATCGTTCGGCTTTTTTTGACCATATTAATAATTGCCATGCGTTGTTGCCAATGGTTTTCTGGTGTGTATGCTTTGCTTTAATCCTGTTCACGTGGGAAAGCTCCCTTCTGATTGCCTCTTCTTCTCCTAATAGATGCCTTGCTAGTATTTGTCCGAACTTCATTCCAAGGGAGTCTTATCAGTTGAACTTGCCATCCACTATGGGGCTCTTAAGCTAAATTTGTCAAAAAAGCCGCACTCCAGACATTATTTAGTTCCACGAATTCCCTAGGCTTATCCGCCACAGTTCCAACGTGCCACTCTTAACCACCTATATTCCACAGACCTGCACAGATACAAAGTTCAGTTTTAGTAACCCCACTGTCCTGTAACTCTTGCCCTTTTAGACCCAGCAACTTGTACAGCCTACTACATTCAGTGGACTGTGCTAATATTAAATATCAACCTCAAAGTAAGTTTCTCTTGAGAGGTAGGAAAGCCCATTCGTTATAGTAACATAAGTCCATTGGGTTCATGCTTGCCCAAGTATAATTTTGAAGCTTTTCTGATAATCTTTTATTATCATATAATGCAGGGGCGCAAATCCTTCTTAAAGCACATGAAGGAAAAAATCCGACTCTTAAATTGCTCGAAATTACGTTAGCTTCCTTTCCTCATACAATTCGGTAACTATCCAGACCAGTTGTGTCTTGTTATGTGTATGTGAGGTGAAAGCTATTTACGCTCTGAGATGCGCAAGGCATCTCGGCTACCAGCTAAGCACCTCCTTTGTCGACCTGAACACCTAGCCTGGAACCATTTGGCACTTTACTTCGGGCTAAGTCTCGGTTGGCTACGCCGTGAAATGTCTTCAAGTTGGGGGTCCCTCCTCTAGTGGAAGGAGAGATGGGAAAAGGAATTACTAGAAAAGTGATCTCCCCACCTCGGCATTCCCTGCTGCTGTAAGTCTTTCTTATCATTGGGACTGCCACATCGTTTCATTTTTCAGCCTATGCAAGCATCTCCCAAATTAGGCTCTCCGCAAAGAGAGCTTTCTCGTTTCTTTATAGAGGTCCCGGCGTTGCCTGTCCCATTTTTTGCATGCGAATCATCTTCTTCTGCTACGCAAAAGCTGCAGGACGACGACTTACTAGTCTGATGCTAGTAAGGCTGAAAACACCTATGCCCGCTTAAAAGCTGGGTCAGATAGAAATAAGTCTCACCAAACGTTCGATTTAGCCACCATCTCAGATCAGGTATGAGACGTGCCGTCCATCTTCCCTTCGTATAAGTCACCTAGGATTGCTACCAATCATTGAGTGAGCGTTGTCTCTCCTCGTGGTCGAGCGTCCATCTCAACAGTTGCGTCTTGTTGACTCATTTTGTGTACCTGGATTTTTCCACTCCTTAATAATCAATTCACCTGTCACATTTCACACGTCCAATGTAACGAGCAAGATGATAGGTCTTTCTTTTCGCTGTTTTAACTGCTCCAACAACCGCTGAAGTGGTATCGATTGTTAAGTGCTCTTTGCGAGAATTGTGCTCTTTCTTCAAAGAATCTACTTTTTTATCTACTTTGACTGCAGACACGTGGCTATTCGGTACTTCAAAAAACGTTTACTCAGTGTCGAGGCTGAGCTCCTCCTTTCCCTAACTTTGAGTACCAGTCAATTCACTTTTCACCGCTATAGACACACCCCACGACTAGCTGAGAGAACTTTACAAACTTAGTAGAAGTTGCAGTTGACTTTTTATACAGACTTTGAGTGCCTCAACGAGGATTCCCTTAGATTCCGGAGCATTCCACTTCTTCGTAGCGAACACCATGATATGTGGCTCCTCGACGATGAAAAATAAATAATTTACATATTGAGGATAATAGCATAATCTGTTCTAGATAATGATGCCCATAAGTGTGGTGAGTCTCCGAGCTTCCAACTGGTAACCGTATCCGAATGGGTCAAAGTTTAGTTCATTACAAAGAGTCTGCCATTTGCTTCCTTCAGATTCAAGCCTGGAAGGCCTAAAGAGACTTTCTGGTCATATGTGTCTTGAACCTTGTATCAGCACACAGATTAAGGTTAAGAGACCATTCATACAGCATACTGAAAGTGGAAACCGAATTATCTCTACCACCTAAACTCAAAACTAAATAAATGTTCAAAAGGAGTGTTGACGAATTCAATGGAACTCTAAACTACTGTTAAGAAGCCACCAACCCGACAGAACAGAGAAAAAGCTTCGGGAATCGAATAGGATGTTGCTGAGGAAAGCACTGAAGATGCACTCAGAGGCTGACTTATGGAAGCCAAGGACCTCGCGAGGTGAGTATTAGAGGAAAGTGAGAGACTTTTAACAGGCATCTTGTATAAAGTTTTGTGAGGAGACTGCAAAACTTTACACATTCCTCAGTAAAAACCATACTGTTAAGCAAAACTCAATTCAGAAGCATGACGATACTTTAGGGATCTGAATCAGGGTTCATTGGAAATTCTTATGAATACCTACTTTGGATGTAATCATTAATTAATCTCTAAGCCTAAAAGCTTTCATCCTATCAGTTTTATCTCATTTTCATTTGAGGTACTAGAAAAGCCTGTAAATAACGCTGAGAATGAATCCTCCCTGCATTACACAACATTCACATCAACGGGGAAATCCTGTGAAACCGCCCTTCAACCCCTAGTGGCAAAATTAAAGAGGTGGGGGAAGGGAAGGGATATGCGCAAGGGATGTTTATCGACATCGCGGGAGCCTTTGATCTAAAGCGTACAATACCTTATGTGAATTAGTAAGAGCTCATGAAGATAAACGGGGTTGAGTACAGACTGCTCTTCGCAGTGACAGAAGATGAAAAATGTGTTACAGCCAAGGCGGAGAAAGAATACTCTCAATGTGTTGTGCTTTCACAGCTATTATGGAGCGTAGTGATCAATAATTTCTTACTCAATCTAAAATAGCATGACGTCTATTGGCACGCATATGCGGATGACATAGTCCTGCTTGCCGCAGGCTACCATTTTAGTGATCTTTATAGGAGTATGAAAAGATCTTTAGATACGCTGCAGCAGTGGTATCGGAAATGGCCCATTTCTACCTCAACTAGACCATGCAGGAATGCTTTTGGTAGGTTGTGGGGCTAAATGCCCAAGCAGGCCTTATGGCTGTATACAGCAGCTATCAGGCCATCGATTTGCTATGCATCGGTAGGTTGGCGCCACAAAAAAGCCCGCTGTTGGGCCTCGTCTTGCTTGGCCAGACTGCAAAGAATATTCTGTTTGGGAATTACTGGGGCATTTAGCCCAACACCATGCAGAGCCTTAAATGTCGTATTGAATTCGCCTCCTTGTGGATTGCCCACAAAGGGAAACGCCCTAAAATGTTCCATCATGAAAGTTTTCAGGAGGTCATAACAGAATCTTGAAGTTTTTGGCGAAATATGTCCCTGAAAGAGCTATTTCAATTGATAGGATGAGTGCTGTTCGGAACTTTGACCAATGATTTCACGCGAGAATCTCCGACAAAATGGTTCCTTTCGGAGTCACTATTCGGTGAGCCCGACATGATCTTCTACACGGGTTGGTTTAGGCCAAAGGAAGACCTGAAGTCGGGTTGATAATTAAACCGAAATATCTAGAAATCGATACCACTAGGAATGCTGGCCTTTATGTTCCAGGCAGAAGTGTTTACTTTAGTAGACGTTTTGTAATGGTTTGCTTTATTAAACGTTTTGTAGTGGTTGTCGTAGATTCTCTTTGTCCATCTGTTTTTCGTTTGAGTTTGGTTTGTCAACGAGATAGGGTCTCTACTCAAAACCGCCACGCCCACTTCAAGAACTTCATTCGAAACTGTCCGCGTTGAATTTCACTCCGGCGTTACTTTACATAAAGTGAGTAGGTGTAGATGCCATAACCGCCAGCTTATTTATCGTACTTTGAGCCATGCGCTAAACTATGTTATAGTAAAAAATCTCATACTGACATTGCCAAAATTTCAAATCGTCAATCACATCAAATCAGTTGTACGACTGCTGTAACATGACCAAGCTTGCATTTAACATATTTTTGCTGGGAACAATCTCCATGTCATAAAATAATTTCATTTGAATGTTGCTTGTTGCTGTCATCTATTAGGAAGAGAGTGTAATCATTAGTCTTGGAATTTTTTTACGTTAACTGTAGAAATTAACACTCAGATGCTTAAAAATAAATATTCAATCGTAGAAATAAATTTTGAATTACAAACGCGTCATAGCCGCAACAATATTCTGTTGACCTGTAAACCTATTCATAGTTTTAAATTTAATTGCCTAGTAAATGAGTTTTAAGTTGTAAATTGTTTACTGCACGTATATTATCCAAGATCACATAGAGAATGCTTTCGGTATCTTCGAGAAAAGAATATAGTTCATTATTTGGAATTCAGAAAACAATTCTAAATTGAATTATCTCCCGATTTATTGCTGACAAAACCTCTCTTTCTTCCCAACCACAGTGAAAACGCCCACACTACTGATTTTTAAAAGTATATTAATTTAGAGAAAAACATTAAATGCTAAATTTTCGATAAAACTATTTAGCCTAAACAGTAACAGTGAAATAAAAAACTTTTGTGACACTTTTTGAATACTCTGTTTTTTATTTATACTACGTAAAAACGCAAAAATCAATAGCAACAGGATAAGATTTACACAAGAAATCAGTTAAAAAACTATAATTATTATAAAACACAACAGCAGTCTGTGTTACGTTATGCGTTTTTTTCGTCAACTCACACTGAAAGGATAATGTGCACATTTTGCATATTTGTGTTTTTATCACGACAACAAACAACTTTACAAATAAATTAAAACAAAGAAAAAAATATGTTATCCAATGCAACTACCAAGCGAAATAAGTGTTAACTGGTATTAGTGAATAATTAAAATATAAAAACAAATAAAATTAAGTAAATTACACATTTAGGGAATTTTCGTCACAATAATAATACTAAATTTGAAGAATCAATTGGAAAGTAATTTAAAGAATTTAAAAGTATACACCAAAACATGAAAAAAACTTAGTGTTAAAAATAAACCATTTACAAAAGTTCAAGTAACTCGAGCACAAAACATTAATGAGACGCATCTGTATGGCCATGTGTAAAAAACCTGTTATGTTAAAGTGTGAAAGTGAAAGGTAGTCGTTTTGAAAAGGGTAAGAAAATAAACTGAGAGTGTGATATACGGGAGCAGCAAGTCGTGCGTACAATAATCAACAATTGTTAAAACTATCATAACTACTAAAATAATAACTAATTATATGCCAATATTCGTACTCATTCTCAAAAGTCTGCTAATTTATTTTCGTCTAATTCCTACTACGTGTATGTATAACTGTAACTACAATGAACTCAATCAATTAGACAATTTCACTAGTATTTCTATAATAATCAGCGGAATACTGTTTCAACAGACCAACTAGCGAATAAAATTTACGATCTTTTTTTGACGTAAAACTTATCAATTATACAAACAAAAACCAATACAATTAATCGTAAAACATCGTCTTTCTCGTCAAACGTCATTCTTTCGTCAAACATGAATTTCAATCAAAACCACAAAATGCTGACATCGTCCTCGCCTAAAGTCCACCATAAAATGCTGAATTCGCAAATACATTCGACTCCGTGCTCACCTCTTCTGTCTGCCCGCGCAGGGGGTAGTGGGGGTACTGAGGGTGCGGCAATGATGTCACAACACCAACACCAGCAAATGCTACACCAATCTGGCCAATCAGTTCACCAGCACTCATACTCAGACCCATCCAGTATAGCCCATCACAGTTTGTCGCCTAACCTCCAGCAACAAGCAGTTCCGCCCCCAGCAGCGACTCTAAATGGCGGAGCAATGCACGGAGAAATGCTTATCAACGAACAACAACTCTGCGATTATTACAACTCGCAACAACACTCGGACTATATCATCTCGGACTATATGGATAAGATAGCGACGCGAATCAATTTACTAGAAACAGAGTTGAAATTTGCTTGGCGTGCCTTAGATCTACTTTCTAATGAATATGGAAAAATGTGGACAAGGCTGGAGAAGCTGGAGAATATAACAGTGGAGCAGCAATCAATAGTAGGCAATTTGATGGGACTATGTACTCAACCGAACCTGGAGGACTTTGTAGAGCAACAAGAACGGAAACAGCATCAGAAACAACAAGCCATGCTTTTCGCTCAGCAACCAGAGCAGCAACTACTTCTGCGCGAAAAGAATCCTTTTGAGTATGAGTCCGACATTGACAAAATTCGTGACCTCCAAATTGAGCAGCAAATCAAGGAGCAAGCGAGCAGTTCCACTACGACAAACGAGTTCAACAATATGCTCGAAGAATTGAAAAACGAAGCGCTAGAAGCCACTGGCGATACCATGGATGGGTACAGTCAATTATTAGCACCCTTACCGATTTCAACAAATATCTACCATCAGTCACCTGAGCGCCGCGTAAAATCGCCCCGCCTGGCTCGGTCGCTAGACTATGATGAGCTGGGGGCCAGTGTTGGTGAAACTTCAAACCTCTTGGACATCCACCACCTACGCAAGAAGCCCTCTCCAAGTTCACAAGCTGCACGATTCGGTCGAATGAGTGTTGACGTCATACCCTACTGCTCCGGTGATGTGATCGACATTGTTGGTGAGAGTGGTAAGACCGATGTTGCCGTTGCTCGAAGCGGTACAGTTGATTCAAAAACTAACACACAAATTATTCGGGATTTTTTAGGGAACAGCGCAATCAAGGATGGACTGGAAGAGGGCGTTGATCTGATCGATGAAAATCAAGCGGCTGACAAACGCAAAGCCCACCACAAGCAGTCGGATTTTTTTCGGGAGGACGAGCGAACCAGGGAGTCCATTAACAATCTCATAATGACCGACTTAGTTGGAATTGAAAATGACAATCAGTTTTTTCGGCACGGTGATAAACGACTCGAAGGGGGAGGCATAATGTCGGTCCCAATCGATGACTCGGGAGGAGGTGGCATCGTAGAAGCAATGAAAATGAACGAGTTCTACAAAAATCTTAATGAAGCTGCATATCGTAACGACTATGTTTCCACAGGTGGGAGTAGCCTAGAAATGGCCAGCTTACATGAAAAGCTTTCAACTTTAAGTGCCGCGGTCTCCTCGTCGACCGCTTCGCAATCACGACCAGTTTCGTCACTTGGCATGATTTTTGAAGACAACGAAGAACAAGAGCTTGAGCCACACAGCTCTGCCTCTGAAATTGAAGAATATTTACTAGACGGTAAGTCAAACATTTTCTCAAAACATCATCAGCAAAAACCCACAACAGCTGAGTCACCTACTAAACACGCACCCACTCTGGACGCTGCAAACTCACAAGTTCCAGTTTCCCCAACATCTTCATCGCTGCACCAGCAACGTATGACGCCTACTTCTTCAACACAGTCCGTTGCAAATGTTGGCCGAACTAAAGACAATAAAAAATCGAAGAAGAAGAAGCATCATAAAAATGAAATGGACATGTTAAACAGCTTCAAGTCCGCCCTGATCGACTCGACGCAGGCACAATCTCAGTCTCAACAGCAAATTCAAAACCAACAACAGTTCATCACTCAACAACATTCATCTTATGATGGGAGTGATGACTTGGAAATCCCTAACAACGAATTGATCGACACTATCGTAGGCGAAATCAACAAAATTGAAGACCTCTCCCATTTTTCCGATGAGCAAATGCAAAGGTTGCGTAAAATCATCATGGCGGAGTACAGTTTCTTCGAGAAAATCAAAAAAATTGACAAGAATCTAATGCTTTTACTTTTAAACCCTTTCACCAAGCAGCAGAAAGACAGCAGTGGCAGCGGAAGTGGTAGTGGTGGTGAAACTAGTGTGACAGGAAGCAGTGATTTCCAAACACCCACAAATTTTGAACACCAAAATAATTTAATCATCAGTAAACTAGAAAAGAATATTGATATTTTAAAGAAACTACTAGGTACCGATGGGCAAGCTCCCCAAAAGGCAGCGGGTCAGCAATCATTGCAGTCTGTCAGCTCAGATCAGAGCGGGACATCGGTGGAATTAGGCAGTTTCACTTTATCGCTAAACGGCCGTGATCCCGTCCACCATTCACCCATGCATTCAGCACCAGTCACTTCATCAAACACATCTTCATCAACATCAACGAATTCAACAACGCAGCTCCTGGCTGATGAGTACAGCCGCCACTTGCTGCGTAATAATTCGAATTTAAATGAACAATTGAAACTTTTGGACAATAAAGAGACTGAAATCTTGAAAAAATCTATGCAGATTAAGAAAAACTATGACACAATGGATAATTATAGGCTGCTTTCACCGATTTTGGGAAGAGAAGACTTCTCATCCGCGACCACGAATTTACTAGATAATTACAGTAGCGACTACCTTTTGTGCGATACTCAGCAGAAATATTCATCGGGGGCATATTCTCCTGGGATGATGAAATCTAGTGGTTCACCGGCATACCAGCAACAACAGCAACCACAAACACACTACTCCAGCAGTAGCAACATTTACAACGACGACGAGTATATTAAATCGCTGAAGAAGAGCCTGGAAAGACACAACTCAATGCTATTTCTGCTTCATCTACAGAATCCCAACTATCAAAATAAAATTGACGACTTTTCGGCACTTTGTGATGATGACATTCTCAGTACAGCCTCACAGAGTCCACCTCCTCCAGCACCAAATGGTGAAGACTTTCTACAACTAGATTCCATTGAATCTGGTGACTTGATAGATGACTCTGGTGTGATGGTCAACGAGAATGGCGAGCTAATCTTGCAGCAGCCAGATCATCAACTTCAACAGCCAATCAATGCTATGAACCCTTTCCACGCTGACATAATGATGATGAAAATGAAGCAGACTAAGACTGAGCAACGATTTCGTCAACCAACATTGCCGCTGCCTTCGTCAATTACTGCCCCAAACTCGTCATCATCATCAACAGCCTTCATATCAGGAATGGACGCTTCTCCGAAAAAAACAAAGTCTGACTCCGGACTTTCATCAATGTCTGGTTTTTCTAGCCTGGAGAAATCACCAAACTCACCATCACTCGTTCCTTCACGAATCTATCATCAACCATCTGAGGAAAGTGCCTGCAAATATCAACAGCAAGTTGCACCCGCAATCACTCCAATGCTCGCTATCTCACGTCCTAAGCCAGTCGTTGTCAGCCAAACGGCACAAATTGGGCCCCCTGCTGCCGCTTTAGCTGATATAGCGGCAGGTGGTTCAACACACGTACGCCATCCATTTACCTCAACCATTTACAACAACAGTAACAATAACAACGATGATTATATGTTTAGCGAGGAGAACTTAAATTACATACAAGAACTGTCAAAAAATATTCCTATTTGTTCGGTATTTGAAAACAAGTCAATTTTTGACATTAAGAACGCACAAGCGTCTTCTGACGCTACAACAATGACTGAAATAATGAATTGGGAAAATCAGCAGCATCAGCAGTTGCAAAAGCAGCATGAGAGACAGCAGCAGCAGTTTGATGAGCATCTTCTACTGCAGAAACACCAGCCCTATCATCATCAAAATTACCCTGATCTGGTGCGAAACCAAGCCGTGGCTAAGCAACAAAGAGTTGTTGTTCAAAAACGGCCAGGCCAAGGACGTTCAAAATCACCTACTTTTGAAGAAACCGACATTGATGATGTGGAAATGTACGCCCAAAAACACCGAAATCTAACTGACCGGCTTGTCTACTATCCATCTTCAAATAGTCTAACGGACTACAATAGCTCAAGAAACCTAGATTACATAGGCTTTAACCGCGCTCAACATGAACAGCAACTACTGCAACAACACCAACAACATCAGCAACAACAATCTTATCTACTTAATCAGTCAGGATACGTCACGATATCAAGCGACATGGCTGACAAAAGGTATCATAGCTCTGGACTGCTAAATGTTGCTAGTGGAGATCGCCATCATCCTGGTGAAAGTTCTCATCAACCACAGCAGCAGCAATATCAACAGCAACAACAACATTTCCAACATCAGCAATCCTGCCCTCCCATTCTTCAGCATCAGCAGCACCATCATAAATACTTGGGAAAATTTTCGAACTGGTTACCTGACCTAAGGCTAAAGCGTATGACCAAACGACACCGATCGCAATCACTACCGGTCGGTGTGGAAATCGATGAAACAAGCAAACAGTACAGCAAAATGATATTTCAGCAACAGCAACAACATCAGCAACAGCAACATAAAATGGCACAGCAACACTACCCGCCACACTATTTCCAGCAACGACTTGCCAAAATCCCGATGATACGTCGTCGTACTACAACCGCAAGTGGGGCTGATTCCTCTTCTGGACAACAATCACAACAACCTTCCTCATCCAGTGGATCAATCAAAAAGAAAAAGCGCTCATTGTCCGCTACAATGTCAAATATTATGCAGAAAGCCAAACTTTATAGGCGACACAGTTTCACCAACCGTTCATCTGCTCATTCGACCAATGGCATGGATAGTCCATATCTGAGGCCTGGATCAGTAGCCAGTGCAAGTCTCTCTGATCCAGAGGTTGATTTGCAGAGCTTCATCCAATCTGACAACGATGACAGCACCAGCGAGTATGATGATTTTATGCAGAACTATCATCACCCCCAACAACAGCATCACCAGCAATTATTACAGCAACAGCAGCAATTCCAGCAACAGCAGCAACAGCACCCACATCTGCAGTACAGACCGCCTAAACCAAAACGCTATGAAGAAGATCAGCACGAAAGCCAAAGAGATACCGATCTAGAGGATGTATTCAAGCCGCCACCGCTGCATTCCGAAGCTACTGGGGATAGTCAAGAAGCCAAGCGTGAAGATGAAGTTTTCCTTAATGCTGTATTTCCAACAGTTGGCGATGCTATTCGGCATCATCATTCAGATGGCGATGGAAAGGAAGACACAAATGAAACTACAATTCAATCAAAAGACCTACCAGAACGAAGAAGGTCAGGTGAACTGAAAAGACCTGCTATTGAACTGGAAGAAGAGAGAAAAGAGGAGCATCAAGAGAAGGAAAGACAAGCTGACAAAAAACCTGAGCAAACAGCTCCTCCAGTGCCCATGCATCATCACCATCTTCAAAAAACTCATTCAATTTATATTGAAGACTCAGAATTTGATTATAGTGGACATGATACTCAAGTTGCACCACCTACAAACGGCAGTTTGCCTGGTATGCGACTGCCTGTAACCACACGCCACCAAGAAATGGAGGCAATGGCTGGAATAACCAGTCCAAAAAGCTACAAATTCTCTACTCCCAGATATCAGCAGCAACATAGCTTGGACATACCCAGCGCTACGCGTGATGACGATGATAACCGAAGTCAACACTCTTATAGGACGGTATCTTCCTCACGGCGGCAGAGTACTGAGGACAGTATTGACACTGACGATGAGTATTTCTGCTATGAGTTGCGTAAACTAGAAGAGCTAGAAAGGCGAAGTCATATGGAATCGGCATCGCAATATTATCAAGATCGACGAGTCTCCAAAGATGGAGAGATGTTGCTGTCAAAAATCGACCAACTAGGTGCGGAAGATGAAGACACTGGTCCGAAATTTAATGATAAGGATTCGTATCAGCCTGACGAGGATGTTAAAGAAAGAATGTCTTTTGTTTTACGAGAGCTTAAAGCTGTTGTCAGACTCCAGCCTGAAATACCAACGATCACTGTAGAGGGTCAACAGAAGCCTGACGTTTATGAGAAGTTCTCAAAAGTAACAAATATTCATGGATGGTTAACTGGTGATAGCAGTCAGCGGAGTGAAGACGATGAGGAACAGCGAATGATGAAAGAAATCGCAATGGTCGAATTTGACATGATAAATGACCAGCAAAGACATAGACAAAAAGTATCTGGAAATCATAATCAGTACTACCAGGTCAATCATCGACAAATGAAGAAAGTTAAGCGACGTCGTCGAAAAAGTAATGTAGATCGTGCAATGCTTGATCCTGAAGAAAGTGGTGATGAGGTTGCTCGGTATTCTACATCTCCATATTCGTCAGAAGAGGAACGTGCTAAGACGCCTTTATCACGATCGCCACCGCAACCAACGGGAGAACATGACAAAATATCTCAGTCTTCGGGTGCAACTTCTGGACCAGATACACCTGATCTTACTGAAGAGGATGAAGTGGACTACGGGCAGGTTCAAAACTACAGTGAATTCAAGGAAAAACAAAAGTTAGAGGCAAAATTATCACTTACAAGCGAAACTGATCTACCAAAAGGAACAGGCCAAGATGATTTGATCGAAGAAGATCAGTACCATGAAGATCAAGAAGAAAGCTACAAAGAGGAGGAAGATATGTGGCATGCTGCTAACGATATGGAACAAAATCAGCAGGATATGGAAGAGCAAGAAGAGCAAGAACAAGATTACGATCATGAAACTGACCAAAGTCCTGCTCCATTGGAGAGTGTTCAGGCTAGGAGGCGAAATAAAATGACCGGTAGTGGGGCAGATAGTAAACTTTTAAGTCATGAATCGAGTCAGGATAGCACAACCAACGGAGTTCCTGCTGGGATGGGACCAGGTGCTGGCGGCCCTTTAGGGAGTAGCAAATGGAAACTATTAAAGACACTGAAGGAGCGTAAAATCGAGGAAAAAAATAATCAGGAGAAAATTAAGGAGGAAGAACGAATGTTGGCAACGAAGGAAAAAGAGAAGGTAAGAGAATATTTTGACGTTTCATATTTAGAAATGTATTACACGTTGAAAAGCATACAAAAATGAAGAATTATGTGAGTCATAAAAGCACTTTTTTAAGATTTTGACAAACTAGTTTTCATGTTTTTGTAACGAATTGTTGTCATCTACATATAAATTTGTTAATCGACACCTTTTTGTCTCGGCGTTAATTTTAGAAACATTATCAGTACTCTTTTCTTAACAAAACATATTTTGATAATCAATATCGAAATTCCTTAAAAGAATTTGTCGAAATATCCTTCCATTATTTATTGGTATGAAACTAAACTGAAATTTTTTTTTGTTGCGCAAGTTTGCTGGTAGATGCAGTCGAATAATGGAAATTGATTTAAAGTTGAAAAGTTTTTATCTGATTTTCTACCTGCGATTGATTGATTCTGCCAAATGTTTCATTTGTGGGTCATATGGAAAGATAGCTCATACACCTTCAGAATCCTTATAAAATTAAACTTCAGGCAAAACCTTTTCTCAAACATTCTACGCAAATCTTTCAGATATTTAATTTGTAGAGTGAATGTAAAGGTGGCCCTTAAACTTTTGAAATTCGTGTCGAATTTATACTTCGAAACCGACCGAGAACTAAAGATGGCCAGATAATCATACAACCAAAACAGGTTTTGCCAAAAAAAAAATTATATGAAATATCTGGAAAGTAGCGGTTTCATTGTAGGTGATGAACACTCATCAGGAGCTGCCACACGCCATCACCTACAGGGCAGCTCGACCGCGTGGTCCCAAGGTGTGTATTGGACCTTATATACATGTGGGAACACACCCAACATGCAAGTTGTACGAGCTGTAAGCTTCCGCATAGACTGTGGTTGTCAACTAAAAAGTGTTGAGAATAATGGTGCCAGTCTCCTAAGTGAAAGAACCACTTATTCTTTCACCCGGGCCATATTTGGCTATCAACATGATAGCACATGTTCTTGGCCCGATGGAGACCAGCGTTTCCAGCATAGGGCTGGTGCCAGCAAACAGCGGTTTCGTTGTAGGTGATCGTCGAGCTGCCCTGTAGGTGATGGTGTGTGGCAGCTCCTGAGGAGTGTTCATCACCTACAACGAAACCGCTGTTTGCTGGCACCAGCCCTATGCTGGAAGTTCAAAAGTGACGCAATCTTTGATAAGCTAGTATCCAAAAACATCAGTATTGTCTTTTTCTGAGGTCGATCGGAATACTACATCACTTGTCATTATGACTTTAGGAGTTTCTTAATACTATACATTCAGAGCTCGTTAAATTTTCAAAAAATTTTTTGTACTGCACCTCTTCTTGGTGGCATTTGTAGATCATTATAGAAGATGGTTAACTATTTTTGCTTTTTTTGGAGATATGATTTCTGTAAAAAGGGCTGTATGTCACCCGTCTATTACACTTCACAAAGCATTTGTTCCTTTTTTTATTTGATTATTTCCTTACTGTGCAAGGTGTTGGATTGATGTCACCTGACAGTCAATCCCACGCCCAGCATAACTTCAGGTGCTTTATACATCCTTCTTTTTTGTCTAGTACATGCGATAGGTTAGTGCGCATTTCTTTTATATTATTACATCCTTGAGTTGAAAATTGTCTCTGCGATCGCTCGAGAGTTGTGGACAACTTCTGAAATTAGTCGCACCAGGGAGCTTCTCAAACTTAGAAGGGAGTCCCTCCGTACAGTGGTGGTCTTAACCGACCATTGTCCATTTGGTACGCATGCAATGCAAATGGTTAAAATAACTTCTTCTGAAGCTGTACGTGCAAGAAGGAGGAGAAAACAGTGCTTCACCTCTTATGCAAATTACAAAGAGAAGAATAAAGTCTCTCAAGGTGGTTCTCATGTTAAAAAGTCATTGAATTTCAAGTTTTGGTGTCACAATGGAATCGTATGTGCCTAAATGAGCCTGCCCCGAAGTGTATTGATGGAGGCTGCTGCTAAACCTGTTGTCATTTATATTTTTAAACATTGTTGAAAGATTATGTACGAGATAGTAGCTCTGACTACATATTTTGCACATGCATTTACATTTATATTATGTTTATGAATTCTGAATATGTATTTTTGAAAACATGTTCTACAAAAAGTCTATTTATACAGTATAGGACGTTCATATTCGACAAGATTTCAAATAAGTGATTTGAAAATGGTCTCTCATAGTTAGCATCGACCTAGTTCCCATGGCTCATTCTAATACGACCAACCCATGACTTCAGCACCAGCACAGTTACCACATGTCAAGGTCAATACATTAAAGTGAGTTTGGTCTGCCGAACCTTAACACCTCAAGGATTTTGATTCTCTCATTTTCTGACGTCTTCTGGTTACTAAATGGTATCGACGAGGAAATTTTAAATGAGTTCTCATCAGATCTACCTACACCTATGCAACATAGCTTACTTCTCTTTTCACCAGCTAGCTTCAGCTTATACATGCTTTGCAGTGAACATTTCAGCGTTGTGTTCTGGTTATTTATTTAAAAGCAAATTTGAAAGGTCTACTAGTCTCAGCCGTCTCTTCTAGAGAATCGGCTGACCCTGTTGCATCACCGAAAATGGCACTCAGTGTACGTCCTGTAAGGGCAGCTACGATACCTGCCCTCGGAGGAAAGGGTCGCTTGGAGCTGGTGTGACTTACACTTTTGCCCCATTCTTGTCTGTAACATTAACAACATTAATTTTGTCTAGTGTGTTATTGACTATAAGCTCGGATAAGCTATGCTTTTCGTGTTTTCTGGAAACTTGAGGAAGTCCATGGATTTATTAGGATTTGTACCCTATTTAGTCAAAGAATGTCAGCGTGCGGCTTCGTATTTATTTGGCTATTGTCTCTAATGGGAAGTTTTTCGGTATATCCACGTTCTTAATGTACCACTGAATTGAACCAATCTATTTCAGAGGCCTATCATTAATTACTGCAGAAGTCATTGTGGTGCTTCTTTGTTGGCCTTTGCCATCTGACGGAAAGCAATACTATCTGTTTGTAAATAAGTATTTTGTCGGTCGAATTTAGGCGACCTGGTTTGAGGATGAGATGGAAACCTAGGCAGTATTTTCGTTTTTGTCACATATAGTCCTTTCATGTCAGGCGTTGGTAAAACATCAGTCTTCAATATTTTGCAGTCCTGTTCCATATTATTGTTTCTTCATTTATTAGCAACGTTGGGGGCTGTTGTTGTCTACGTTTCATAATGAATATGCCTGAGTTTTGTCGTTGTTGAGCTTGATTGTCCATTTGCAAAAGTATTCAGAATGCATCAATGGAGCTATGCAGTTTTGAGGTGATGACTTTTACTTATTAGGTGGAATAAAATACACAAATGTCGTCAATATATTGCAATAAATGCACATTACTTGGCAGACTAGATAAATCCAAAGTATATAGACTATAAAGAATTGGTAAGATAGGTGATTCTTGTGGAACCCCAGCTTCAATTTGCTGCAAGTTTGGGGAATTGTTGTCTCGTCTAAAACGCAAAGCCCTGCATTGAAGGAAGGAATGAGTTATTTATATCTGTGAAAGTAATATCTTGAGTTCATGCACCTTGAAAATCAGTCCTGCATGCCAGAGTCTGTAAAAGGCTTTTGATATGTCAAACATAACTGTAACTATCGACTTTCTGCGACTCATCCCATGTTGTATGTGTTGGACCACCCTCAGAGTAAGTGGCGCTGGAAGGCAAATTGTTCCTCTGGAATTATAGTTTGTTTCAGTTATCTCCCGAAGGCTATAAGATTGCTTTCTCAGCAACTTTCGAAAAAATAGCGAGGCTGATGGGTCTCTGATTCTGCGAGAATAAGTGATCTTTATCTGGTTTGGGTATGACGATTATGGTAGCCAATTTCCATATCCTAGAGTACTTTCGCAAGCGCAAGATGGTATTTATTTAGTTTGTTAGCATTTGCAGTATCTTATCTGGTAGCTATTTAAGCATCATGTTTGTCATAAGACCTGGGCAATTTTCTTTTTCGGTCCAAGTATATGGTCTTTTGTCTTGTATAGTTCCAATGATTGTATCACATCTTCTTTTCGATATTGGGAATATAGTACGTTGTAAACTTTTGACAATATGGCCTCTTCCTAATCAAGGTCCTCCTACGGAAAGAAGTTTGCACGGAGTGATTCAAGTATATTTGTAAAAGCTACTGCTTTACATATGTCATCAAATTTATGACCATTTGGCCCATGTGCACAACTGTCTTGCTTTAAACGCAAAAGTATTTAGATATCATCATAAATGTATTTTCACCAGGCTCCAGGCTTTGCAGAAAATTCTTTTATTGTTCGTTTCGAAATTTATGTATGCATTTGCGTACCTTATTATTCAAATTAGGCTTGGTTCTTCCTCCTTATTAAGTTTTTTATTTCTTGATTCCCTCGTAGGGATAATTTTTCCTAGCGGGAGTTATAACTGTATGTTCCTCTTTTGCCAGCTTAATTTTTCTGGTTAGTTCTCCGATCATTTTTTCGAAATTGCAAACATCTTCTTGATGTTTTTTGGATTTTTCAAACAACCTCTCTACCTTGCGGAATTCTCTCATTTTCAGTCGACGCATAGTAGTAGCTTGCTCCTTGATTTTCTTGCATTCCTTCTGCTTCTATTAATCATCGCACCTTACACATTTTGCCCGTGTGCAGCAACTACTCAAGAAATGGCCCATTTGTTGGCAGTTTTAACACATTGTCCGACCATTGCGTGGTTCTAATGCCCAACTAGGCATATCAGGTGGCAAACCACAGAAATTTTGAAAATTGATGTTTCTTCTTTCGGGAGAAAACCTTAACGAATTTTGATGGATCTGACATTAATTTTTTGAAGAGAACTTCATTTTGGGGGCACCAATGGGCTTCTAAGTCTACCATATTTTCCTCACAACTAAGGCTTTGAAGTCCGCTCAAAACAAAATTAAGTTTTTTGAGTAGTATGTGTGCGTTGGAGGTTCCTTTCCGTCAATAATTTTATAATTTTTCTCGGGTATTATTTGTATACCTAAATATATTCGTTTCACAGAGAGAGTTTATTCTGCATTGCTTTAGCTTTTTGGATATTGTTGCCCATTTGTCGGCTTTACGTAGTACAATTTGTATTGTCCGTATATTTTGCGTCTGGTCTTGTCCTTGAGTCACTTCAGGATTCGGGTTTGAAGGCTTTTGGGGACTGTGAGTCGTGGTTGATTTGGGGGGGTTTGGAGTGATTTTCGTCCCTTGTAAGCTGAAAGCTGATATGTTCTGCTCTTCAACCTCCTTTTCAGAAAATTTACCCTCCATTTCCTTGCCAAGTAAATCTGACAATCACGGAATGAAAATTTAGTGGATCTATGACAGCAAGGCTAACTACTCTTTATTTGGTATTCTATAAATTGTAAAAGAACAAGGAAGATCGGTAAACTTCGTCCTCAGGTGGAAGGATTGACGGTAGATTCTTTAATTTGCTCGATGTAGAGTGGCCCAATGTTGGTTATAGTCACTCTAGTACTCTTGAGCTGATTTTTATGTCTTTGACACAAAATATGCTGTTGCTTTCTTTAGTCATATTAGTGATGTAGTACCGATGGATTATTTTCCTTCCGCATGACCATTGCTCCAACCTCCAAGTCTGGGGCAGTCTGCTTCTACTTAAAGCGGTGCTGAAGTTATGACAGATATTTTCTCGTGCAGCGTTGCCAAAAATAATGCTTATGCTGATCAAAATTAGTTTCTGACTGTTATTTTGCAGAATCAGCGATACTGGTCAAGATTTCATCCACCAAGAAATGCCCAGGAGATGACTGTTAGGGCGTTTGGATCAGAGAAACTTGTGGTAAGGGACGGGATTTTAATATGGTTTCCACTTCAGCTGCTGTCATAGCTTGTTCTTTGATCGTTGACGGTATACTGTGCAATGCGGCGGGGAGTAGTTTCTAGGTTGTTTTGATAGTAGCTTTACACAAATCACCGAAAAACGGGGATCGTAAGGGTATGAAATGGAAGTCAAACCGTTTCATCGTATAAAAATTTGTAATCAATTGTGTTGACTTGAGTGAGAACAAAAATTTCGAAAAGTTCCCGGATTTGGTTGCAGGTAGCCACAAAATAATAATCTTGGCAGTTACAAAATAAATATATTGGCACTTACCTCTTCCACTTACGAAACGTTTTAGTGCTCCCATGAAGGCATCCGTGGTTAAATTAGTGATGACATAGAGATTTACAGCCTCGGTAAAAAAGTAGACAAACAACGCAATATAGATCTTCTGTGGCCTTTTGGATCCACAAAAGTCTGTTCCCCATATAATTGATCGGCTGGGAGGATAATCGTAGCTTTGCCTTGCAGCACTCAACTAAGTCAAGAACGATAACTGGTGCTATAGTATTTTCTTTAATTTGTCACAATCGTTGATGGGTTATAGCAAGCAAAGCAAGTGGGGTCACATGACATGTTGGACTTGAAGTTGTGTCATGAGAAGCTTGGTGATGTCGTTGGGGTACGGAAGTAAGGCGGATATTTTGCTTTGTAGCTCATTGGAGCCTCTATCAATAAATAATCCACTCAAGTTATGCCCTTTTCGTGAAGGAAGGGATATCGGGAAGCAAGTTAGCTTCGGTGGCCTACCTGTCTACAATGCTAAAGTTCCTTGATGTGATGAACTTGGTATTACCTTAAAAGCGTGATGAGGGCACTATCGAATTCTGCCACCGTTAGATGGGTGGTGGGGTTTTCACGTGGCATTGGTGCAATGTAGTATATATGCCAAGATTCGTTGAAGATAGTGGAATGAATTGTAATGACTGGTTGAGGCTACGACATTTTAAGCTTATTCCGGGACAATGAGTTTATTTTCCATCTTGAATTTGGCAGCCTTTAGTGGCCATTCCCGTGAAAGAAAACGGAACCGTAAAACCATCTATTGCCTTAATAGTTGAACTGGAAGTAATCCGTGGCTGATGTTGTCCGCAACGTTCTGTTTAGAAGAAACGCAATGCCATTAAGATTTAACAGCTGATTTTTAAATAGTGGCCACTTGGTTTACCCCTAATGCCAACCAAGAGGAGGAAGCTACAAACTATTCCCGAGTCGCACGAAAAGTAGAAGGGTACTGGTCATCAATTTAAGTCTGATCTGACACGATCCGTGAGCTTGACAGTAAGGATCACTGCTTGTTGCTCCAACCGCAGTCGCTGTCATTGGGGCAAACTTCGCCTAAGCAAATTACCGCCGTACAATGATGGAGTCATTTTTTTGTTGTAATTGCAAATAGACAGCAGCACCATAGGCTCTCTTAGATGCGTCGCAAGGTACGTGCACTTTGATCTACTTCGGAAGTTCCCATGAGAAAACATCTCGAGAAAACTTAATGGTTTTCAGTTTCGTTGCATGTAAATGCGCGTAGTATAGTGATTAGAGTGCTGCGTAAGCTGAAGTTTCATGGTTTGAATGTTTTGAGTGATTCATGAGACGGGCTATAAGCCCGCTCATTTCGGATACGTGCTGATTTAAAACCAGAACTTATCGCAGCTAGGTGGACAGACTCATGGCCAAAATGTGGTACTATACCGATTCATTCGTTCAAGACATTGAAACACTCTAACTTTCTTCAGGCGAATGCCCGAAAAGGGCTTTAGGGCTAAAGCAAAAAACAAATGGTTGAGTCTTCATAAGCGTTGCTGCGTTCCAGTCTTATTTTAGCATCCACAATAATTGAAGTAATATATTGGCTTGTATGGTAACTGGGTTGAACAACAAAAATATCTGAGAACACTGTTCCCTTGGTCACAGTCTGATTCGGAACTTCGTGAAGGCTGATGCAGAATTCGTCTGTGACAGGGAGCCATGTTGGTCCAAAAGTCCTCACGTAGGAATCCCGATCCTCTATCTCTAATTCGTAAGTCCACGTATTGTAATGGTTAGAGTACTCGAAGCGTAAGCCGAAGATCCCCGGTTTGAATCCCGTTGGTGACAACGAGATTTGTTTCGAGTGATTTTTCGGACAAACTATAAGCCCATTTAGTAATGGTATGTACTGGTTTAACATCAGAACGTATCGCAGTTGGGTGGATGGACTTACGGCCAAAGTATGGTACTGATCATATCACTTTCTCGAATGCCGATACATTCGATCAAGATCATGACGGATTCTGGCTTTCTCTAAGCGAAGACTCAAAAAGAGCTGTAGCGCTAAAGCAAAAAAATGCTCTAATTGCACGGCCTAGTATTGCACGGGTACTTTCTATAATAATGATGTTGCGTCGGAGCACTATTTCTTTAGATAAAACCCGCCGAAATTTCGTATTTTCATTAATTTATGTTTTAGAACTTCAGCGGCTCGTAAACTTGACGTTCTGCTTTATCGCCTCTACTTCCATTGCCAATTTGTGGAGGCATTTCATAGCCAAGTACAGACCAGAGGTCAGACCATAGGAGAGGTGATACGGTGGAAGTAATGAAAGGCTTGCCACGCGAGTCTCTCAAAATGATTCTTAACTTCCTGAGCGCATCCATCGCAAACGTCTGAAGCGGGTTGCTTATTTCTGGTTTTATTTACAACCCTGCCACGTACGGTCCAGAGCCGAAGAGAATATTCTGTAAGGTAAGTAAGCTCTCTCTCAGTTAGGTAGGTAGAAGTTTTTGGCTCCAATCAGAAAGTCGATCGATCCGGGTTCATTGAAGCAAGGGTCCACTGGTTTCAAATTCTTGAGAACTGGCCATAAGGAGATGTAAAATTATCTGCTGGGATGTTGATTGATTATTTTCGATAGTAAGAAAGCGTCAAGCTTAGACTTGGAATTGGTTGTCCTGGACTTTACGCATACGCTGGCGTTCGTTTGTGTGTTTTGAATTCCCTAACTAATGCACTATGTGTCAAACGCCTACATGATAGTGGCCAGCAGGAGCTGGGTTGCCAGTCGCTTTGTTTTGAAGCTGAACTGTGAACTTAAATCCAAGACCACCCGGCAGTCTGCTTGAAAACCACCGCGTGCCTTAACCTCAAGGCGAACGGCAATCAAAAGGATGTAACATTCAGCCATGCTGGTAGGATCTGGAGTAGCGCTTGCAATCGTTGAACTGATAGAGCTGAAACCTTTGGAGCCACTGATGATAGTTTAAGCTCTTTCGACTCTACTGTATGGAGTAGGGTATGGGCTTGACTGCACTGTCTACATGTACCGGAGGAGCATTGCCTAGCATTATGGCCCACCATTGAACAGTTTGTACAAAAATTGAGCTTTTGGGCGGTGTTCATTCGATCTTGCGGGGAAGTTTGTTGCAACGGTATATGTGATGGTTGAGCGAGCATACCGTACATTAATGGTCGGTGGTTGCGGTGAAAGTAGCTGATCTCGTATGCTTCACACTAGTTGGTTTTAAATCGGTGAATTCTAGGCTCCGAAAGCGCTGTTCGAAGAAGCTGAGTATATCGCACATCAAATCGAGCCTCGCTTGTTCAGAGCCAAACTTGAGTGATTCCGTTTTTCCCGAAGCGAGAATATTAAAATTAGATTCCACGCTTTTATATGGGCTTCCAGCTTCTTAGTCCCTGTGATGTTTACATCCGATCTACTTCAGAGCTTGAAAAGCAAACAAGATAAGAAGCTTAATATTTGAAGGTTACTGTAGCGGCCGTTCATGAACTTGGAAAACGTTGAATTAACTTCAAGGCTTTACTACCTCAGTTAATGACCAGATAGAACATTTTTTTGTACTTTAACTGCGTCATTTAAGGCAATCTTCAGCAAAAGTACGCAGCGTTATCCTGGGTAGGTTGAACGCTCTTGAATTATTCTAATTATTCTCATATTAAATGATTTTGGGCTTAAGCGAGAGCCTTGAGGAACCTCAGCTGGTATGTTGGTATAATTTAAATTGTACTCTGGCTATTTGACATAAAATGCTCTGTCGTTAAAAAAATACCTTAGCAAATTGATCAAATATAGTTAAATCTCAAGCGTCATGAGTTTCAAAAGAAGCCCGTAATGCTAAACTATATCAAAGGCTTTCTCTATGTCTAATGTAATCATCCCTACATAAAATTTACGTTTTAGGGCCGATTTTAAATTTAGCAAGATATTATGAATTTGAACAACATCTGCTGATGAATTCAGGATAAGCTTCTCAAAACGTTTTTCTCATACCAGTAATAGAATTTTTCAACTGTAAATGGCAGACAGATATGAATCCTCCCAGCTTTACCAAGTGGAAATACTACTGCATGCTTCCATGCGACCGGAAAGTAAGAAAAATTGAAGTTAGCATTAAATAAGTAACGATTGCTTTCTTGGGTAAATTTTTTAACACTTTACTTGAAATGTGATCAAATCCTGGAACTTTACGGGGTCTCAGCTTTCGAAGTATCTTTGCTATCACTCCATGCTTTATTCTTTCTGTAAAAGGTAAAGTTGTTGGCATGAAAAGTAAGTTAACAGAATTATTCACCATTGAGTTGGTAATTATGCTGGCATAGTTAGTTGTAATATCATGGTATTTAGCAATAGTACTCGCCAGCAATTTTGCTTTACCTTCGTTCAAGTACGTTTTTCCACCAGCCATGTCTTTTCAACGGTTGGGTTGCTCGTTAACCTCCATTCTACGAGGCCCATTTGAAAAGTTTCTGGCTTTTTAAGGAAAAACACATGATTCAAGCCAAACAAAAATTTATTTCTCGACATAATCTCCACGCAAGTCAAAACATTTGGTCAAACGCTTTTCCCAATCCTTCAGGCCATCAGAAAAAAATTCTTTCGGTAAACCTGAAAAACACAGGTTTACTGCCTCTTCAACCTCAGAATTTGACCCATATTTTTTCCCACCCAGAATTTTTTTCAAAACGGGGAACAACAAAAGTCACTTGGAGCTAGGTCTGGTGAGTAGGGTGGGTGTTGAAGCAATTCGAACTTCAAGTCGTCCAATTTCGCCATTGCGACCATGCATGTGTGCACTTCCTCGCCAAGTGTGATCGCTTCTTCTTGAGTTCCATCTTCAATTGGTCCAGCAACGCAGCGTAACAGGGTGCGTTAATAGTTACTACACGGCCTCCGCCTTCTTCGGAGCTGGTTCCCCCACCACAATCCACTTCATTGACTGTTGTTTAGTCTCCGGAGTATGGTGATGGATCCAGGTTTTGCTGACAGTAATTAATCGACGCAACACTCGGTAGAATTCTTTTGGAACAGCTAAAGAGTCTCGCACGACATGTCCATACGTATGCGCTTTTGGTCGATCGTCAACAAACGCGGCACCGATCGCGCAGATAATTTGCTCATGTAAAATCTTATGCATCCATTCAGTTGATATGTCACAATCCTCAGCAATTTCCTTAATGGTCAATCGGCGAACTTTCATCACGGTTGTGTGCATTTAACTTACGATGTCTTCCGTTGAAACAGTTTTTGACGTCCAGAACGTTCATCGTCAAAAACGCTCGTGCGACCGCGTTTGAACTCGGCCACCCAATGTTTCACGGTTGTAAATCGGGGCGACGATTCACCATACATGGAGTTGTACTCTTCTCTCACTTCCCGAATTTTTTCCCCTTTCAAATAGAGCTACTTTATCACCGCGCGATACTCAATTTTATCCATTGTTCCTAACAAACGTTACCTGTCAACTTTGGAAAGGAACCATGTATTTTGTACTGATTGGAATGACTTGAAATTTTTATGGAATACATATGTAAAGGCCATATATTGGTTGGCAAAAGAATTGGAATGTACCATGACTTTTTGCCGGTAAGCCCGGAAGCTTTTCAAATGACCCTCGTAGCTTCCATAATTTTTATGAGCCATTCTCTTTCAAGCATAGAATTTGATCTATTATTTCGGAGAATGTGAGTTTTTCAGCGAAACTTGGACTGTTAACTCCAGCTTTTGTTGTTTTATCTCTTTATCTTTGCAGTTTCGCCTCACGGTATTTCTTATTTAGATAAATTTCAATGCCTCAGTATCAAGTCGAGTATGTTTGCAGGAAGTGGTTTCTAGAGAACGCTACAACATATAGCCTTCCAAACAATTTTCTTTAAATACAGTGATCCTCACTTATTTTTACAACAGAATCGAAGAGTTGAATCTTTTTTAAGAAATGCTGTTATTCAGGGCGTTTCTGAAACGAGACCACTTTGCCTTGCCGTACAAAAGTACGTGTTTCAAAATATTTTGAGATGTTTCTACCCGGTTAATTTCAAAGAATACGGGAAGATGTATAGTAGAGAGAGCTTGGAGGACATTAATCTCTGACAGATTTACGCTTCCGTCACTAGTAACTGTGTCTCAAATTGAACCAGATCCCTTGCACGTGTAGAAAGTAGGTTTCCTTGGTGAATGAAGGAAGAAATTTGTTTCAAATAGCAGTTTGTGAAGAGCCTTGCCTGTTTGGTTAGAGCGAACATAGTTCCAACTTTGGTGCCGTGCGTTCAGATCACCGCAAAGCAGATATCTCCAACTATTCACGCTAAATTTCCTTAAGTCGTTTTTGAATTGCTGATCTTTTTCATTGTTTGGTCTAGTCTCTGAAAAGTGCATCGCTTAAATTTTACTATTTACTTCTTCAATAATTGCTCCGATGTTTTCGATTCATATTAGAATCAGGCTTAAAACAAGGGGATAGATTTGCCCAAATGCTCTTTAATATTGCGCCAGAACACGTCATCAGGAAGACATCAGGTGAAACCTCTGAAACACTAATGCTCAAGTCTACGCAATTGATATCGTACGTTGATGATATAACTATTATGGCGCGAGCAATTTCAGATGCCAAAAGAACAGTTTTGAGCCTATAATCTGGAGCAAAACGAATTGAACTATGAGTTAATGAAACTAAAAATAAATTCATGACCAAACGAGAAAAACACTCAAGTCTGGCAAATCCTGACCGCAAGAGACTATAACTTTGAAAGTGTGGATAACTTTATACAGCTTGAAGCCACCCTGAATAGAAGAGGTGCCAAAAGACTGTCTTGTGTTCCCCTAAGGAATTTAAAAGTCTTATTGATGCTTTCGAAAGTTCCATTAGTGCTGAGCCCGATAGCATTCCCAACCACACTTTCTTGAATTCCATTATCTATTCTATAAGTATTTGTTTGGTGGGGAGCATTTTTCCTTTTTGTTGGAAGGTCACCTTCATCTCACCAATTTTAGAAAAGAGTGACACAAGTGATATTACTAATTATCAACCCGTATTGTTATTGTCCTGTTTCTCTAAATTATTAGAATAAACCATATACACAAAACTCTTCAAAACTGTGCACCATATGTTGATTCCAGAGCAGTATGACAAATCTCTTGGATTTCAGTAGTATTGTAGCAAAAGCCTTCGAGATCAGGTTTGTACTTGAACTTCTCCGGGGTTTTTGACTCTGTGAATCACACAATCCTGTTTAAAAGAAGACTTGAACGATTTGGAATTACAGGTCAGCTGCTTTGCTGGCTCCCTTCCTATGTCGCCGATCGATCTTTTCAAGTGTCACTCAATGGGTATGTGTCCTCTTCCTTTGCTCCCTCCAGTCGTGTTCCCCAAAACTCGATTCTTGACCCTCTCTTATATTTTTTCTTCATCAATAACCTCCTGTCTGTCATTAATTCTTCCTTTAAGGTTATTAAATCATGCGAAAATCGTAATCTGTTTAGAGCTGATCTTCAATAATTGTCTTATTGATGTGATACTAATGAGCTTCCTCTAAGTATTTCTACGTATACACATATCTCTTTTAATCTAAACCTAATCATTTTTGCTTTGAATTCTTCATTAATAATACGCATCTCAACACTGTGACTCATGTTAAAGATCTTGGTGTTACGTGAAGGACCAAAGCCTGCTTTATGGACGACACAGGGCCAACGAAAAATGGATGTTAGATCGGGTGTTGCCCAGGGATTTACCTTTAGCCCAGACCTGTGGAACGTGTCTTACGATAGGCTACTGTGACTCGAGATGCCAAATTAATCACGCTTGAAAGGCTATGCGGATGGACATACCGTTGAACAAGCACAACTTAGGCGAGGTATGCTAATGCGTCGAGTAAAAGACTAGATGTATGCTTGTAGGTCCAGTCTAGCTCTGTGAAAAACCGAAGTGATCATCTTGACAAAAAGAGAAACCCTACGGTAAGGATGTTCAGTATTGGAAACAAACTAATCGAATCGAACCCAGCGGTGAAGTACCTGGGGCTACTGGTCGACTCGAAAATGAGTTTCTCTGAGCAAATCAGGGCAACGGCTGAGAAGGCTGCTTCTGGTATACCGGCTCTGAGTTGACCCAGCCCATCAAGAAGACGCCTCTTGATGAGTGCTGTAGGGTCAGTGCTGCTGTACGGAGCAGAAGTATGTGGTGACAATCTCAGCAAGGAGGTATACTGAAAACGCTTGGCGCAGATACAGAGAAGAGTAGAACTGAGGATTGCATTTTCATAGTCGACAGTCTCTGATTCGACCGCGAGAGTTATTGCCTGTTGCCCTCCTTGCTAGAGAGCACCGCAGTATTTGCTGAAGTCTAAGCAAGGACGCCAGGGAGATGGTTGCCTGCGAGGAGACTACAGGAAAGAGTACTATACTCACTCAACGATTGGCAGCAGTCTTGGTTGAATTGCACTAAAAGAAGGTGGACTGCGTGCCTCATCCTGGGTGCGAGACTGTGGCCAAATCGAAGGCATGGTGAGGCTGACTTTTATCTGACCCAGCTTTGAGCGGGCATATGTGTTGTCAATTTTACCTGCACAAGATTGGTAGGTCACGATTCTCCGATTGGCGGTTTTGTCGAGGAGAGGAAGGCGATGCCTGCCACACATTTTTTACGTGGAAAAAATGGGACAGATCTCTAGAGGGAGATGGGAGACCTATTTGCGGTGATGCTTGGATTAGTTGACAAATGGAACCATATGGCACATTATGTTCGTGTAGTCCTAAAAGCTAAAAAGGACTCACAGCAGTGATATCGAGGCTAGGGGATCGTTTGTCTGGCAATTCCTCTTCCCTTCTCCCCTCGTGCTAGAGGAGGGATCTTCCAGCTCCAGCTTTAATATTTGTCTTATTGATGTGATACTAACTAGCTTCCTTTTAAGTATTTCTACGTGTACATATATATCTTTTCTTCTAAACTAATAATACGCGTCCCAACACTGCGACTCATGTTGATGATTTTGGTGCTACTTTTGAGTTAAAATTTAAGTTTGATATGCACGTCTTTGACGTTGCTTCTAGGCTTCAAAGGTTACAGGGTTTTCCAGCTTAAGTTCACTAGTCTTGTTAAAATTCCGCATTCCTTACTGTTACTATAAATCTTGTTTGTCTGACCTTGATAATCCCTTTTTAAGAGCATCGCTGCATCTATCTAAAGCGTGTTTTTTAGAGCCGTAGAACTTTGAAATGAAATAAAATCTGAATAAATTATATTGATTGCCATGAAATTGATTTTATTGGAACGACAATTCATTGAGGTTTGTATGCAAATGTAATTTCGGGTATGTAAGCGCCACGACTGGTGCGGAGGAAATCTTAACGAGAGATCCAAGTTTCGACTCCTCTATCCAATAATTGGGGTCGTATCTCATCAGTAACACGGTGAATATTGCCTTCCCAATAGTCAAGCATCTCGAGCTTGTTGGCATAGACGAGTAATTAGACGTATCCTCACGAGAAATAGTCTAGCGGTGTTATATCACAAGATCTCGCACGGCAGTTCACACGTCCAAAATAAGCAGTTATGCGCTTATCAAAGTCTTCTTTCAATAAGTCGATGTTTGTACAAGCTGTATGGCATGTCGTGCCATCCTGTTGAAACCAGAAGTCTCCTGCGTTACGGCAAGTCAATTTCAGAAGGAGAAAGTCATTAATCGTGGCTCCATAGCGGGAAACGCTGACTGTAACGTTATTCCCAGCAGCATTGTGAAGACATATGGACCAATGATTCTACCCGCCTATAAAGCACATCAAACAGTGACTTTTCCAGATGTAACGATGTTTGACACCCGGCTGTGATTGCTCAGCACTCCAAATACGACAGTTTTATTTATTGACGTAGCCATTCAACCAGAAATGAGCATCACCGGGATCTGCAGGAATTCATTATTGAGCCCATACAGCAAATTTACGCTGTGTCCCTGGTTGTCCGGCTTCAATTCCTGCACGAGTTGGATTTTGTAAGCCCACAAACCAAGATCGTTTCGTAATATGGATGGCCACAGATTTAAATGTTGAGTACGATGTCGAATGGACTCACTTAGGTCTTCATCGATACTACGCTCTACAGCTACTATGGTTTCTTCATTACGCACTGTACGACGTATGGATGCATGCGGATTATCAGTGAGAGTTAACGAATTAATTGTTCTGATGGACAATTATGTCGGCCATAAAATTGACGGAGTGCGCGATGAGTTTTCCGAACAGAACCGTTTTGTTTTTAAATAAATGATGATGATTATTATCTATCGATTCTATGATTAGGTTTTTTTTGTAAGATAGAGAGTAAAAATGAATAAATAGATAAAAAACATTCGAGCAAATGTCAATGTCAAGGACCAATCCAGGTGAAATCTGAACAAATTTGAATTTCGTTTTTTTCGGTTTTGCCTTACAGTTCTAGATATTTCTGTAGCCTTAAAATTTTTCTACCGGATACTTCTGCATAAAGTATATTTCACAATACTTAAGTCTTTTTTTTGAACATTATATCATTAATTAGCCATGTAAATTCTCAAATGATTTTAGGCTAGGCTCTATGGTTGGAAAAAGGTATTTAGTTGATAGCTTGGAAGCTTTGTACTGCTTGGGGCCCCACGCTCTGGCTTTGAATAAACTTCGCCAATCTACCACAAAAAAAACGATATCAAAGGTTGTGCGCCTCTTTCAGTGTAATGAGCCTAATTCCTAAAAAAGTATATTTAGAGGCAAATCTGTGAAACATGCATACTTTTGCAACACACACACACACACACACACAAACCACAACCCAAATGTGGCCAACACAAGCATGAAACCACATTTTCACAACGCAGTGCAACAACGGGTACGATTATTTGGGTTTTAAAAGTGATACAGAAAAAGATAAACTTTTTCATGACCTACTTCAAAAGAATAAGATTAGCAATCCCTTGGCATTAAACTATGGTTTTCTCTCATTCGGCACTAAATGCATACTCGCATACATGAAAAGACTCAACACCGTCTATCATGCAACACCACCCCCACCCAATTGCACGTTGGACATAGCGAAAAATGAAAATTCGCAACCAGGTTTCTTTCTAATGAAAAAGCTTAACTGGATTGCGAATCATTTCACTCATCCGACAGCTGCATGTCATTCTGTTTTTATGTTTTACTCTCATATACATTCATTCCACCCACCCCACCTCCCCCAATTTTATTTTTGGTGCAAAATTCTCAGAGAGAAGTTTTCTAAATTTGCAGCTCGTATTTCATCTTTTTCAAATGGAAAAGACATCCCTAAAATCCAAAGTTAAAAAAGACGACCAAAAGCTCCTTAAACATCTTGCGAGTCAAGTGTGAAAAAGCAGCAGCAACAAACGAGTGTGTCTTGAAGAAATGTATGGACAAGGAGTGTTTTGTAATCAGGTGTTGGAATAATTATTATTAACCCAACTTCTCTTAGAGCACCATTAAAACGGAAAATAAGATACTCTCGGGAAAAAAATATGTATACAGGTGTGCAGAGCAGGTATGGCTGGCAAAGTGAAAAGAAATGCTTCCGAATCTCTAGATCTAGGTCACTACCACTTGTTTCATAATTTAATTTTCCTGTTTCAGTTGTTTTTGTTTTTAAGCAATGGAAGGAGGCCATAGTGTAAGGTATAAATTAAGGATTTGTTTGGACAATGATACTTTATCTCATTTACACCTTATTAGATATTAAAATTCAAGCAACACTAAGCCACTAGGTTGCGAATCCTTTCTTGTAACTTTTTAGCTCCCAGGTGTCCTCTTGTTGGTCCATTATGCATTTTTGCGAGGATTTCACTTGCTGTTAGAACTTCAATCTACGTTTCAACAACTCTTCATCCAGATGCATGTAACAAGGCCCGTCACCCTACGAATGTATATATAAGTCCGAGTCCGTTTTGTGTTAGAGAGTTGAAGGCTATTCTTAACTTAAGCCTTAACGGTGGGACTCTCAGGGGCACAAGGCTCCTGGTCTACCCATAACATACCTCCACTGTCAAATTGCAATCGAAGCCTGGAACTGTTTGATACATTGAGCCTCGTTTTCGAGTTACATGAATCCCTTTTCCAGTAGGAAGAAAGAAAATGGGGGAATTGCTTGAAAAGAAACCGTTCGATGGCAATAAATGCTCAATTAATCTCGTTTTAGCTATCAAAACTGTCCAACGTAATGTGGAGTACGATTCCGCTTGTCAACCGACCCAAGCAATTCTCTTACAGACGTCACCACCCTGCTTCCGATATCCCCTACAGGCAAACCAAACACGTAGTCGGAAAACCGTAGCTTACCAATGTTGCGCAAGTAAGATTGAAACATCCCTGCCCACTCAAGAGTTAGGTCAAGTTGAATTCAATGGGCTTTTTCAGACGCAGCGTTAAAAGTGAGCGTTAAACAGGTTATATGAGCAAGAAGAGTGAGAGGCATTGAGGGGACCTGATGGTAAAAACAAGCCAACATTTTGAACGAGCGTAACGCACATACACAAACGCATTTTGTTGATCATTTGGTGGGGGAAATTTTATACAAACGCCGGTAATCATTCCGAATTGAACATTCGGTGAAGAAGGTAGTCGTCATGAAACGATTGCCTTTCTTTAAATTGCATGTAAAAATGGATGCGTGGATGCGAGAAGCTACGCGTTATTAAATAAATTTATAAAAGCGAGGCCATGTTCAATTTCAGGAAACAACACGACGAATATCGCGATTTCTATCAAGTTAAATTGCCTATTGTAAATCCTTAGAAAATTAACAGTACGCATAATCTTCATAGAATCACATTATAATAAGCAAGTTTACAACACATCAAGAAAAATATGCGTCTTAAAAAAGATATTCAAATTTGGAATATATTTTTCAGAAAGCGGAAAAACACGGAGGATTCAAATAAATCCAATAGAAGTTTGAATCGACAAACTTTAACAATAATAAAATACATTTTTCATTCCAGTTTTTATTACCTCGAGCACAATTCAAGGCTAAAATATCAATTCTCAATCGCTTATCTCTCTATCTTCGCTCTCATGTTGTCCGCACGATGTTTAACGATCAAATGACCCTTTTGACACATACACTCGCAAGACGTGTATCGTATACAAAAATAGGTTGGCTGAACTATGCAACGTGTAAACATAAGGGCGTAAGCGTGAAACCTGTTTGGATATGGGTTTTTACCATTCCCGTGTGAAAGAGCCCAATCTCATCTTGCCTTCGATTAAGCTACGTCCTCAGATGATGCGCAGTCTTTTCTTTGCGTTGGTCCCCCAGGACTCTTGGCAATTGTTAAGAGAGCATTTTTTCTCGTTGTTAATGACCACGTTTCCGCTGTCTTTTGCCTATTCAGATGGGTATTTCCAGGCTTTCTAACAAAGAGAGGCTATGAATATCACCCCTTTGATTACTAACACCGTAGACTCACCGACTATTTGTTATATGGGTGCAATGCAAAGCGCTTTTCATCTCTGCCAACCGGTCTTGATGCAGCTCCTTTTTGAGAGCATTACCGCATAGCTCTGACGCAATGAGCAGTCATCCAGACCCACGTTTGTTGCATTAGCATACCAAGCTTTAGTTGCACATAGTTAAATGTGCGCCCGGCAACTTTTACCGCAGAATTAGCCGCATAGCTGCTCAAACCAAACTTATCCTGCAGCTCAAGCCTAAGTAGCCCATCATATGAGACGCCCCGCAAACCATGGGCGAAAATAGAGCCTTGAGCAACATCCGAAGTATCTTCCATCTTCGATTTACCTTCATGTTGTAGAGCAAGCTATGGTATCTGCCTCTGTACGCTAAGACTCAACTGCATTGATGGAGGATCCACCTGCTCTAAAGTAATACTGTCGTAGGGATAGGTTCCAAGCAGCATTGATTGCGTCAGTGAGTGCTCCTCTTGCAAATTTCTCTAGAACTTTCTCAGTCTTGTCTAGTATACAAAACGGGCGTTATGTGACTCGGGATACTCTATTCCTTTGCTGATCAGCACCATCGTCGCTAGCTTCTTAAACTCTGAGAATACGTCTTCACGCAAACAAGCATTGAACGCAGTGAGAAGTAAGTTAGAGCAACAGTTGTAAACGATCTGTGATACTTCAGCTAGGATCCCATCTAATCCTAGAGCCTTTCTTGCCTTCCTAAATAAAACTGCTTCCACTACTTTAATTTTTGTGAAGAATGAGCATTTTACTAGTATTTCATCTTTGACTTCATCAAAAAGAACGGAATATATAGGGAGCCTACACAATTTGGTCCATCTTTCCGGCCCCACATGACCAGTGCAATCGTTGAAAGCCGAGTTTCCGTATGATTAGCTTGTAGATCGGACCCCTTTGATCACTGTCCACATCGGATATCAGATCTTACCAGCAGTTAACCTCACTAATTTTGATAAGTTTGCGAAAACATTTTCTGACCTATTTGCATTTAACTAGCCTGTAGCATGCTCCATTCCGCTGTGCCTCTTATTGGAGTTTATGCCATTTACTACACTGTTCAGCGATTTCAATTGACCACAGCACACTGGAGGCTTGCCGTGCCGAAGCTTCCGATGAGGCATACAAGACCTACAAGCAGACGTAATGATACTCCTAGTTGAGTCGTAGCTGCTTATGCTCTGCTTCCCTACGAATCTCTGGGCAGCAAAGTTCATATCATGAGCATATCCATAAACTTCTCAACATTTGCCTTCCCAGTGTTCAAACCGAAGATGAAAGGCAGGTGATAATTGCGCCGTGAAATAAGGTCATTGATTTCAAGCGCTATGTACTGGTGGTCACTGGCTGAGTAGTCCTCTAGAACTCTCCAGTTGTGTACCCGTGGTACTAGGGACTACAAAGCGAATGTAGTTTCGATGCAATCCCAGCGGCGGAAAGTAGGAGTGTTGTCGGTGTTAGACATAATAAGCCCTGTTCTCGCTGTCTTCTTAAGAACTCATTTTTAGGGTTTTGTACTAAAATACAAAACCCTATTGCAATCACGACCTGTGTCCGTCCGTCCGTCCGTCTGTATGTCACAGCACTTTTTCTCCGAAACTATACAAGCTACAGTCATCAAACTTTGTAGAAAGCTCAGAAGTGATGTCTTCTTGAAAGTTCAAGGGTGGAAAATTTGTTTAACAGGGTTTTAAGGGGGTCTCCCCATATAGGGAGGTGACCATTAGTAGTCGAGTAGGGTGTCGTTAGAAAGGTTTTAATGAGACCTTTTCAAAACAAGTCTTAAAATTGCCTTATCTGTACCGAGAAGGGCAGGGGAATGGGAAATGTACGAGCTTTTCGCGTAATAATAGTATGATCCTCGAATTTCCCATTTTTTCCAATAAAATCGTTTTTGACATGTTTCTTGATTTTATTCGTTGCTGGTTACTGCATTTTGTAAGTTGAGTACAAAACCCTTTTGCCATGAGCGTAGGTCTGTCTACCCATCTTGTTGAATTTCGCTGACGCATGCCCATTCAATGGCTTTTGCATTGAAGTCTGCTCCAATAAGAACATATCTGTGCACTCGAGATAGTACTCGTTTTTTCTGTAGCATCGATCCTGGCCTGAACGGAGTTCAAAAATTCAATCAGCGTTAGTAATACGAGTACATTAAAAAATTTTCTTCCTAAACATTGTACCCACGTAAGACCATCTCCCCCCATCATTTCTTCGCACCCACACAACAGTGTTGCTCCGAAACCAGCTGGCGGCAATACGGCATTCATCATGGTAGCACGCTGACAGACTCTGTTCGTCATGCTGCTCAGTGAGCAAATAGGCGTTCATATCATTTGCAGACTGGTGCAGTATATTGTGATTAATTGTACTGTGGCGTATATTAGCCTGAAAGATATGAAACATTGCGACACTGCTATGACCTAAGCTAGGAGTTTCTTAAAAGCACGAAACTCTGTTGTCTGTAGGATGTGCTTGAAGTCGTCGACACTAAAGTGAGCGTCTTTGTAGAGGACGCAATATATTTTCCCCATGCATTGTTTCATTTAGTGGTCGACTTTTCACCAATTGCAGTACAGTAAGCTCCTATTAGACACCTTGCATCCTTTTCCGGTATAAAAGGAACCCAGGTGCTTAATGTAGTGAAGTTTTATGCTTCGCCATATGATGCTGCTAACCCAGCTAATTCTTATTTTATGCTGGCTTAACATTTGTTCGGCTTCCTTTATAGAAAGCTAGGACCATGTGTTTAGCCCTGTTATTTTGTTTCAGTGAGCCTTATTTTAACCCTAGTTCAGTGTCCCTGATATCAAACGGGGCTACATAAGCCTACTCTTGAAATACTTTTTGACCACATCACCAAATAAGCTTCGTCTTGTTACCTTTGGCTGGGGTTTCACTAGTAAATTACCAGACCGTGTGGACCATTCTGCTCTAATGATGATTTGCACGTTATTCCGCTCAACCGCTCCCTTTATTTCTCGTAGGGCATCTGTATAGAACCTAGCATCGGTAGGTTTGACCAAAACAATCTTCCTTGGGGGATGCGTATGTAGAGTACCATCATTCCTAAGAGCTCTTCGAAGTCCAGCACGCCATTCATGACGTTTATATGCATTTGTGAAGAGTAACATCAAATACGAGTACAATATTTTGCATGAATCATTACGAAAACTGAATCTTTTAAGAAGCTACAGTCTTTCAAAAATTTTGTGGCCTCATATTTTAGACCCAGAGTTTGCGAGATTAATGACGAATTTGACATATTCTTAAAGCGGACCCCCTAATTCCTGCCTCGCTTGCCCTTTTGCATTAAGAACAAGCTAATTCTCTGATTGATGTGATCTTCGAGCGTTTTCTTTATTCATCACAGACCGACAGGACTATAGATGAGACACCGAAACCACAGTCACAACACAAATCAAAGGTTCTTGTGAAACAAACCCGGATAGTACAAAAAAGTGCTCTAAGCTTTCCTTTTCTTCGCTGTTAGCTTGGCATTTTTGTCGTACTCGCTTGAACGCTTATTTGCTACGATGCTGATACAAAGTTGGGGCCCGTCAACTATGCTACAAGGATTCTTACGCCATTCCTGTTTTTCTCTAAGTATTGTTTGGTCCTCGTTTTGTTAGGGTGCTACTAAAGAATTTAGCTTATCTTATAATTGCTGTGAGTTCTAGCCGTGCATACCTCTTTTCACTAATTCTCTTTGTGCCGTTGTTAGTGCCACTCTTATTCTATCTACTCTTCCTGCATTTTAACTAGCTGACCTAGCTCTTTCTAGCGCTTTTTCGTTTACCTCGTCACATCAGCGTGCAGGGACCCTTGATTGTTTTTACTTCCTACAGATAATTTGAAGCTTTCAGGTCCGTCGACAATTCTGCGCTAGCTGTAAAGCTATGTCGTTAGAGAAAAGCACTGACTTGCTCTCCAAGACGATGTCTAATCTACCATTAAATTTACTCATAACTAATTCGAGCGCTGCCTTAATTATATTGTAACATTTCTGAGCAAAAGACCCCGGTAGAGCTCTCTAGCAAGTAACATGAATTTAGTCCTGGATAATCACGGAATTAAATTTTGGTTCCGATTCCCTACTCTGTTTTGGAGCCATTCGCACAGACTACGATCTTTTTACCTCCTCCGGTTGAATCTTATGATGTTTTCTACTTTTCTTAAGCTGGTAAGTTGGCCCTATAAGATATGTTTGCACACATTCCATTCAGTTTCCTTCTGCTAAAAGCAAGTGTTTTGCCATGGTAGTCCACTCTTACGTGGTTGATTAGTATCTCCGTCAATTTTAATCTTATGCGCGCAAATAATGCTGTACAGGTGCTAAATCCTTTATTGTGATTTTTTTTGTATTCCCGGCCACCAGACAACCATTTCGTGGATAGTTATAAGCGTCACTAATGTAGTATAAATCCAGCGGGTGAATTTGTATTTCAATCCCCATGTCCTTTCTACCGACCATTACATTGTAAAGAGTATCGCTATCGCTTGCTCTCTCCGGCCACTCAACTTTCTTGTGTGTATGCATTTCATTTCAGAAAAAATTCCGTGATTCATTTGGCAAACTATAAATCATTTTCACATTTTTGGATGACTGCTACTGTAGTCGCTGTTCATGCATTTTTAGAGGCACCTATGATGTCCATCAAGATCGACACGGTGTGTTCCTTGGTGACAAGGTCTCACTACCGCAAGAATTGTTTTCTTAGATAAACACTATGGTAGGTCATGTGATGAGTGAGGTAAATCTCCTTGATATTTTTATGTACCCATCCACTAGATATTCCAGAGTTTTCAGCATGAAAGACGATAAGCTGAAAGGTATGCGGTTCTAAGTTTTTGCTGGCTGTAGTATAAAAGCTATCCTTGCTTCTTTTCTGTTCAACGAAATGTAATCCTTTAATATAGAAGCTTGTATATTTCTCCAGGGTCATTGTAATACCCTTTTTCATTAGAATGACCAGATAAATGTTGCCCGATTCCAGGTTGATTATTGGGATTGAATGTATGGCCCATAAGATACTGCCCTAATCTACAATGCTCTTCAAATGAGGCCCCAGAAAAGCATTGTGTTAGTTTCTTCTTCAATCTCTTCATTCGTTGGAGTCAAAATTTGTTAATATAACGAATTCACAGGATGTTAACCAGTTTTATTCCACTTTTCTCGCGTTGCGGTAGCCTAATGAGGTCTCTTTGTTCCTTCTGACTTCAAAAGTATTCCATTAGTGGTCCGATAAGCATGGTGTTTCAGACGAATTTCAATTATGTAGGTCCTTCTACATCGGTGGTCTGATTATACTGACATCGGTAGACTGACATTTCGAGCCCCTACTTCCTGTTAGCTATGTTGAGGTTAGTGTGTGGCCTTAAAAAATCGACAGCGGCTTATCCACTTTGCTGCATTTTTTTTTCCTTTTTTGTGGTAAGGAGGTGAAACCGCAAGGTTTCTGAACTACTTATCGTTTGGCAAATGTGCGACATGGTTCGATTTGTTAACAGATCAAAGCATCTCTCCGATTAAACTATCAGAAGATACCATGCCTCTTACGCTAATGAGGTCCCCCGCGTGGCTTGTTCCATCCTTTGTACACACAAGATTTGTGGCAAGTGTTACCGTCCTTTCCTGCACAAAATAAATAATCGAAAAACTGTAACTTACCAATCTTGTGCAGGAAAAACTGAAATCATTCACGTAAGCTCAAGAGCTGGGTCATAGAGAGATCAAACTCACCGCGCCTGCGATTCAGTCATAACCTCAAGTCAAAAGAATAAAGCGCGCTATCTATCTCTCTTTCCTTTCGTTAACTCCTTCCTTCTGGTAACCAAGAACCACTGAGTGAGCGTTATCTCTCTTCGTGAGCAACAGCCCCTCAAAAGTCGTCTTCTTAATGAGGTGAGCCCCCTATATTGGCCATAAGTCAACTGAGTGCCAACATACCCGCTGCAGCCTTATCAGCCATTGCCCCGATTCGCTCGAATATTTCGTCTTCAAGTGTATCTGTAAGTCCAGGTACTTCATAGCAGGCTTCGAATCATACATCACTTCCCTGATAGTGATCGTTCATATTCCAGGAACTCTCTTCTTTGTCAGGATGTTTACCGGCTGCACCCGCGAGCAGTTATCCAGTCCCTAATTCGGGGCAATAGCATACCTAGTTCAAGTTGCGTATATTCAACTGAGCATTCAGTGACTGGCGTCATATCATCTCAGCATCACTCATTTGGTAGTTCGAGCGTCAGTCATATGAGGTGTTCCACAGTAGCTCGTCATATGGGATGTTCAAGGCCGATGTAACTTCCATGCTTCGGAGTCCTTCTTTCATGACCTTCAGGTGGTTTCTCAGAACTCTACAGATATTTTGGAAATTAAAGAAGAGTTCCCAACACTTCCAGAATATATGTCCACCTATCAGACCTAAAGGCACTCCTTGCACCTAGTGACACGAACAATATTTATTAACTGTCGGATTGCACGACTGTATTCTTCCGTCCGTTGGATTGCACTCGCCACCTCTACAATTGCATCAATGCTCTAAAGCTGTACTGCGTTGGAGATACATCCCCGGCAGTGTGCATCATGTTGGTATGTCATGCCTTGATAAGTTTCCCAAGCATTTCTCTGGCCATGTCCAGCATATGCAACTGGCGGTGTGTGGACGGCGACTTCTTTACCCTGCTGATCTGCATGAGCTTCACTACTTTCCAGTGCTCCTGGAAGACCCCTCCGTGCAGGCAGCCGTTAAACGTATTAAACAGTAAATCAGGATAAACATAACAGATCAGCTTCAGCACCTCAATTAGAATGTCATCTGGAACTGAAGGCTTCCCTACCTTCATGAATAGGACCATCTCCTCCAGTTCTCTGCGCGTGAAAGGCGGACAGTGAACTTGTGTTTTGTCGTGGATGGCTTCAACATAGCCGGGAAACAGAGCCCGCACTATCCCGCCCACCTTTTCTGGTTCAAGTAAGCAGAATATCTGTAAGGCCTCAGGCTTTCGTACGTCTACCTTGCTTCCTAGGCCCCATGAATGCCTGTTGAAACCATCCGCCAGATCTTGCCAGCATCGAGACTTACTACTGTTGGTTAGTCTGCAGGGGCACTTTTGGCCGAAATGCTACTAACGGGGTGCCTGTCTCTTCATTTCAAGCCCACTGAGCCTCTTGCCGGTGCTTGTGACATTTCTTTCGCTGCTCAGCAATTGCAATTGACTACCAGTACACTGAGGGTTTAATGTGACAAAGTCTGCAACGGAGCATAGAAGATTTGCAAGTAGCTCACCATATGTCCAGCAGTCACTCTTCCACTACGCGGCAAATTTTCCAGCAACAGTTTGCCAGCCATGAAGACTTCGATGAACCTCTCAATGTCCATCCTCGCAACCGGAAGTTTGAGGATATGGCTGTTGGGTGGCTCCACTACGAATCTCAGGCTGTGTTCTGGTTATCACTGGTTGAGAAGTCCTCTGGGAATCTTCAATAATATACACTAGGCAGTGAAGACTCTAAGGCAATGTTAAATTCGGTATAGTTTCTTCATAACCCTAACAATGGAAAGTGTGTGTATTGTCAGTACCCAGCAAAACAAGCCCTGTCCCGGCCGATATATCCAGGACACCTTCCCATCTCAAATCTGCTTGAGGCATACCGTATTCAATTGCACTTGCGTTAAAATCTCATCTAGCTACCACGCAAAAATGTATGTTCAAGACAATGCCCTGTAAAGCATTCAGTTTGGGTTCAAAAGATGGTATTGGTTTGTTTGGTGCTAAAAACACGCTAATGAATATAATTCCTGAACACACACGAAGTCATCTTCTCTTCCATGGCCCTGTACTCGGAAATGAGCACTTTTTCGAACCCAAATAGCGGAAGTACCAACACATTCTGGGTACCATGCACGCAATTTGATTATGTACACTGGCATTGCGTCCAATGATTCCTCCAGTTTGTATTCCACTAGTACGTGAAACCCGGTGGTCGCTGTTTCTGCATGGGCAAGCGTCAGATTGACTAACGCTAGAATTAGTCAGCCATTTTTCAGCACATTACCATTGCGGATCGCTCATGCTGTCTCGAGGTTGAACGATTAGGGAAATTCCTCTCGATATAATAATTCAATCGTGGAATTTGATAATCTCGCTTAACGTGAATACTTTGAGCTAAGACTGAATCCCACTACATTCCATTATTTTGGTAAAGTTCTTGAATCAGTGCTATGTTCTTGTTCCTGTCTGCCAAGATTTTTACACAGATCAATTGTTGCTGCTCTTTTGTAAGGCAGGTTTGTCTGGGTCACTCTTATTATTCCTCCTGTTGGATGTCACTGCATGGTCGGTTCGCATGTGTGAACCCAAAATTAAGTCGCCCATTCACTCTCCTTAGAACTTCCACGTCTTTCTGTTGTTCTCCAAAATATAAAACTGTTCCTCTATAGCTAATCTCTTTATGGGTGGAACGATGCCCATTATGCAATTATCACTCCGGATTTTGGAGCTGCAGTTGTCTAAAGTTTCCCTACGGTATTTTTGCCGTCTTATGTATATTTTGCCATGAGGGCACATTTTAACGACGGCAGTTTTTATATATGCCAGAGACTATTCGACATTACGTCGGTCTCTTTCCCCTGAACGGTGAAATATATTTTGTTTACTGCGAAAATATCCTACAAGGTCCTTCTGCAGGATCAATTGTATATCCATAAGTTAATCCTCTTGAATCTTCACTATTTTGTGAAACCTCTAGCATTGGTGCGGTAGTTGCAGCGTTCTGATACGACCTCGTTTCTTGTCTCCTAGATCCACGGCAGGCCTCTGTCACGTTGTGCTAGTGCGCTTGCTCTTCACTGTTAGCCGATTGCATCTGTTTGGTTTCCATTTTATCCTTCGCGCCTGTCGATGGTGGGACTAATCCCTCAACAGCAATATCGGTTTTCCTCGGTCAGTTGTCGCTTCTTTATTAGGTCTGGGGTTCCGTGGAGATCACTCATGCTCCAGTTTATTTTAGCACCTGAGTTTCCTCTACACTTTCTTCTTAACATCCTAGCTAATGCTTCTGACTGTCGAGAGCTGACCAAACCCAAGTTGGGCAGACAGAACTACACACTTGTCAGAAGGACTTTGTACTCAAATTGTCATATATTGACGTCAACAATGAATAAACGCAAGAAAAACAATGACATGTACATCCAATGCCTGGTTCGTAAGAAAAACTTTTACTGATCCATTTTAAATGGCCACCATTTTATTGCAATGTAGCTAATATAATCAACTGAATTGAATCTCAAAGCCATTTATGTTATGCCCATTTGGTAGGAAAACCTGTATTCTAAGGTATTTTTTGTTATTGTACTCATAAAGAACTACCTTCGGGATTTTTCTCAGATTTTTTGGATCAAACGTACGCAATCTCAAGAGGTAACACATTTTTTTCATTATTTATATTGTATTTCCCCTACGCTTTCACCGAACGAAGATGGAAGTTTTATTTAAAAATCTGTTTTAGAAACTTCTTATGAAGACTTTTCATTTGAACACCTTTGGCAAGAAACATTTTTAAGGGCCTCCTTAAAAATCATTGATCATTTTTTTGAAAACCAAACTTCAAAGAGGTCTTTACTTGCGATTTACTTACCAAGTTTGGTGTCTGTAGCCACTGGAACTCCGGAAAAAACTGCTGAGACACATAGACGAACAGGCGGAAGGACAAATGAAACCGACTTCAGTAGGGTTTTGTAAGTAGTACGAAACCCTTAAAAACGTGCGTGATCGAGTCCATGTGAGTCTAAATTATCTTAGATGAAATAAAAATCTTGGATGTCACAGAGCAACCCTTTAGGATCCTTTGAATTTTTTTTCGACATTGAAACTTTAATTGACCAACAACTTCTGAGCAGTTCAAAAGATTTGATGACACTAGCTAATCTAGTTTCTGTGAAAACTTGCTGTGATGCACTGACGGCCAGACGGATGGAAAGGTACCGATTTGAATGGTCATTGTAAAAACTTTTTTTACAAAGCCCTTAAAAGTTATATCTTATAGAAAAGCCATGTTTCAAAGATTATATGATATTAATAGCTACCTCTTGGTAGTCTACACAAAAATGGAAGAAGTAAATCTGGTATTATATGTAGATTCAAAGCAGAAGGGACAGAAAAACAGTGAACTAAACCGTTTGAGAAAAAAGCAACAAGAACAGATGATAAGAAAGCAAAAAAACAACAAAAAGGATGATTCGCTGAGGAGATAGGCATTGAGATCGCTTTCCACAGAAGGCAATCAGAATCCCCGAAAACAGAGGTATCGGAACGTAGTTGACGAGCGTCGAGACAGAAGGAAATTTCACGTTAATAAACCATATATGAACACGACAATATTGCTGCATGAATTGTATGGCCATCCACCTGTTTCTATATGCGTAAAGTTATACAAATAACAATGGGCGGGCCACGTACTACAAATGAAAGAGCATCGGCTACCTAAAAGAACCTTAAAGGGTAAAACAGAAGAGAAGGATCCTGTTGGAAAGCTGACAAAGCTATGGGAGGACTCAATTGATGCTGCCAGCCACGCAATACTAGCAACAGGAAATCGGCAAACGAGCTAGCACAACCGAAATGATTGGAGGACTGCACACCTCTGTGGGGTCGAAACCTTGGACTGGGCAATCATGCCATAGGTAACAGATAAGACAAAAATTACAGGTAATTTATTCAGCGCAAATTAAAAAGGAGATATTTTATAACAGAGAGACTTTCAAAATTTTGAAATTTCCAGCATGAGCAAAGCGGAAATCGGCAAAAAACGAACACAATGACATCGCTAAATCATGTAGTCTGGCAGGATTTCTGCACTCAATATATCAGCCGGAATGCTTTTTCCTGTCGTTTTTTGTATACACTCCGTTTTTCAGAAGGTCCCATAAGTAGCATCACAACGATAGAAAAGAAAATGTTGAGTTATCGAAACTACATGCAGTTCGGAGTTTGTTGCCCTTTTTTAAAATCATATACCATATAACAAAAACAAAAAAAAACAAAAAGATTTCTATATTAAAGGTAACCAGTATACTTTAAATAAAACCAACAAATAATAGGAATTGGAAACACCTACCGCAAAATGTAGAGCGCTCACTGATTGCTGTGTTTTTAAAATATGTTTACTTAAACTCATTCCTTAACGAAACTTATCCAAATTTTCAACCAAAGGTACACTCAACCCATTCAAATATTATTAGTTACGTGGATGCTATCTTTATCAAATTTTTTATTCTGGTGAATTTCTCGTGACAACGGCTTTATTTTCTATCTTTAAATTGAAATAGGTGGCACTTTTTAACTTTTCAATTTCGGATTTTATTTTTTCTGTAATTGGGAGATGAAAATGTGACTCCCTGACAAGGGACTCCCAGATACAAAAGACGTCTAGATTACCCACTAAACACCTCACTTGTCAACCCAACAATCTAGCTTGGAACCCTAGTTTTGCTACGCTGTGAGGTGGTTTCAAGTTAGGGGATCCCTTCTCCAAAGAAAAGCAAGGGAAATTGGTCCCTCAGCCCCGACATCTCTGGCTGCTCAAGTGAGCCCTTTTATCTTTTAGGACTGCCCAAACACGATGTGGCACCTAGCTCCATTTATCAACCGATCCAAGTATGCGGAGAGAGCTCCCCTGTTACCTTTAGAAGGTCTCAACGCAGCTTGTCTCATTTTTTATATGCATAAAATATTTGGCAGGCATCGCCTTCCTCTTCTACGCAAAACGTACAGCCGGAAGTCTGAGGCTAACGAATCCTGTGCAAGTAAGGATTAAAACATCCATGCCGTCTGAAGAACTGGGTCATATAGTATCATGCGTTCGATTGAATCACAGTCTCAGATCAGGGATGCGGCGTGCAGTTCAACTTTTCTTTATTCTGTTCACCCAGAACTGCTACCAATCATTAAGTTTGCGTATCGCCCTTTGCGGCCAACTGTCTTCCTCGTGTTTCCGGCAAAGGTAGATAAAATGGTGTTCTCTAGAAAGGAAGGAGATGGATATTACACCTACAATGACTAGCTTGGTCGATTCAGAGATTGTCGGATTTTCTCTGTATCTATGCGAAGCGTTTTTAGTACAACTCCTTGCTGAGAGTGTCGCCCCATATTTCTGCGCCTTAAAGTAGCACAGGCTTTATGGCACTCATATAAAGTTGCTTTCTTGCTGGGTTGGGTCCTTCTACGCTTGCCAAAATTTGACTCAGAGCCGATACGCCCAAACAGTATTATCAGCCGTTGCCCTGATTTGCTCTAAGAATCTCATCTTCGAGTCGATCAACAAACCCAGGCACCTCACTGCTAGTTTTTATTCGATCAGCACTTCCCCAATACCGAATACGTTATTTTGGAGATTATCTTCTTTATCAGTGCTAGGCTGAACCCGCGAGCAGTCACCCAGTGTCTCACCGGGCCTATTTACATACCTTGTTGTATTTGCACCTGTTTGAAATCCGGCCACTAGCGCCGCAACATTCGACAGCTCTAGTCTCACTAGTCAATTGCACGATAATCCAAAGGACTAGATAAAGGATTGGTCCTTGAGAAACACCCAATGTAGTTTCTTCATTTCTGTCATTAAGCAGGCTTCGGCCCTTTAGATAGTCCCTCGAAAACTGAATAAAATATTCTGGAATTGAAAAGAGGTTTTCAACGTATCCAGAACGTTCATCCAACTAGCGGAGTTGAAGGCGTTCCAGACATCAAGTGTCATTGGTATAGCTGTGGACAGCGCTTTTGGACCGTGCTCACCACTTCTGCAACCGTATCAATGGTGGAGCATAATGCTCTTAAGCCATACTACCCAAGAGATAAGTCCCCAGCAGCATGAACCGCATCAATAAGTCTTACCCCTATGAATTTTCCAAGCACTTTCGTAGTCTTGTCTAGTATACATAACGGGCGGTATGCAGACGGCAACCCAGCCTCGCTGCCTTCCGATGTTTCGGAAGACCCTTCTCATCAGGCAACCGTTGAGTGTACTGAGCAGTAAGTCAGGACAACAGTGATAGACTAGTTGCAGCTGTGAAGCTGTCTGGTCCCGGGACCCTACTTTTTTTCTGTGTTAGGACTGCCTCTTGCAGTTTAAGTTGCATGAAAAGTAGGCGTCTGACTGCTTTCTCGCCAACAACATCAACACGGAGAGAAGGGCCCGCGCTATCTCATCCATATTTTCTACTTCATATATGCGGGGCGATAGTAGAGCATTAAGGCCGCACGGATATCTGCTCGATGTGTTTTTGCCAGCAGCAAGCCTAACAGCTTCAAATCAATTTGCGAAGGCATTACCTGGCCGATGTTTATGCTGCTAACCTATTCTATGCCTTCTCTCGGTTCCTTGCTTTATGAGCTTCACATTTAAGCTTGTGACATTCCCTTCACTTTTCAGCAATTTCAGTCGACTACTAGTACACTAGGGACTCGCCGTGTCAGACGGGGCATAGAAACAATGTTCCACACAACCGTGGAAGGTTGAGAGTATGGGCATTTAGACACAGCATCACAGATCTCAATTAAAATGTACTGATGATCACTGGTTAAGTAGTCCTCTAATACTCTCCAATAGTACACCCTCTATACTAGGGACTCCAAGGCAAATATCTTGTCGGATACAGATCTTTCACTATACATACGGTGGAAAGTCAGCATATCACCGGCATCCGGCCCAGTGTGCTGTGTCCACCACCACCGTCTCTCATTTCCCCCGTGGATCAGTTTGAGGCATGTCCCAGTCGATTGCTTTAGCATTAAAGTCTCCCCTAACAAGAACGTGGCCATCTGCCCTCGAGAGTTTGGCTCGAAAAGATATCGGATCGTTAAATGTAAACACTTAAAAATGAAGTTCTTAAACATCAAACCTACACATAACGACCCTTCCGTCTATAGGTCTGCACTGGAAAATGAGCCCTGTTCCGGACCCAGATGGTAACAGTACAAGTTTTTTCAGGATACCACAATGCTAAATTTTCGTCGAGCCATTGCTCACTCAACAACAAAAAGTTAGCTTTTATGTGGTACTGTGGTGTAGGTATACCTGCAGAACATGGCTAATTGAAGTCCCGCCCTTACCTTGATAAGGGTGAAGCTTGAGATGCGGTCCTGGATCAGCATCCGTGCAAAGGATACAGTGTGCTTCCCTCGTACACATTTTTCTTTATGTCCATTACTAAATTGGAGAACTAATGCTCTTTACCTAACCCAATCATCCGCAAACATATTCAACGCCTTAGAGCGTTGAGGGGACCAATGGCGAACACGATACAACCATGAACTGTGGGAAATTTTTGATGAGCTAAAGGTCTCAACTTTTGTAATACTGTAGAAGCTGCAATGGGCTAGTCACGTGAATCGTATGGTCCAATAACGGATACCCAAACATGTTTTTGGTGAGAGAACTGAAAAGCGGAGACCGGTAGGAAAGCCGAGGAAACGCTGGTCTGACTCGGTCGACGAAGACAGTTCATCGCTACTTAGATTTCGGAATTGGAGGCCGCGATCAATGGACCGAGGCAGTTGGAGGCTTTTGTTACAGGAAGCAAAGACCCGAGAGGAGCTGTAGTGCTACGCAGAAGAAGAAGATTGCTCTTTGCCACAGCCTGTGGAAACCGGCTTCCTTCCCGATCAGTTCAGTGGTTGGCCATGCGTTGTCTTCTATTTTTGCCTGGTATCAGCCTCACTTTTACCTTGTTTACGCTATGGAACCCCCTCTTGATGGCCTCCTCTAGCGCGGGGAAGTCTGTTATGCAGTCAATATCCCTGATTTCGATGGTCGCTATCTTTTTTTGAGGACCTTTTCGCCTGCATTGCAGGATGTTTCTTTATTATTGGCCTCTGCTCACAATCTGACCAGGATGTGCCCAGACAGGGTCGGTCGTACTGCTTAATTTGTAGTTTTAGTATCATCTCCTATGACGCGGGATCGATTATTCTTGAGTTTTATGAGTTGTTGCTTTTTACCTTTCCACCTCATATCACGTTTTTTTGACGTCTATGGGAACTGTTTTTTATGGAACCATTGGTAAGAGTTTTTTGGCGGTATTAATTGCTGCATTTGCCAGCACTATCTGGAACTCCCATTCAATGTTTAATACCCATTAATTGCCTCCTCTACACACCCAACATAGCAAAGCCCGACGGCTTTTGAGGAAAAAAAGCAGTTATATTCTCTTGAGAATATTTCCCGCTTTTCGGATTAGTGTTCCTTACTGATGGTGTTCCATCGCTTTAATATAGTCCAATGCTTCAGTCACATTTTTGGCTAGTCAGCAACATCGCACAACGGAACTTGGTTGGTCTCCTCGCTCTTTTATAATTTTGCCACGATTTATTTTTCGATATCGGGGTGGTCCTTCATGCGCTCTTGTTGTGTGCAGCTTCCGGGTTGCGCACGGTTTTTTTAGCGGCACCTAAATGCCGAGATTATATCTGGCTTATATATGCTCTCAGAGCCTTTTTATTCAATTGTCCATTTGCTTCATTCTTTAATTCTCTAAGGTCTAGTATAGTCTTGAATGTTTTAGCGATTATTTGTGGTGAGTTCAGAAAAGCTACATCTGTATGGTCCTACCACCCCCTCCCCCTTGCTTACAAGTATTGAATTCAATTTGCATAATTTTGGTAACGAACACGAACGATTAAGATTTTTTGGCTGAACAATTAATCACTACGATTTGATTAGAAAGTAACCCTTAGTTAATTACTACATATTAAGAAACTCAACTTATGAAATGAAAATTTCAGATCGACCACCATTGTTTCGGAAAACAATTGTGAGGTGACCTAGAGTCTGAGGTCTCACTATGCCGGGCAAAGGAGGGTACAATCAGAAGCCCTCATGGATGTCCTTGTAGTGTAACTTACTCAACATGTACTACAGCTGATAAAACACTTGCTGTATATGGCGAGGAGTGAATTGCAGGAGTGAATCGAGAATGAAATTGCACAGCAATGTGCTCTGTGACGCTACTTACGGTGTAATTTATTACAAAGATTCTCTGACCCTAAAATAGCTCACCAGCACAAGCCTAAAGTCCCTATCGTTGAGTTTCCTTTTGATAAGCTTCTTGTAATCTAGTTTGGATACAGTCCGGTCCTGCTGACAGCCAATCACTGTTGGCAATTCACCATTTTCGAATGTTTTCAGACTTCTGAGGAATGAATGCCGTTGACTTACAAATCACTTTGCAAAAAACGAAATATGACTACAGAAGTTTCTTGTCCTACTTACTCTAATCAAACCCTTCATAGGAAAACTCCGGAAGATTCTCGTCTTATTTACTATGGTAAGATTTATATCGAGGCTCTGATGTCGTTAAGTGCTTGGACCTTTCCAAAGCATTTTCTTGTAAGTGATATCATTCAATAACTTGGCCAATTCCTCTGAACTGTACTATCCAAATGATGTCGTTAATTGACTCCAGAAGTCATAAATACTTCACCCTCGAAAGATCGCACGACGAAGTCCATAGAGGCCTTGGGCAAAAACAACTTTCTTTGATGCTGGAGGAGCTCTAAAACTTGAGTATTCTCGGTCTTTAAAATGGGGAAGGAGCCCATAAAATCCGCAAACATGTGCTACATAGAGCGTTCTGAGTTCCATGATTCTTCCTTCGGGAGTCTCATTTTAGTATTCAAAGGCTTGACATGTTCGTATACGTTTATGGTGAAATTTCATTGTATTTTGAATCACATTTTGTTGGTAACAGGGCCAATATTAATACTATTGCAAGGCTTCGGTGGTCTTCCGGATCCCACTATGTGAGCCTGGAGATCATCATAACCACGTACTCTCGGAGCCTACTAGTAGCGCTCAGGGATAAATAATTTGGTTCGGGGAGTTGTTAAAGGGAACGTTGCTGAAGAACAATCCTTATTTCTTTCGACAAGTAGCATTAAAATATGTGGAACCACCTACATGTCCGGAAAAACTCAATCATATAAATCAGATCGTACCCATGATTTCCTGGTGTAAACTGTGATTCAGATCTCTTTCACTTCAAAGTAACTGGGATTGCTACAAATAGAGACCACTAAAGCCTGGTATTACAATAGCATGAACTTGGCAGAAAATTCAACTAGATGGAGTTTATCTTTCATTCAAGGCAACTGCCATTTCAAAAATAGCTTTATAGCCCAGTCATATTAGGTAAAAACAGGGGTCAACCTCAGAATGAAAGATAATAAGCTGCAAATTGGTATGAACCTTTGTTTTGTCATTCTAAATGTTGTCTCAAAAGTCAAAATCATTATCGTGTTCGCGTCTCAAGATATTCAAGGTCAAAGGTCACAAAAATCGGTTTTTCGCGAATATCTGGCTTCCTATCGGTTAAATGAGATTTGCATTTATTATAAAAGTTGTAGGCTATAAAATTCCCTACAACTTTTGTTTAAACTTTTTTTTCATACGACCAACCGTTTTGAAGGTAGAGCGCGAAGAGTGCACATCGTACAGTCATATACGGCCTAATGCAAGGTCAAGCGTGAGTTATGGTTATCAGTACGTTATAAAGTCAATTATTTACTTGAAAATTATAATTATTAAACAACGCCTATTATTTATGTACTAACTATTAATTATTTATATTTAATTAAAGTAAGTAACTTGATTTGCAACGGTACAATTTCAAACTAACGAATAATCTTGACTCATACAAAGTGGAGAGAGTGGCCTTGAATACTATAGAACATCTGTCCCGGCAATGAATAGAAAAGGGCATAGGGTAGGGACAAGTATTTCCAGGTATATAAATATTGAGAAATTTACGCGTTTTAAAGAAAAGATATATAATGTCGTGTTAACTTAAAATAAAACTAAAATATATAATCCAGAATTAATAATATTTTATACTTAAATAGTTAAATATGAATAATTATATATATTATTTATGTACTAACTATTAATTATTTATATTTAATTAAAGTAAGTAACTTGATTATTTATATATAATTATTCATATTTAACTATTTAAGTATAAAATATTATTAATTCTGGATTATATATTTTAGTTTTATTTTAAGTTAACACGACATTATATATCTTTTCTTTAAAACGCGTAAATTTCTCAATACTTATATACCTGGAAATACTTGTCCCTACCCTATGCCCTTTTCTATTCATTGCCGGGACAGATGTTCTATAGTATTCAAGGCCACTCTCTCCACTTTGTATGAGTCAAGATTATTCGTTAGTTTGAAATTGTACCGTTGCAAATCAAGTTACTTACTTTAATTAAATATAAATAATTAATAGTTAGTACATAAATAATAGGCATTGTTTAATAATTATAATTTCCAAGTAAATAATTGACTTTATAACGTACTGATAACCATAACTCACGCTTGACCTTGCATTAGGCCGTATATGACTGTACGATGTGCACTCTTCGCGCTCTACCTTCAAAACGGTTGGTCGTATGAAAAAAAAGTTTAAACAAAAGTTGTAGGGAATTTTATAGCCTACAACTTTTATAATAAATGCAAATCTCATTTAACCGATAGGAAGCCAGATATTCGCGAAAAACCGATTTTTGTGACCTTTGACCTTGAATATCTTGAGACGCGAACACGATAATGATTTTGACTTTTGAGACAACATTTAGAATGACAAAACAAAGGTTCATACCAATTTGCACTTATTATCTTTCATTCCGAGGTGAAAGCCCTAATATGACTGGGCTATTATCCTGATCGATTTGAGCACTATCAACAATTTGTATTCCAGTTTAATAGCTAATAACAAAATCCTTCTAGCAGAAGAACTCTTTCCATTCAACGCACATTCATACACACCTGCAAAGGTAGGCTTGAATTTATAATCAAGAATGTATTTTACTCGAGAAAAATAAAGTATATCAAAACTGCATAAAAAAGATCTGAATTCTTTAATATTTTTCCCAATTAAACTTCACTTCATTATTGCTTTCTCCTCCTGTAACTCATCAAAATATTGCTATAAATCTCTCATGATCCCACATAAAAATGAGATGAAGCCTGCTGAAACAATTCCAAGAATTTTGCGTTTGCTGGAGTACATGGCACAGTTGCTTGGTAAACAAAAATGAGTAAAACAATTTCATAAACCGTGGTCGTTTCTAAATTTTTCCGCATTCACTCTTCTTTCCCATCTTCTCATGCTAGCTGGAATAGTTGTAAGGGACGGAATTCCAATGCGTTTTCTTTGGATTAGATTATCACGAGCATTTTAATAAAGTTCATCTGCAGAATTTTCGTCCACTTCACCCTTCAATGCTCGGCCTAGTCTCACCCCTTCGGAGTTCAAGAGGTTATGTTTATGTTTTTGTCTAAATGTGTGAAAGTGTTAGACGCAAAGTAAAACCTATAATGAGAATGAATAAAGAATAAGGAAGTAGTGAATAACTGTAAGAAGACTTCACTTAAGTAAATGAAGCCCAAAGAGAATAAGCTTTCATACAGTTGACCTTAGTTACTCGCGAGGAGTGTTTGTTGTGTTAATTCCTTTTTGAACGATGTGATGTAGTTGCTAGTGTATTTTGCGATATCAAAAAAGGAGCAAAAATGTCAGTCTGGTGGTTGAAAGTAAAAGAATTGCAAACAGAATTGCAGAAGGTACCTGATGTAAGTGCAACCTGAGATTCTTGGCACTATTCAACAATTTTCTTTGAATCAAATCAAAACAGGGCAATGATTTCCCAATACTCTAGTTCTTTTGAAAAATTAGACGATTAGTGGTGAATGTAAGTCTATTCTATTGCTTGTGAAATATTATGCTTCTCCGGCCATTAGGTTTTGAAAACGGATATAGTTTATCCTGTTACTATTATCTTATATTATTCTCAAAGTGTTTTGACTGAAATGAGTCGTGAAGTGATTAGTTTAGGCCAAATTTTAAGGATTGACAGAAAACCGCCAATTTTTTAATGTTTAATGCTTCCTTAATCTTTTTTTTTTGTCAACCGAATAGTGCAAGTCAAGACGTTTTCATGAGGCCAATCACCAAATACCAATATTTCATTTATATTCTCTAATATGATGCATTATAATCGTAGAGATCTCATTTAACGACAACTAACTCGTTGTTTGTTATCGCCAATGACACGGTATTCAATAAAGTCGGAGACATTTTTGAGTAACAGAGTGTCCATAACTTTTGAGCAGAATTCTAGGGCCAATTATTCGTCAGTCACTCAGAGAGACATTTCGCCCGTGTCGGGCTACCAACATAAACAAGAAGATTTAGGGAGGAGGTACCATGACGAATGGTTTTTATAATTTAATTTGTTAGATTACTATACAAGAGCTACGAAACCAAGCAAATAAACCAGAATCTAAAAAAAAACATCGTTTACATAATTGAAGCTCTATTTGAGTTTTTTTAAACACTCCCATCATTCCCTACCAGTCTCTCAATACTCTTTCTTCGTCACTTAATGCAATTCGCACTCCATTTTCTTTCGCTTCGTCAGGCGTGCCAACCAGACAATGTGCATTGAGTTGTGAAATCTTTAACCTAGCAACATTATTTAAATGGAGCCTAATATTTTAACCATACTGATGAATATTTTACTTACTATCCTCAATAATTCATTAAGACTCGTAACCCGTAACTTAAAAACCACTTAGCTCGACTTTTGATTACCTCTAACATTCAAAATTTATCACAAGCAGTTTGCAGTTCGATCAATCTTTACGCGCTTCAAATTACTTCTTCTGAATCTCAAATCATTCCATTCCTATTTAGCACCCTTATCTCAGGCTTACAGTTCAAAATAAAATGTAAGACTACATATCGGACATGTACAGTTTCAATCAATTCAAATAAATATTTGGCGTTGCCAGGAACTTTATTAGATGTTTTGAACCTTTCGACTCATTTCATAAAAAAATCATCCCAACTTTGAGGCGAGCTTCATGTCTCCCCGTTAAGTTTCGGCTCTCGTAATTTATAATGAAAAAAAAAACTTAATTTTAAGAGTAAATTTATCATAATTCGAATAAATGCAGTTTCTCTTGAATCAATTCCAAAAGCTGAACCCTTTCTAATTATTCACTTTTCATCGTCTCCATTTATCATTGAAATAATTTTCTGCAATCAATACCCCAGTCATTTTCAAAATATTGCACGAATTTGTTGAATTTCTCCACTCACTAAAAACTTACAGAAAAATTCACATTGAATTCTCACTCGAAAATTTCAAGCCCCAAATGAATTAGACTGTTTTTCCCCACGCAAATTCTTACCTGATCCCGAACTGACTATAGGTTTTTTACGCCCGGACTGTAGGGCTCACAGACGCGCAAGGCTTCTAGACTACCTACGAAATACCCCCCTTGTCAACCTGAAAATCTAACCTGGACTCGTTTGACAAATTACGTTAGGCTGAGAGGTGCTATCGAATTGCAGGAATAACATTTCTGGTGAGAAACCTCTCTTCCCTCCATGCCTTCTGGCTACGTTCATATGGTCCTTACAACTAAAAGGGGCTACTCTTTTAACTGGTAACAAATACACGAATGTAATGTGCCACACGGTTTCATTTATCTACAGATGTAAACACTTCCCCAACTATACTAACTGGAGAGGGCTCACCTACTTCGTCAAAGAGGTCACCATGTTGCCTGATCCATCTTTCACAGGTGGGCGTCGTCGACTTCTCCTGTGCAGAATATGTAATCGGGAGATCGTGGTACTTTAATCTTGAGCAAAAAAGACTGAAACATCTATGTTTACTCAAATGGCGGTCATTCTCTCCAAGTCTTGGATTAAGTCACGATCCGGGATCAAGGACGAAACGTGTAGCCTATCTTCTTTTCACGTCTATCACCCAAGAATGTTCCCAATACATAATAGCGTGTTGATTCTCCTCGTTTTCAATAGCCTCTCTATTGCTTTTGTTTTTTTGCAAACCAATTTTTTATCGCGCCTGTGATCTCAATTCTGCCAATTCAGAGACTATCCGATATGCGGATGCAATTAACAGTGCTACTTATCTCCACGCCTGTGTCAGTCACTTTCAGTATAGCTCCTTGCTGAGAACATCGCCAAATAGCTCTATTCCGCACTCTTTGGTACTCATCAAAAAGCGAGGCCGAAACACCCTTTGCACCGATTCGCTCAGAGAAACTCATCTTCGAGTCTAGCATTAGGGCCAGCTACTTTGCTACTAGTTTGGACTCGACCATCAATTCTTCAATGCTTATAGTCCTTACTATGAAGATTCCCTTCTTTGCCAGGATGACAACCATTGTTTTCTGCAGTACCAGGCTGAAGCCATGATCAATCATGCACTCGCTCACTCGGCACAAAAGTTCCGTATGCGCTACTGTTCATCCAATAACTATCATGGCAACTTCATCCGCATGGCCAATGAAGTGTGACTAATGTTCTTTTGGATAGCCAGTTTCCCTCCATTCTTTCTCCATGGCTTGTCGATTGCAATTTACGTTACTTTACGCAAGCTGATACAGGCGGTTTGTTAAATAATTTATACAACCCATCGTTGTAACGTAGTCTCCAATCTATTCTTTGTTTCACTGAGCCGTAGATTTTTCAGAGCACTTTGCATTCTAAAATGTCTACTAACTTTTCGGATTACCTGCCAGCGTTCATATTTCTCTTCCAAATAATAACGCAGGTTGCTTGTGCACAACCCTGGACCTTCGAATAAGAAGTACGGTGAGATAAACTTTATTCGCTGCGCTTATGCGACGTCCAAACTTGTCCTTTTTGGCACCTCTTCCATTCAGGTTGGCTCTTATATATACAAAGTTTTCCACACATTCAAGGTTATAGTCTCCTACGGTCAGGTATTGATGGACTGAAGCATTCTGGTTCGCTTGAGATATGAATTTAGTTTTAATTTCATCAACTTGTAGGCCAATTCAATTTGCTTCAGACTCTAGGCTCAAAAATGCTCCTTAGGTATCTGAGATCAAACGTACCATAACATTGACGTCAAGAGTGTACGCTACCAAATGTGTGAACTTGAACATTAGTGTAACAGAGTTTTCATCTGTCATCTTCCTGATGACGCGTTAAGCACAATTTCGAAGAGCATTGGGTCCCCTGTTTTATGCCTGATTTCATTCCGAAGCCTCCCATTGACTTGCCGTTTGCTTTGACCTGGAACTCTGTATTTAGCATCGTGACTTTAACCATGCAGAAAAGTTTTTTGGGGCGCAAAAGTCAAGCATTATTATTTGGTCCAGGACATTTTTGCCGACACTGTCATATGCTTGCTTGAAGTCTACAAAGAGCTGGTAAACGTCGATACTATATTCCCAGCACTTTTCGAGCACCTGCTTGACAGAGCGTACGTGGTTTTTTGTAGATCGTTCAATTCGGAAGCCCTTTTGATACTCTCTTATAATACTTTCATAGTCCTTAGGCTTTAATTCTCTTTGTATGAGTAGAATATGAGTAAAGCGATGCCTCTCTAATTTTGACACACTAACTTGTCTCCCTTTTTGTGTACACGAGAACATTTTATGCTATTCCAACAGCCCTCTGGTAACTGCCCCTCTGACCATATCCTGCATAACAGTCGGCGAAAGGTAACTGGCATTTATGCCAGAAGCATTATCTTTTCTGAGGTCATGTACTCCTGCCTGTCTTTCGTTTCTGGTTGGTGGTAGGATTGGGATTTGTTATTCTGCAACTGAAATGTTAACAGCTCCGAATAGCATCTGGAGATATTTTAGCTATCAGTTTTTGATTCCGACTGCATTGCCTATGTTATATCCTTGTACACTTTTAGAAAAAATTGTTCGTGGATTATGGCGCAGTCTGTCAGTTGTTTAATAGAGGCATAGTTGAATCTAATTTCATGCAGGGTCAAGCTTTCGTTTATCTGTTGGATCTTGGTATTGATGGCCTGTCGTTTCTTATTTTGGCACGGTTATTTAGCTTGTCTTTGGAGGGTGGTATAGTGCTGTTCTTGAGCCAAAGTTGGTCAAGCCTCAAGCCGCAGCAGCTCGTAGTACAAGACGTTCCACAAGTCTCTAATACCCGATATAACTGCCATCCTCCGACTGTCTTCCTTCATATCGTAAAACTGGCCACGGTTCTTCGAATAGTCTGTCAAAATCCACATCAGATATTCTGGAACTTGAAGAAGATTTTCCAGTCTTTTCAAAATTTCCATCCATCAAGCGTTTTTGAAGACATATCTGGCATGAAAAGAAATCAAGGGTACGACCCATTAAGTGGAACTGCTCTGTGCTTCTGCCCCCTGAATTACGCTTGCCACCTCCGCAATACCATCAGTAGAGTGACCTGTTCTGCATCCATGCTACTGTGGAAGTAGACCCCCAGCGGGATGGCACATCTATATCCCCTTAATGATTTTTTCAGGGTTTTTACCAGGTGCCATGTCTAGCATACACAATGGGCGATTCAGAAACGGCGATTTTCCTTCTCCTTGCTGGCCCGCACAAACCTCGCTTTCTTCCATTATTGCAGGGAAGTCCCCTATATGTAGGCATGCATTTAGTATACTAAACAGCAAGAAAGTGCAAAAGTGCTAGACTATCTGCAAAAGTCCAGCTGAAATCCCATTTGAGCCTGTTGCCTTTTGTACCTCCAAAGATTAAATGGCCTTCTCTAATGCCATTCTTATAAAAACTTTTCATAGGAAAGGCATCAAAATGGACGTAATGTATAGCGAAAAGAGCCCAACTTATCCGGTTTTTCCTTCGCATATATATTTTATAAGCTTTTATACAAGGCGCCACCGATTACGTTCTAGAGATGTAGCAAGACCAGTTTCGGCTCCCGTCTATAGAACTCGTTTTCCTTTAGACAGCATCTTTCAGAGTCTGGAGCATGGCCTTAAAACAAAGCTGTGGTTTATTTGACGTCAGGTATGCACTAACGAGTTGTTTTGAGCAACAAATCCACGCAAAGCTAATCATCCCGCTGATTACTCTGTACTTTTTGTGGGGTTGGTTGACGAATGCCTTTTATGCACTGAGTGTGGGGCTCCCATGTACGTAAGTGACTAGACTATCCACTAAACACCTCCTCGGTCAACCTGACAACCTAGTCTGGAACCGTTTGACATATTACTTCAGGACAGGACTCGTTTGGCTACGCGGTGGGGTGCCTTCAAGCTGGGGGCATTTCCTTTAGTGGCAAAGGAGGGAGGAGGAGGAATCGCTAGATAAGTGATTCCCCAGCCCCGACGTCCCTGGCTGCTGTATGCTCTTTTTAACCTTTTACGACTGCGTGCCACCTGGTTCCATTTGTCAACCAATCCAAGCATCACCGAAACTACACTATGCATGGTGAGCTCTTCCAGACCTGTGCTTTTTTAAAATCCTTGTTCTTAATGGCTTAAACATCAAAAGTAGCTCCGATTTGCCGCTTATTAAAAACTCAATGCTCAATGCTTCAGTGGAGGGATGCTTTTGATATTTAAACTTCACGCTACAATCATCTCATCTCAACTTACTCAGCCACCTGTTTTCCATATGCTTTTCTGGAATTTTCTCTTAACAGAAATGGCTCTGGCGTACGTATCGTTCTTTTCCTGCATCCAAATGCTGCCAGAATCCCTTGTTATTTTAAGTTCTCAGATTTTTCTGTACACTTCTCCGCTTATCGACAGTCTTGGGTGGTGTTAGAATACCCAAAGTTGTTGTGTTCGCTGCTGTTGTTGGTTCCTTGCTCGGCGCAGCTATCTTTGCTCGTGTCCCATGATTATCTTTGCAGTCCAGTGAGTCCGTCTCAACTTAACCTACATCATCAATTCAATGGTGCGAACTTCGAACATACTCCAAGATTTACCTAGGTTTTACAGGGACGAGAAAGGTATTGTGATTTGTTCAAATAAACTCGCTGGTTACTGTTGTCATGCCGCGTAAATATTATAATTGCATCATCAACAAAATAACTATTTGCATGGCAAACATTGAAGCATCGTTAGACAGATCAACTTTCGCAATTGAAAACACTAACGATGATGACACCAGCACTTACATCATTACAACGACCACAAGTGCGGGACCGGTGATTAAAAGCACTGATAACGTTATGACGTCAACAATAAGAATGGGATTGGTAACTGAAAGCACAGGTGACGTTATTAGCACTTACGTCATTACACGTACAGAAAAAGCTTTTACTGGTAAACATTTGTTTGAGATGGTTTAATTACCCTATACAAAGCGCCACAGTACAAACACATGATGATTAGTATACGTTTTTAGTCGTTAATAGCATGTACAATAATATAGAATCAGTTCAACCCCCGTATCTTTGTAAAAGACAATGCTTTTGTAGTAGTTCTAATTAGGCCGTCAATACTTAAAGAGGCATCTGCTAAGGATCTTCGTCTCGAAAATTTGTATTTTTCAGGCGGCAATTGGCGTGACTATTAACTTGAGAGAGCATGGATGACAATGAGAAGGATATCGTCCGTATAAATAGTTATATGGGCGGTCCTGCAGTTTTGGCATGAAATATCGTGAAGGAAAAATTTGAACAGGGCAAAACCAAGAATAGAGCCTTGTGGGGCTCCAAAGCTAATAGGAATAGGGTTTGAAATGAGATGCCCTTGTGTTAGTTGAGAAAAAATATAAAAATGGCCTGGAAAGGATATCATTTTTAATTTGAGTTTGAGAGCTTGTATCCAAAATAAGCTGAATGCCTTTTTCAGATCTAGACCACAGGTGTGCAGTTCTTTTGGTGAAGCTTGCGGGTGGCTCTATAATGCATTCTTATTATCGCTTACTACATGGATCGTTCGTGTCCGAATACAAACTAAGAATTGGAGATAGGTGGTCAGACAGCATGTTTTCTAAGGCCCTTAGGATATCTTCTATTTCCATTTTCGAGGTGAGAAACCCTGTGATCACTGGATACTGTAGAGAGGGATGCATTATTTTAACTAGATAATGCAATTAAATCAGATCCTTCATTTTGTTCCATTGTTAGTAGAAATTTTGCATTGGCCTTGTTATTTAAAGCTATTTTAACAGCTCAAGGCTACGGTATAGATGCTTGATGCATGCCTCATACACATTGTTTTTGGCTGAAGGAGCAGTTAATACTTCATTCCTCTGCTTTAAAGGATCTGTCTGAATATTGAACTTGGAACTCTTACGCTTGATGAGTTGATCTATTGTTTTAAAGCGATCTGGTGAGGGTCGCAGTGATATAAGCCTATTTTTGTAAAATTGGACTTCGATTGGTATGCGTTTTTGAATTTCACAGGAAATAATGTGGTTTGCGTTTTAAGTTCGAAATACTCGTCGTTCAATCGAATAAAGCTCTGTTCAATCGAATAAAACCAGCTCCCTGGTTTCTGGAAGGAGGCATTCTGGTCTAGACACTCCATGATTGCAGATGTTAGTGCTTATATATGAATACCTGGTTCTGCGTCTAAGAGAACCTCATCAGATGGTAAATTTGGAAGGAGGTCCTTAAGGTCTTTTCTGAAGTTCGGCCAATCTATCGAATTATATGGTGTGTTATGATCAAATGGAAACTGGTATATTGGATCTGAAAGTTATGTTGAGGTAAAGACTATGATGGTCCAATAACAAGCAAATATGGATCATGTGAAAGGAATTATGGGATCGGTGAGGTCAGATGATATAAAAATGTCCAGAAATAAGCTCCCTCATGGAAATGTTGAGACACCGGCGTTTGCTGTAGAGGCTATGGGGAGGGGATCCGTGTGGAGCAATTAAAATTAAGGAATTCACATTTATTTTCTTCGTGGAATCCCTCCAGTGCTGTCTGGCGTTGAGGTCTCCTTCGAGTGTAAACGAATCATAGGGTGAAGCTGTTGCAAGAATTTGATTGAGCGTGGATGGGATTCGAGCTTCTAGATTACACGGGAGGTACAAATAGCCAAAATATATTTTGGGTGGATCACCGTTGGGGCGTTTGTTGCTTAAGATTGCTAATGTACATGAGGAATTATTTTGTTCGATAGGAAGTTGATGGACGTCTGGTTCATCCCCACACAGGCTTTTTTGTGATTGGAAGGTGAATGCCATTTACGCCCTGAGTGTGAGTTTCTCATGCTTGCGAGTGACTGGATTACCCACTAAATACCTCGCCTGTTAACATAAGAACCTTGCCTGGAACCGTTTGACACATTACTTCGAGCCAAGTCTCATTTTGCTACCCCGTGAGGTGCCTTCAAGCTGAGGGATTCCTCCTTCAATGAGAGGGGAAAGAAAAAGAGGAATTGCTCAATAAGTGATATTCTAGCCCCAACGTCCCTAGCTACTGTGAGTCCTTTTTATCTTTTAGGACTGCCCGAAAATAATGTGCCATATGGTTCCATTTGTCAACCGATTCAAGCTTCACCGTGACTATACTTTTCCCATGTCCCATTTTTTGCATGCCGAAATGTGTGATAGGCATCGTCTATCTCTCCTGGACACGAACTTTGTGTTCACGATTCAGAACTGTCTCATTCAAACAGAGGATATCGGGTTGGAAAGATTTACCCAAATCAGAAATGAAGAGCCTATTGCCATATAACATTAGAGAACTTATATGAAAAAAATTAATAAGTCTATTTTTCACCATGAAAGTTGAAATAGAAGTTTAGAAGAGCCATTGGCATCTCTTGGTCAGGAGGAAAGATCTGTCCTTGGAGAAAAGTTCACTAGGAGATATTCCTACACAGTCCATGGTTTTCTACGGTAGACATTCGACGGGACTAAGATTCAGTGGAATAAAAGCATGGTTCGAAGCTTTATTTCTTAGAACTTCTGAGCAGAAAATCTAGGGTGTGCTGGGAGGCAATGATGTCGAATGGTGGGTGTTGTGGAACTACATTGGTAGCTGGGAATTTGTGAGTACATGATGGGAGGAGCCGCCTTTCTTCATTGCACTTACTAACAATCAATCTGTTCCATACAGCCGGGAAAGTTTGCAGCATGCAATAATTGTATTAAATTCTTACATATAGGGCGAAATTAAGCCACTTCAGGTTTTTCCATGCTTTTGCTGATAATCTTCTGAGACATGTCGAATCTGCAATTGACGGAAACATGACTAAATATTTGGCAACGGTAATATTGTGCTTTTGGGGTGCTCTCGTACGACTTGTTGATGCAGAATGTAACGAAGTTATATTACTACGTGTTAACATGTCTCCGATGCTACAGTTATTCTGAATTAGTTGAGGTCGATCTTAATCGCTTTTGACCACACTTCGGTAAGTTGTAGTGAATTGTTAATTTCAGATGTCCGTGAAGGACTCCAACGATGGTCTGCTGCCTCGACAGAAGAAAATGTAAGTATCCGCCAAGAATGCCCCTGACTGGGGACGCGTGAATGCGCTGGCAGGCTAGCATTGCAGTGTCGTGGGGTGGGCTCATTGCCCCAGCACAAGGACCCACTACAAAAGAATTTTGCATTCACGAATTTCCGGGGTCGAAAAAGCAAGGCAACCGAAGTCGCAAAAATTGTAGGCAACTACAACCAGGGGTAAATGAATTGTTCAGAGAACAAGTGAAACAAGTAAAAAGGGGCGGAATTAGGGTAACTTCGTCGTTACCCGACGAAGCTCATGACCCACAAATGAGAGAGGAGCAACCGGGTGTTGATGGAGCCCCCGCGCACCCGCCCAACCGGATCAAAATCCATAATTGTTGTAGTTGCCAGGTATTCCTCTTCTGAGTGGAAAACTCATACAACTTAACTTGCATGAGCCTTTCCATCAGAAGAGAAGTACCCCGGTGACCAATTTATGCCATAGAATTATGCAATCCGATAACATAACCCTATGTCATAAAGAGGCACCTTGCTCGCGCCACTCAACCCGCGAAATCACCTGAAACAAAGGAGGTTACTATTTACCCGGCGGCTGGCTCATGTTTGGTGGTGAGAGCCTGCCACCGTACCGGGTCCTATGCCCGGTCAAAAGAACAAAAATGGAAAGACCGACGTTGTACGTTTAATGCAACATTCCTTTAATAGACATCCAAAGTGCACAACATAGAAATTAAACTCAATTTATAATTCAAATCCATAAATTTCCCATTCAAATTTTATAAATTTAACCATACAAATGTATTTCCTGAATCTCGGTATAACTGTGCTATATTGCACTTCCAAACCTTATGTAAATTTGTTTTCTTTCTTGTGTTTACATGCAAATACTCGTACCTAGTATTTCGTACTTGTAATAAAAACATACCAAAAGGGTACTTACCCACATGGTCCGTCGAGCGCTCGATGACGATGCAGGTATCCTCTAAAACTTTCAATGAATAAATTCAAAAAAAATTCATAAATTTATATCTAGAGCGAGAGTTTCTTCACAATCACTTGAAGATTTAAATAAAATTGAGATAGTTCACTTTGGAGAATTCTCAGCAGATTGCACTGGTCAAAAAAAATGTTTATTCCAATTTACATTCTACTATTATGTATAAGCCCTCCGGAAAATTGTGCGCTACTACGTATTGCAGTTAGAAGTTAACTCAAAAATAATTGTATTAAATTCCGAGCGCATCAACACAACCCGAATCAACCACTTTTATTTCATTGCCATTGGAGATGCGACACACATTCATATATCCGCCAGTATAATAGTCTAAGCCACGAACAAGACTTGAATCAAATACCACGCCAAACGCTTTGCAGTAATTCAAAAGGAGTTTCATTTCGTCTAAGCCTTTCACTGCAGCCTTCACGGCTTTCAAACGTTCATCTTCTAATAGTTTTCCTACTAGATCAGCACCACCACTCAGCTGGACAAAGGTTCCTATTAAATCTGCAGCACTTTCATTGAGTCCTTTCTCCTCAATCATTTCCTTTCGCACTTCCGCCCATGGAGACTTATCTAATTTATCAACTGCTGAGCAAATTGATCGAAATTTCTCGCGCGAAAATCTCTTTCCCGAAGCTTAACATTTCATTCCCCTTCAATCTCATAGAATTTGGACCAAAACGGTGGAGGATACGGAGACAGCTCACGCATCTTCTTTCTCTCCTTCGTAGCACGCTGCGAGCTCGACCAACCGTCGAGTTTTTCCCCGCGCACCGCACACCACCCTTCAAATGTCCAGATACTCGCAGTGCGAGAGACTCCCTGTCTATGTGTGCATCCGCTCATGAGATGCATGGAACAGCAAGTGGCGTTAAGTCGATTGCTCATTCATAAGAATAGTTACTAACAGTTCTATGAGTGTAAATGTATTTTTTTTTTTGTATGTCTAGGCTTCCGATGAGCTGAGTGAGAGAATGTGTGTTTTACATACTTTCTAGTCATAACAGGATTTTCTAGATGGAAATGGTTTGCTGGTTGTGTAGTGAATTTGTAGATCTGGGCTATATTATGCATGGATTTTCTTTAACCCTTTGCCTGCGCCGAATTCGAGTTGAGCATTTTTATTTAGATTTAATATATAAAATATAATAATAAATAAATTTGACAGAAAAATAAAATTTTATGTAAGATTATTAACTAATTTAAATATAAAATAATAAATTTAACAAATGCACTATTACTACAAAGTAGGCTCACATATTTTAGTCCCAACTCTGGTTTGGTTTTTGATGTAATTGCGGACCGCATCTGCTTCGAAATCTAAACTTGCACCTCTTAAGATGACGACGCACTTATTCCTTTCTTTAGGGGTGAATGAATACCCCACCGCCGAGGTAATATTAAGGAGGTGCATAATCTAATAATATGCCTCGAGCCTTTTCACTATGACTTTCAGTCGGTAATTGAACCGCCTGGTTATTGTGTACCGGTCTAAAATATCCTTTGACAAAGTAGTTTTAACATTCTCAACAAAAATTGGCGGGCACCAAAGCTTTTTAGTTCGAGTATTATTTGCGATGTTGTTATTGTTTGGGCTGTCGTTCGAAAGTAAATTAAAAGGATTGATACTAGGTGTATGTGGAATGGAATAGGAAACGGAGTCTTACGATTAATAACTAAGTTACCCTCCACTTACATGTATTAGTTTACCTTACTATTGCATAGTTTGACGTCTGGTTTGAAGCTTGAATTTTTCTCTTTCGTGTCTTAAGAATTCATCCTGTCTATAGGCACTTCTTTGGGGTGGCTTTGGTTCTTGGTTGTTCCGCCATTATCTTAACTTTTTTACAATAGCTGGTCCATTTTGAAGATCGTGTCTACGGTACATGTGCCGAGCGTTCATCTCAAATGTAATTTTGAGTTTTTGCTTTTCTTCAGATTTTATTGTAGTATCTGAAGAAGAATAGTTGGAACTCTTAGTTTAATTAATATTTTGTCAAATGTCAATTTTTTCCTTATCCCACGCGTATTGGCAGTACCAACGCTTAAACGACTAGAAAGCCATATCTTTAAAAACTCAATAGTTTACTGTACAACATTTCAAAGTAGCTAAAAACCTCTTAATGCTACCACAAAATGCAAGGTAAAAATTTGAATAACACTTTAAGTTTTTTTTAATGAGCATGCACAAATACATATCGGTAGTCAAAAAGCCTTGCAAACATGAATTTTTTCAAATGCCTTATTTTTTCTAATACAGAATGGAACTGGTAGCGGTGAAGGAACTGGGCGTGGTAATGGCCATCCTGGCGATAATCCTTTCTACAGCAATATCGATAGTATGCCGGACATTCGACCCAGGAGGAAATCGATACCTCTGGTATCTGAATTGGTAAGTTGATCGTAAGCATGATTTTTATTACATCCTACACACTCATCCATAAAATAGCATTTTCATTTATAGTTAATAAATGGTTTTTATCCGTGGTCTCGTTATCAATCATGGTTTAAAACTTACAATTTTTGTTTCCTTTCTTTTTGAAATTCTATCTTGTGGTTGTTATTAGCGTACATACAGACCTCTTAAAAACTGCCGTATACTGCTCAGGACGTATTGAAACACAAAAATGACATAGTTAAAATCCAAATATACTTCCATCAACTTTCCTTTGCATTTTCATAAAGAAAATTCATCTGTATTAAATCTCGATTTTCATCTCTTTCATTACAACGGTCATAATGAAATTCCAAGTAAATCTTAGAAATTTTTAAGCACACATAAAATCATTCAAAATAAGTGTTTTTTTGTCAATATTCTCCAATTAGAAGCGAAACCGAGTAAATTGTTTTCTTTCTTTTCTTTTAACTCTAATTTGTGTATTCTGTTCTGTGACTCGTTTTTAAGTTTTGTAAATTATTGCCTGTTAGCATTGTCGATCAAAAGTTTATAAAAAATGCAAAAAAAAATTATTTAGTATAACACACAAGATTCCTCTTCTTAATACCGGACGAAGATTGGATACAATTGAGTTCGAATAAATTTCCCCATTATTATTAGATTTTATTTTATGCTCATCTTTTATTGGTTATAGTACGGAATAGACATACCCAGAAAGAAAGCTTCGTATTTCATTCAAACCGGCTATCCGGCTTCAAGTATTATAAGTTCACTTACTTTGCTTGTTTAGTTTTCGTTTAAAGCAGTTTTTTGTATGCGACCAGAAAATTTCAACGATTTTAAGGGCACTAAACCCAATGATCAAATTCATGCGAAGCTTTGTTTCCGTCAAAATCTATTCTCTGGATTACAGGTTAAAATAGAAAATCTTTTTTCCTATCCAGTTTGAGAAAGACAAATTAATTATTAATTTTGGTTCTTTTTTTCAATTTTTAGTTTGTAGAAATTTAAGTTCCTAATGAAATTATCGATTCAAAAAAAATAAATCAAATATTTTCTATTGTTGATCGTGTTTTTTTCTTTTTTTCTCTCTGTGTCTCTCTCCTTCACTTGTTGTAAAAACAAAATGTCAAATATGTCAAAAAATTCAAAAATGCTATGAACCCACCTCTAAAAATAATATAAATAACAATGTCCTCGTTGGATCCAAAGGTGCTCAAGGTATATGTCGTAGATCAAAAGTTTGTTGATTAAAATTTACTTTGGAAATAGTTTTCCCGCCTGTTTCATTTTTCTAAATAAAGAATACAAAAATTTTTGTTTTTGTTAATTTTAACCTTCAATTTTCGCTGGTTATTATGCTTGCATTTATATTTATTTATATGGACAATAAATAGCAAAGTTGATTCATATAGCTAGTTTTTGAGAGCTTGAAACAAAAGATCAAAACAAGAAATCATTAAATATGAATTAAAATAATTTATTATTGAACTTTCATATGTACAGCCTGAATGCTTTGAAAAATGTTTGCGTATTATGCTCAATGCTGACAATCCTTTTTTTCATGGATACATTTTTCAACGTTTTTCGAGTTACTCCTTATGCATCACGATATGAAGATTCAATGAAATAATTCAATTAAAATGCAATTTTTCTTTAACTTTTTTTCAACACTAATTGTAATATATCCAATTTGTCAGGCACCAATGTATTATGCTTCCCAGCAACCAAAAAACATTAGAAAAAAAAACAAACGCAATTCAACTGTTTCATAAAGTTTTCACACGTTTAATTGCATGCTTTGAATATGGCAAGATTTTCGACCATAAACCTTAGAGTTTAATCCAAAATTTAGTACATACTCGTAAATGCATTTAATTTTTTCCAAGAATTTTTGGCATGGTCTCATCTAATTAGAGGACTTTTGAATTTTTTATCTTATGCAAATAGGGCGTGTGCAGTCTTAATTGGTGAACTTTATACTTTTTCGGGTTTTGAAACCGTATTTGCAAAGTAACTTTTCGAAAATAAACTGTTCATCGTTTACGGCTGCGCAGCGCTTGTCAAAGGCTCGAAGATCATCAAATTTAAGCTGAAAATTCTTCTGCATCGTTAACTGACATCGAATTTCGTAATAGAAGTTTTATTGCGATTCGAAGTGTTTTATTATATCATGATTTTGTGTTTTCTTTTTAACAATATTTCGATGGTCAAAAAAAATTTTCAATTTTCTCCAACGTGTATCAACTAATTTAGACAATGGCTGCGACAAAGCGTAATGCTGGCCTGACCTCTGCTGTACCACGTGCAACGTTGAACGACGAAGAGCTGGTAAGTGTTTGTCCCGTCACAATAATTATTAAAAAGTGAGTATGCTTTTTAATCTATTTTTTATTTATGTTATTAGAAAGCGCATGTCTACAAGAAAGCTCTGCAGGCTCTGATTTATCCAATCTCGTCGACTACGCCGCATAATTTCGTCTTATGGACTGCTACATCGCCAACATACTGTTACGAATGTGAAGGTCTACTTTGGGGCATAGCACGACAAGGTGTTCGTTGTACCGAATGTGGTGTGAAATGTCACGAAAAGTGCAAGGACCTGCTGAATGCTGATTGTTTGCAAAGTAAGTTGAGATGTTTATACTACTTTATAAAATTTAGATTTAATGAAGCACTACTCAGAGAATCGTAAATCACTGTTAAGCCAATCTCTTCAATTTATATTTATACCGTTACGGCAACGGCACCAACTCGCAGTCGCAAATATTGCTAACCCGACAGATGCCTTGGATTCCCGGGTGGCATCCTGAGGCCGCCTAGCGCTCAGTCATGTTGGGGTCCCTTCGGAAAGACCTTTGCCCGCGCTGGGCCACCTTACATACAAGAACGAACACAAGAACAAGTGGGGGGATCACTGCGAATTAATTTTCAAGTAATAAAAGCTCAAATTAGTTAATTAAATACTCCAACACTTTCATCATTTCTCGTGCTCTTACCAAGGTTATCCAAAAGTGAGTGATCGTTTATACTGTATTCCATTAGCTATCACAATCAAAAAGTGATGATTACAATTTTTCTGTTTTCAAAAATTAGTGAAAAGATAATGCCATGCATTATTTCAACGGATTATTATTCCTGTCAACACCCTACAGAATCGCAAAATTGGGAGCACGACACGACAAATATTTAACCTCATGTAAAGGGTTTTCCATTAAGGACATAATAATTTTATCTATTGCTAAAACATAGAAATATTTTCAGATTTTGAGTTCAAATTTATTGGTCATATGACCACCCCAAGCCCGTTTACAGCGGTCGATTCTTTGGACCCAATTTTCTACCATTCTGACACACATTTCGACCGGAACGTTGGCAATTTTGCGTTAGATGTTGTGTTTGAGGTCGTCTAAAGTTGCTGGCTTGTTGGCATATACCAGTGAAATGATATAGCCCGGTAAAAAAAATCCAATGGCGTTGGATCGCATGAACGAGGCGTCAATTCGACCGCACCATTTCTCGAGATAACACGTTCACCAAATTAGCCTTTCAACAAATCGATTGTGAGGCGTGCTGTGTGGCTAGTAGCATCGTCTTGTGCAAACCATATATCGTTGATGTCAAGTTCATCCAATTCTGGCCTCAAATAATCTTCTAACATAACACGATAGCGCTCCCTTTTGGTCGTTTTCATCCAACGAAAAAATATGGCCCAATCACACCTCCAGCGTGAAAACCGCACTAAACAGTAATTTTTTTTTGCGGATCCAACGGTGTCTTAAGAAGCATATATGGGTTTGTTGCTTGCCAATAACGCATATTTTACTTATTAACAAAACCATTGAGCTAGAAATGAGCTTCATCGCTGAAGATGATGAATCCCTATATATACTCTTATATGTCACTTTGTCTGTGACATTAATCAATCTTTTAAAGTCATATAACAAAATATGTTTTTTATCAAAGTAAAATATTCAAACGACCCTCGCAATCAATCAATCCTCGAACGAGACTGATTTTCTTACCAGTCCATCATGCCAATCGATCAAAATGAAAAGTGTTTCGACGCGGGCCTTTCCGTGACGTTTGTTATTTCCTAGTACCAACTAGAAGAGATTTCGACCAGTCCTAGTTCAATACCAAGACTTTCACAACAATAATTTCTCGCAGGCATTTCTGCGACGTTACTCATCTCTTAGTACTAACTAGGAGATACTTCGGAAAGTTCAGTTCAATACTAGGATTTGCATCACCTTGTCTTTACACTGAGTACTGGTTCTATACCAATGACTTGAATACAACACTTAAATCCAGTTCAAACACTTGCACATTAAATCCTGGTTCAATACCAGGACTTCACCAGAATTACTTCACTTTATTACTTACTACCACTTACTCCCATGAAACACGCGATTCGATTGATCACATAATAAGATTTTATTTGCTGATTTTCACAATTCTAATAATCAAATTGCTGAGCTACTCCGTTCCCACGCACGAGTTTTACCTGAGCCACATTTATTTTCTTGATCAAGGATCGCACTACAACTTGAAGATTTAAATTGTTTACTTGGCGTCTGAAATGTGGTGCGAAGAACGCAAACTTTGCTGGCATGGTGCAGGTAAAGTGTGCATGGGAAAAGAATTTAGTTATCTTTAACGACTGGGTAAGACAAATTACGAAAGTATCTCTGAGAATAATCGAAACAAATTCAATAAATTTTGACATGACAATCGAAATCAATTGAATAAATTTTGACATAACTTAACATATTCTCCGACCTGGGTCCAGTGAAATTGATGGCTGGTTGATTTGCCGAGGTGATGGAACTGGCGCTGATTTGATGGTCAAGCGATCTTGTCGAAGGCACAACCTTCGGCTAAGGTAGAGCAATATGCCGGCTAGTAAAGTCAAATTTAGGTACCCGATGCTGTTGTGATGGATGCGGTGAGACGGATGGTTGAACTCCGTTGTTTCGTCTTGTTGCAATTCCTTTACCCTTTCGACTAAATATGTTGCTAACGGTTTCCTTGATCGTTGGGGAAATCAGAACGTATGATACTTCAGCACTAGTTGGGACGAGCAACGGTGAAAAATTGCCGGGTACCAAGAAGGATGCTTCCATTATGAAAGAGTAGAAGTTACTGGCATGGAGTATGACTGCTTCATTGTAGATGGTGCATCCGTTGGTCACGTTGAGCTTGCCAGTGCCGCTCAATGTCTTGGGTTGAACGATTGAACCACAGACTATATGGAAGTCACTCGGTTTATTCATGACGTATCTCTAAAGGTTTGGGCGGTGCAGCTAGATCCAAGCGGGAATCCGCTTAGAGATCGTAATTTGACAAGGTGACGATGGTGTGGATTGGCTCGTAGTTGAGAATGTCAGGCCTCTTTCGTTGCATGGGATGATACTGTTTACAGATGTAGTTAGATTGGTCGTTTACGAGACATCTGGATAGCTCGATACTAGAAATAGGATGGAACAGGTCTCGTGCTAAGTTTACTAAAATATATTGGGTAGATACTATGATCTCGATAAAGTCATCCTTGGTGGAGGTGGGGATGACGTGCACTTGCAGCACTTCATAAGAGTCCTGGGCTAATAGGGGGAGTTTGAGTCGAAAAATCATTTGATTCGAAAGATTTTCGTAAGATCTCGCTGGCTAGCCGGGAGCTGGATTGATCTATCAAGCGATCGGGTGGCAAAAACTTGGGGTTGATTTTCCCGTGTTGAGAGTCGATTAAAACATCTAACAGAGTAGTTTGTATACTTTCGTATGTTGTCATCATATGAGGATATGAATGGATAAGGTGTTGAAAAACTCGATCGCTTGAATCTGTTGGTTGTTGTAGATGAGACGGGCTATGGCTTCTAATGTACTGTTCAGGTTCATATTCAATTGGTCTATTCGGTTGGCAATAACTCCATGAAAGTTTTGCATGACCTCGGTTGTAGCATCCAGGATGGATATTTGGTTGCGGATAAGCGAAAGTAGATATTGTTCATTGTTCTCAATATCTTGAATAGTGTCGACCATATTTTGAGCATAGGTTTAGTCAAGCACCCCGAACAATGAATGAGCGATGTTACCAATCAAATCTACTGCTCCCTTTTGATGCATATAGAATGCTTGTCTCGAAGCAGTTCATTACGTTCTTGAATGGTTTTGAAGGTCTCTTCCAATTGTGATACTGTAGAGGCGCACACTCGGACGGCCTTTATTGTGCCACAGATGTTACACAGTTGGCTGATGCTGTGCATTATGACGCTAGGCAGAAAGATTGAAATAAATGACATGGTTCCATTCATTGAAGCTGAGATGACCTTCACCTAAGAAAGTGTTAAGAATGTTGAAACCTTTGATGGAACGACTGTCATGAGGAGCACTAACATACATTGAACATTGTGGCCGCCATTGACTTACGAGGCCTTTTAGTGTTGGAGAGCTCTGTTTAATCAGTTATATTATAGTCCGGAATACTTTGACGGCAAGCCCTTTCCTCGGGTGGGGGCGCCTGGTTGGATAATGCTTTTGGCCACTGTCAAGAGATGAGTTATCGTCTTGTACTGTTTCGATACGTAGAGGGGCTATGTTGATTATACAGCGGCATCATACTCCGGCACTCGTTTCCGCGTTAACAACTCGGACTACACCATCGTTGCCATGGATGACATTTACGATGTGCCCGAGTAGCCATTGCAAGACTGGTGTATTAGCCTCCTTAAGCACAACCATAGCCCCAACCCGCAGATTTTCCATTGGTTGTTGCCACTTAAACTGATGTTGGAGTTGCGATAGATATTCCGTTGTCCAGCGCTGCCAGAAATGATTTTTGATGTGGAACAACCGCTTCCATTGTTGATGCAGATTGGAATGTTCTGGTGGTGCTATAGAGTCAGCGCTGTTGGTTAGCAGCTCTCCTACGAAAAAGTGTCCGCGAGTTAGACAATTCAATATTGCTTTCATTTCAACTACTGCGGTGGAAAGCTCGTCGCTAGTCAGAGGGATGTTGTGTAAAGACTTCGGTAGAAGTTGCTTCGCAGATTTAACGGCAGCCTCCCACAATCCGCTGAAGTGCGGGGATCTCGGAGAAATGAAGTTGAAGTCAATACCCTTTGTTGAGCAGAATCGAATGATGACCGGAATACAGCGTGTCGTGTAGTTCACGAAGCTGATTGGAGGCCCCTACAAAGTTCGTAGCATTGTCGCAGTAGATGGTTCTACAATTACCTCTCCGGCTAATGAAAAGCTTTAAAGCTCCTATGAAAACGTCTGTTGTAAGATCTGACTCCACTTCCAGATGAAAGACCTTGGTAGTGAAGCAAAGAAATATAGCGAAATATGTCTTCTGTGGTTTTTTGCCTCGAATTTTAAAAATGAGTTCAGAAGGGCCCACAGGAATCGATGCCGGAGGCGATGAATGGCTGGGCTGGTTGTATGTAGCTTGCAGGTAAATTTCCCGTGATTTTTGTACTCAGCCTTGGCTTAGCTTTCTGGCAGCTAACGCAATTGAGGACAATGTTCCAGGCGATAGTCTTACCTTTAATAGGCCAGAATCTCTGACGGGTTATAGCGTGCAGCGCTAAAGGTGCCGCAAAATGGGCATTTTTTTCTGCAGTTCGGCGTCGAATCGGCCCAATAATTCGGCATAGTAGAGCCCTGTGACCGTTTTGCCCTTCTTCAGGTAGCCAATGCAGATCATACCTTGTGAATCCAAAAATATTTCTTACGTGTACTCTACAAAACAGCACATTCCGAGCGATTTCTGTTGTCTTTGAAGTTTTTGTCATGTAGTGTGGATCAATCTAATATATCTTCTTCTTCGTAGCATAACACCCCTCTTGGGCGTCCGCTTCCTGCAATAAGTGGCTCCAATTACCTCGGTCCATTGACCGCGTCCTCTAATTTCGAAATCCGAGCAGCGATGAACTGTCTTGCCCGACCTAGTCAGACTAACGATTCCTCAGTTTCCCCACTGGTCTCCGCCCTTTAGTTCTCCCAACGAATACCTTTTTGGGTATCCGTTGTTCATGGATACGACACACGGCCAGCTCATTGCAGCTCGCACAGTTTTAGAATCGTTGAGACCTCCGTCTCATCAAAAATGTCATACAGCTCAAAACTATACTGAATTCACCACTAGTCCCCGTTTAGCTTCACTCCAATTATTCACCTTATAGCCAGCCTTTTGCAGGAGTTCAATTTGTTTGCGAATTCTTGGTCTAGGGTCCATGTTTCACATCTATAGCATAACACAGGTTTTATCACAGATTTGTATAGCCGGAGCTTTATTTTCCTGTGTATGCAGCTGGTCTTCAAGATCTTGAAAACTGAATAAAATATTTTATGTGCAAGCTGTATTCTCTGGCGTATTTTGTCTCTTTGATTACCGGTTCTCATTATTTTGGCCCATAGATATACAATTATTGCCCACATTTTCGATATTGTATTCGCCAAGGTAGATATTTTGGGTATTTGAGGTATTTTCCCTTAAATGTGTCATAAGCTTTGTTTTATTTCCATTGATTAGTCACTGTCGAGCTTCAGGAAACGTTAACGACCGTGATACAATTTTGATGTCGTCCACTTAGGCTCTCAATTATCTTGACTCTATAATAATGTACTCCTTGTATCGGCGGGTAGCTACCTTATAACATGTTTCAGAGCCAAATCGAACAGCAATGGGTCCCACCTTTCTCCCTGCTTGAGTCCGATATTTTTGTCAAATTCATTGGTGAGTTGGTTATTGATTCAGACTTGAGAGGACGTCGATGTAATTGTCAATTTAGTACTTGGACTAACTTGGCTGGGACGCCAACGAAAAACATTATTTTGCTCAGGACGTTACGATCAATACTGTCGTATGCTTGCTTAAAGTCAACGAATATTTGACGCTCGAACTCCCAGCATTTTTCAAGTACCTATTTGACTGTAAAGAACTGGTCCAAACGATCTACCTGCTCTAAAACCACCTTGATACTCCCCAATAATACTGTTGGCGCATGATCTGATTTTACTTTCTAAGATTTTCGAAAATATTTTGTGTGCCATACAAAGTAGCAATATGCCTCCGGAAATTTGGCACTGTAGCTTGGAAATTTTTTTTAAATAGGGAATATAATTGGTTTGCTCCACTCGTTAGGCAAATGTTCTCGTCACCAAATGTGCTGGACGACTTTGTGGATGGCATTTTGAACACTGCTGCCACCATATCCAATGAGCTCCCGGCGCATTACGAGTGTTATTCTTTTGAGCTTTGATAGCGGAAAAAACTAAATCCGGAGTTGGTGGGGCCAATAGAAGTTCTCTGGGAATAATATCGGCTCCAATGTCCTGGAACTGGGCGGAGGATTTGTGAGGTTCTTGAAATATGATGCCCATCTTTCCTTGATCCTATATTCATAAGCGATTATGTTGTCAATATCATCATGATCGAGCATGGTCTTGGGCTGATAACTTCGCTTCAAGCTTTTCACTACTTTGTATACTTGTCTTGTAAATATTATTGCTCGCTAGACTTACATCGATACTTTGTAATTGGTCATCAAAGTATTTTCTTTTCTTAATTCTGATGATCTGATTTGCTCTTCTGCTGAAATTTTCACAGTTTTCTCTCGTTGTCCTGGTTTTTTTTACTAAAATATTGTTTATACGTCTGATTCTTCTTATCTAACGCATCCTGGCATTTGTTATTGTACCAATAATTTTTTTGCACCGGGATTGATGGACGATCATCCGTTCCGCCTCGGTCTTAATTGCTGCTTTCACCCATAGCTAATTGAAGTTTTTGGCCGCAGACGCCGTTTGGAGCGTTATGATGTTGAATTTTTGTAGATAGCTTGCCTTCGGTGAATACACCCTTGACATACTCGTACAACATCGATAGGATAATTTGATCAAGTAATTATCTGATTTTCAATTTGCTCCTCGGTATGTACGGACGTCAAGTATGTTCGAAGTGTAACATTGTTGGATCAGAACATGGTCGATGTGGTTTCGTGTGTTGCCGTTCGGTGATATCTAGGTCATTTTATGTATGCGTTGATGAGAGAAGCAAATCGAACATATGAAGTGTATTCTTTTATCTAGAGCATTTTTAGTAGTTTTGCGATGAATACCATTTACGCACTGAGTGTGGGACTCCCATGCTTGCAAGCAACTGTACTACCTACTAAACACCTCTCCTGTCATCTTGAGAACCTAGCCTGAAACCGTTTGACACATTACTTCGGGCTAGGTCTCGTTTTTTTGTGCCATTAGGCACCTTCAAGCTGCGGGATCCCTTCTTTAGCACGAGGAGAGAGGGGAAGAAGATTTGCCAGACAAGCAATCCCCCAGCCTGGAATTCACTGCTGTGAGTCCTTTTTATCTTTTAGGACAGCCCGAACATAACGTGCAATATCGTTTCATTTTCGAACCGATCCAAGCATCACCACGACTATACTATCTGGGGTGAGCACTTCCATCTCCCTCTCAATTTTCGCGGCAGGCATCGTGTTCCTCTCCTGCGCAAAACCTACAATCGAGGGACCGTGGCTGACCAATCTTGTGCAGGTAACACTGAAAACACATACGCCCCCTTATAAGCTGGGTCAAATAGAAGTCTGCCTCATCATGCCTTCGACTTCGCCCCGGTCTCACATCTGGGATGAGGCACGCAGTCCACCTTCCCTTCATGCAATTTACCCTAGACTGCTGCCAATCGTTGAGTGAGTGCTGTCCTTTCCCGCGGGCAACCTTCTCGCTCGTGTCCTTGCTTTGACTTAATTGAATAGCTTGGTGCTCTGTCACGCCTGCAATAGCTCTCTCCACCGAATCAGGGACTGTTGAAAATGAAGATGCAATCCTCAGTGCTCCTCTTCTCTGTACCTGTGCCAAGCGTTTTCAATACACCTCTTAATAAGAGCGTCGCCCCATATTTCTGCTCCGTACAGTAGCATTGACCCTACCGTACTCATCAAGAGGCGCCTTCTTGATGAGTTGGGTCCCCCTCCGTTGGCCATAAGTTGACTCAGAGCCGATACTCCCGAAGCAGTTTTCTTAGCCGCTGCCCTGATTTGCTCAGAGAAACTCATCTTCGAGTCGATCAGTAGCCCCAGGTACATCACCACTGACTTCGATTCGATTAGTATGTCTCCAATACCGATCACCCTTACGCTAGCGTTTTTCTTTTCGTCAAAATGATCAGTTCGGTTTTTCTCAGTGCTAGACTGAACCCACGAGCAGTTATCCAGTCTCTCACTCGACGCATTAGCATACCTAGCCTGAGTTGTGCTTGTTCAACGGTGCGTTCAGCGATTAGAGCCGCAACATCATCCGCATATCCGCTCAAGTGTGACTCATTTGGCATCTCAAGTCTCATTAGCCCATCGTAAGACACGTTCCACAGATGTGGACCAAGGATAGAGGCTTGGGTAACACCCGATGTAACTTCCATCCTTCGTTGGCCCTACGTCGTGTCGTAAAGCTGGCTTCAGTCCTTCAGGTAATCCCTCAAAAGTAGCATTAGGTATTCTGGAACTTGAAAAGAGGTTTCCAGCGTATCCAGAATATCCACCCATCTAGTGGGGTCGAAGGCGTTCCTAACGTCAAGTGTCACCAACAGGACGATCCGTCGCTTGGTGCGGCTATATGCACTACCTCTGCAATCGCATCAATGGTGGAATAACCTGCTCTGCAGCCGTAGGTCCCCAAGCAGCCTGAATTGCGCCACTTAGTCTTCCCTTGATGAGTTCCCCTACTACTTTCCCAGCAGTGTCTGACATGCATAACGAGCGGTATGCAGACGGCTATCCAGGGTTTCCTTTCTACTTGTTGATCAGCACGAGTCTCGCCACCCTCTATCATTACTGGAGCATTGGAAGCGTCCAAAGTACACCGTGTAACTGAACACTTATGTAAAGATTACTTAATTTATACAACTTTCTTACATTTTCTTGTTCCGTATCCCATCCAGCGAATGAGTAATGTCAAGCTATTTATCTTGCGTTTTCAGCAGCAATAGCCCCGTTTATAAGGATTATATATAAGTACCATTTACTTGAAAATTACCCAGAGACAGCTGCTTCCTTAATTCTAACAATGATGGCAAGTAGTAAGAACCAAAGGATAAAACCAAATGAAAGATAACTTTCAAGTAATTCGCTTGAATTACCTTCAAAAAAACTTATTTCCATCTATTGATTTAGTAAAAAACTTTGCGGGAAAGCAAAACCAACTTCCGACCGCACATCTTAATTCCATTATCTGCCGTAGTAATTTACGGAAAAAGTTTTACGTGGCCTAGAGACAGAATTTAAACAAAAGAACTAAGCTCAAAGGGTATTAAATGACATTAGAGACAGCCTTCATAATTCCGTTTATACGGAAAGCTTTTACAGCTAATAAACATTCGCATCCACTACAACGCAATAAATTAGATTAATTCCAAACCTAAGCACTTACGACGACATAAGGTAAAATGCACATCCCTTAGTAAATACAAATACGTCACCGTCACTAAGGATTTACACATTGTGAGCAATTTATTTAAATGGCAGAGTCCTCCTAAGTGTAATTGAATGGAAGAGTTTGAAAGCAAAAACCGATTTCGATTTGATTCAAGTCGCAATGCTGTGTATATAACTCGCATAAATGGCAGCGAAATGTCTTCCAAATTGCTTTTAAAGCGAATGAAATGACGATTTATCATTTCGATAAACCTATCGACCCCCCATCTAAAATTTATCAAACTACGAGTAATGTCGGAAAATTGTGCCATAAAGTTTATTAAATCCAGCTGTACTTCGACTATGGATTTAATTTAAAGGTCAGCAAGGATCTACCTTTATTCTTTTGTTGATGACAGTACAATTGAAACTTTCGATCATGAGCCGTGCCCTCAAAGATATTCAAAAGAATCTGAAAGATGGATTGCAATTACAATATTATTAACGTGTATGATCCGTATTTTCAAGGATACATTTCACCAGTAGTACGAGTTACACTCGAGACGGGAATATTCTTTGCTTTATTTTCCAATTAAATTTTTGACATTTGGAAGATATTTGGGGATTACGATTGGTATTCGACGGCATCTGAAGGAACCGAATTGATTGGTTTTACCTTGACTTCAAAGAAATATATTAATGGCTTATACATTCATTCGGCGTGTAATCGTACAAGCAGCGTGGGCTTACCATATAAAGTTCCATGCGTTGAAAGGATGATCTATGATTTGGCATTTGAGTGATGGATTTTATGGATTATTGAAATATGCGAAAAATAAATCGCATTAATATGTTGAAATTTGAAATAAAGTTAAGTGTGAGCTTAGCACGCAGTTAAGAAACAAATTTAAGCTTTGACTGCTCTTATTTACTTTCCAAACAAGTAAAATCTTTACAAGACATATAAAATGAAATTTAAAACGAATGTATTTTTCTCTAAGTCTACAATAATTCAACGTACAATCATATATTATGGTATTGTAGAATGAAGGGATTTTAAGATAATTGGTTTGTGCAGGAAAGTGGATGGGGAGTAATTTTTGCTGAATTTGTTGAATGCCTTGGAACACTATACTTCCTGCCGTAAGTATTCCACCACGGCCTACGTCACATGTTTTTTATGAGAAGGAGGTGAAGGCTGTTTTCACATGGACTAAGCATCCGACATTGTGAGGCACCTTCGGGTTAGATGAGTTTCTTTTCCAGTTGGAAGGACTGGCTAAACATAATGTGCCACTTAGTTTCATTTGTCAAATGATCTAAGCATCTCTGCGACTATTATTTCCTGGGACAACTATCAAAGTTCAATGGAAAAGTTAGGCCGCAGTCTATCCTATCTTTTGAAGACAAAGAAGGGTTAGTAGGCTTCATACACTTCTTCCATACAGGAAATGCAGTCGGGAGACCATGACTTACCAAGCTTGTGCAGCTAGACAGAAAACGTTAATACCCACTAAAAATCTGGGTCAGGTAGAAGTTAGTCTCACCGTGCCTTCAATTAAACCACAGCCGCAGGCGTGGGACTAGCCACACGGTGTACCTTCCCCCTGTGTCACTCTCCCAGAGCTGGTGTCAATTGTTGAGAGAGCGTAGCCTTTCAGACTTGACGACTTCTATCCCTTTCGCCCTCATTTCTACGAAGATATATATTTCTGCGCTCTCTGACAAAGAAAACAATGGATAATACTCCTGCGATCACAAGCACCGCCAATCCGAAGACTCTTTGAAACGTATAGTTGCAACCCAAAGCTCCTTTTGTCTCTGCACGTACGCCAACCGCTTACAGTGAAGCATCTTGCTGAGAGCGTCATCTATAACTCTGATCCGTAAAGTAGTACAGATTCCACGGCACTTATTAGATGTCATCACCTTGATATGGTGGATTGCCCTATGTTAGCCATCAATCGAGTGAGCACCTTAACGCGTATCGCAGTCTTATCAACTTTTGCCCTAATTTGCTCAGGAAAACTTATCTTTAAGTCTAACAGTATGCCCAGGTATTTCGCTGCCGTTTTGGCTTTAATAAATTACTATCCGATACCAATAGTCATTACTCTAGGGATTCTTTTCTTTATCAGCATAACCATTTTGGTTTTTTCTAGTGCCAGGCCATCTAGTCTCTCACATAGCGTATTTGCATATCTAGTCTGAATTGCCCATGTTTGACATTGTGTCCAATAACTAGTGCCACAACATCATCCGCATAGCCGATCAAACGTGACTCATCTGGCAGCTTAACCCTCAGAAGGTGGTTGTTAAAGATGTTCCATAAGGCAGTGACGAGAATGGAGCCTTGAGCAACACGAATGGAAAATACCATTCCCCACTGACCTTCTTCCATGTCATAGAGCAGGCTTCGGTCCTTTAATTAGTCCTTCAATATCTGCATCAGATGTTTTGGTACTTAAGTATTTTTCGCAGCTTCGAAAATATTTGCCCACCTAGCCGAGTTGATAGAATTCCTGTCATCAAGAATAACTGGCAGACAACGCATCGAGTTGATCTGCTATATGTCTCTGCACGCTTACAACTTCCTTGAGAGTAGAACGACCTGTTCTAAACCCAACTGCCGTAGAGTTAGGGCCCCAGCAGCGTCAATCTCGTCAGTGAGTCTTCCACTCATAAGTTTCTCAAGCGTTTTCTCGGCTGTCTCTCCTATATATGATGAGTGATATGCAGACGGCGACTCGAAATTTCCTTTCCCCCCTCGCCAGCACGAGTTTCGCTACTTTCCATCACACTGGAACTATTCCTTCAACCAGGCAAGCGTTAACTGTACTGGGCAGCAAGTTAGGGCAAAAGTTATAGATCATCTGCTGTACCTCAGCTACAACCCCACCTGGCCCTGGGGTCTATTTTTGCCTCAATGGAAAAAACTGTTCCCTCTAATTCCATCTTTGAAAAAGCGGGTAATCCGCTGGAGTTTAATTGTGAAATGCATTAACAAGGATTGGGCATAGAGAGGAAACAGCCCACATAATCTCGCCCATGTTTCCCGCTCCAAATGTGCAGGGTAAACGTTAGGCTCCGAGCTTTCGCATAATCAGATTGAAGCCCAGGCCCCATGCATCCCTATTCACGTCGTGCACCAGATTTTGACAGTAACTGGCCTTGCTATCGTTATATGTGACGATTTATGCTGAATGCATGCCTCCTCTGCGCTTTGTGTATGCCTATTTCGAAATCCGTGCCCGCTAGGCCTCTCGTCTTATCTTGTATAGAAGACTTGCAGGCAGATGTGATAATATTCAAAGTTGAGTTCACCGCGTCCATAGCTGCTAGTCCTTCTCTCCTCTGTGAAGCTTCAGGCATCGATGTTCGTGCTTTGAGCGTCGAGTCCTGAAGCGAATAATCGAACCGAAGCTAGACGGGGACCAATGGCGAATTCGATACACCCATGAGCTGTATGAAATTTTTAATGAGCCGAAGGGCTCAATGATTGTAAAACTGCGGAAGCTGCAATGGGCTGGACACATGAACAACAGATACCGAAAAAGGTATTCGTCGGGAGAACTGAAGGGCGGAGACCAGCTGGGAAACCGAGGAAACGCTGGTCTGACTTGATCGACGAAGATAGTTCATCGCTCCTCGGATTTCAAAATTGGAGGACACAGCTAACGAACCCAGATAGTTGGAGGCGCTATTCGCAGGAAGCAAAGGTGCGAGAAGGGCTGTAGTCCTAAGAAGAATAAGAAGAAGAAAATATCCAGGATTTAGTTTTTCGAACTCAATTTATGGAATCTGAATATTAGTCAAGTTTTTATAGTCAGAAGAGATTGTTTGAGTTACTAATTGATTCACAAAACCCTTCCGGCAGGAGCACTTCTCTATTACTCTAACATAGTGGACCCTCTTCAAATTTTCAGATAAGATGAACCAAAAATATCTTTAAGATTCTATTTAGCCCTTGATTTTAGTACCATTGCAACAAAATTATAGCTGCCGTAGGCTAAATACAACATTCAACTGGCACGACCACTAAATAACAGTTTGTTTAAAACATTCTTAGGCATTAAAGAGTAGACAGTAAAGTAATGGCTAGGAGACACCAAATATTGTAAAAAGAAAATAATGAACCCAGAAGAACTTGATGCATTGATAACCGCAAAAGATTTACTTCTTCTTCTTCATAGCAATACAGTTATTCTTGAGCCTTTGCTTCTTACAAAAAGGACCTTCAACTGTCTGAGTCCATCGATTCTGTCCTCCGATTTCAAAATCCGAGCAGAGAAGAACTGTCTTTGTCAAACAAGTTCTCGGTTTCCCGACTGGTCTCCATCCTCCCAACGAATATCTTTTGAAGTCTCCATTCTTTTTTGATACGATTCACGTCACCCGTACATTGCAACTTCAACACTCTGAGAATCGTTGCTTTTGGTCCCCATATAGCTTCGCTCCAAGTCTCCGCCTCAGGATTTGTCTTTCGAAGGCATTCAATATGTTTGCGAATGCTTGGGCCAGGGTACATGTTTCACACTCAAATCATAACACAGCTCTCATCACAGATTTGTATACTTGGAGCTTTGTTTTCCTGTGCATGCAGCCGGTATTCAAGACCATCATGAAATATTTCATTTGTGAGCTGTGTTCTTCGGTGTATTTCGTCTCTTTCAATACCAGTTCTCGTTACTTTATTTGTGGTTGAAGGGTGAATGCCGTATGGAACCCCCATGCTCGCAAGCGACTGGACTATCCACTAAACACCTACCCTGTCAACCCGAGAACCTAGCCTGGAACCGTTTGAATCATTATTTCGGGTCAGGTCTCGTTTTGTTACGCCGTGAGCTACCTTCAAGCTGCAGGATCCCTCTTCTAGCGAGAGGCGCAACGAGAAGAGTAATTACCAGACAAGTGATCCCCCAGCCCCGACTGCTGTAAGTCCCTTTTATCTTTTAGGACTGCCCGAACATAATATGCTACATGGTTGCATTGATCAACCGATCCGAACATCACCACAACTATACTACCTGGCGTGAGCTCTCCCATCTCCCTGTAGAGGTCCCGTTACAATATGTCCCATTTTTTGCTTGCAAAATGTGTGGCAGGCATCGTATTCCTCTTTTGTGCAAAACCGACAGTCGAGGGACCGTGACTTACCAATCTTTGCAAATAAGACTGAAAACACCCATGCCCACTCAAAATCTGGGCCAACTTGAAGTCAGTCTCATCAGACCCTTGATTTAACCACGGTCTCACATCCGGAACGAGGCGCGCAGTCCACCTTTCCTTCATGTAATTCACCCAAAACTGCTGCCAATCATCGACTGAGCGCTGTCTCTCCTCGCGGACAAACATCTCCCTTGCATCTTTCCCTCATCCCAAGTAAACAGCGCGGCCCTCTATAGCAGGTAGGGCAACAGGTATCACACCGTCGACTCAGAGACTGTCGGATATGAAGATGCAATCTCGTTCACGATATATTTCCTTACTGAGAACGTCGCCCCATATTTCTGCTCCGTACAGTAGCACTGACCCCATAGCACTGTTACGAGAGGCATCCTTTTGCTGGGTTGGGTTCCCCTGCGTTGGCTATAAGTCGACTCAGAGCCAATACTCCGTAAGCAGCCTTCTCAGCCGTTGGCCTGATTTGCTCAAACAAACTCATCTTCGAGTCGACCACTAGCCCCAAGTACTTCATCGCTGGCTTTGATTATATTAGTATGATGAGCAGCAATCTCGGCAGCGGTGCATTAGCATACCAAGCCTAAGCTAGGCTTGTTCAAAGGTGCGCCCAGCGACTAGAACCGCAAAAGCATCCGCATAGCCAATCAAGTGTAACTCACATGGCATCTCCAGTCTCAGTAGCCCATCGTAAGACACGTTCCCCAGATCCAGAATATCCACCCATCTAGTGGAGCTAAAGGCGTTCCTAACGTCGAGTGTCACCGATAGGACGATCCGTCGCTTGGTGTGGCTATATTCCTGTACTCGCATTAGCGAAGAATGAATGTAACAAATAGTGAAAACTGTGGCTTTGTCGTTTGCTTTTGTATTATCCTTGTCAGTTGAGCCAATTCTCAAACGTCAACCGAGTCCGAATCGAATTCGAGCAAGTTTTGGAGTGTCTGTGCGCGAAGTAGTTTATCAATTTATTGGATTACATTCAAAGGGGATTCATCGAGCATCGATTTATAAATATTCTTGCTTTGCACGCGTCATCGCTACAACATCCTTTTTCACATTGTCGACGAATTTATGTTGAGGAAGGATTGAACATTTGGATCAAAAGCTGAGCTTGTACACGAAACTAAATAAAACCTTTTTATTTGTAAACTCCCATATTTAATCGATTACTTTTGCATCTCGATCATTGTCCCCAGTGCAAAAGGACTCCAAATCAATTGAATCGATGTTCTTTTTTAGAAAAAATGTTCAGGCATCACCCACACCATCTACGGGCTTTGGTTTCCTTATATTAATACGCATTAAATTTTTGATTTGCTTTATATACTTTTTTGTTTCGTTCTTACAAAGTATGTGTTTGCTAAACAAAAGACCAGCCATTCGAAAACACAACACGATTAGTAGACATGTCCGTAACAAAGGCAGAATTTGTTATGGAAACTAATAAATCCAATTGAGTTGTAATATTTTCGAAAACGTGTTATCCGTACTGTACAACGGCTAAGGAATAATCAAAAAAACTGAATACCCCGTACTTTATTTTGGAACTTGAAAATCGGGATGATCTGGATGAATTTCAGAACATTTTTGGGGAAATGACTTGTGCCAGGTCGGTCCCGCGGGTATATTCGTCGACGGTAAATTCATTGGTGGCGATTGATATAAAGAAAATGGATGCACATGGTAGTCTTAAATCAATATTAGGTGTTCAATACACAATTAAATTCTATAAAAATATTGAATTTTATGCTTCATACATACTTAACGTAAAGATTTCTAAAATTTAGTTAGTAAAATAATCTACTGCGAATAATTTTAAATTTGTAAGGCTTTTATATGTCAATCTGATTTACAATTTGAAGATTATTTAAAGTACTTTTTTTATTCGTGTTGTGTAGATAGGTATTTAGTGCCACTCAAATTCAAAATAAATGGAAAAGATGAATTGCTAAGATAATCTGAAACTCGGTCTTTCCTTTCCTTTGAACCTGAACGGGTATGGGACCCGCCACGTTGGCTGGCCTCTCCACTATAATGAGCTAGCCATCACCCCTTTAAGTCGTTTACAGGTGCTCTCGCAGGGTAGAGTGGCCTTCCGCTCGCATGCCTATTTATGGTATAGGGTTATGTGGTTCCATTGCATAATACTATAACATCAATTTGCTGCGTTCGTATTTTTTCATTTAAGGGAAAAATTCATGCAAATTACGTTTGTACGAGTTTTTCACCTGAATAGAAAATATATGGCCATGTCTACTTTGGATCTTGATCCGACTGGGGGGTGCGAGGGGCCACCGCTTCCCCCTGGATGCTCCACTCTTATTTGTGGGCCATAAGTATCGATGTCCTCTCAAGCCCGTACGTTTTTTTCCAGCCTGGTTTGTCATTTGCGTTAGCGATTTTAACTCTTAGTAGGTTACCTCAGTCTCGACCCCGGTCGATATGTGGATGCGAATTATTTTTTGTAGTGGGTTTTTGTGTTGGGGAAAAGAACACGCCCCACGACACCTCATAGCTAGCCTGCCAGCGTATGCACGCGTCGCCAGACAAGACCAATCTCGGCAAATCTCACCATCCTCTCTGACCGAGGCAGCAGGCCATCGCTGCAGTCCTGAACGGACATTTATCTAACCCATAATTCACTACACTGTACACAAAAAGGGGGACAAATTAAGGTGTGAACATTAAATAGGCATTGCTCTGCCTGTAAGCCGTACTATGAACGTATTATTGGAGAGTGTCAAAGAGGCTTTTGACGTGAACGGTCTACCATAGACCAAATATTCTCAGCTAAGCAGATGTTCAAAAAGAACAGGGAATATAAAATTGATGTGCGCCAACTCTTTGTAGACTTCAAGCAAGCATACGACAGTGTCGACAGAAATGCGCTGTACAAAATAATGCTTGACTTCGATGTCGCAACAAAACCCAGGTCAATGTAAACGGTGAACTAACATACAGCTTGATTATGGAATCAGGCTTAAAAAAAAGCATGAACTTACCACAATGCTATTTAATATTGCGCTGGAACACATCATCAGGAAGACATCAGCTGAAACTTTGGGTACACTAACGTTCCTGTCCCCACAATCGGTAACATATGCTGATGACGTCAATATTATGGCACGTTCAATCTTAGATGCCAAGGGAGCATTTTTGAACCTAGAGTCTGAAGCAAACCGGATTGGCCTACGAGCAAATGAAATTAAAACTAAATTTATAACTCAAACGAGGAAGAAAACTCCAGTTCGACAAAAGTTGACCCTAGGTGGCTACAACCTTAAAATTGTGGATGATTTTGTGTATCTTAGAGCCAACCTGAATAGAAGAGGCGCCGAAAAGGACAAGATTGGACGACGCCGCAAATAAAAAATATTACTCCGTACTTCCTATTCTAAGGTCCAAAGTTGTGCACAGGCAAAATAACCTCCGCATTTATAAAACACTAGTGAAATCTGTGCTGTTATATGGAAGTGAAACACGGACCATGACGAGCGAATCCAAAAAGGCAGTGGACGGAAGATCTGCGGCCCAGTGAAACACGGAACAGATTGAAGACTTTGTTACAAACGATGAGTTGCATGAACTATATGATGATCCATCTGTTTCCTCCTGCGTAAAGTTAGGTATATTGCAATGGGCGGCCCATGTAGATAAAATGAAAGAAAACCGGCTACCCAAAAGGACATTGAAGGGTAGAGCACAAGGTATACGTCCAGTGGGAAGACCGAAGACTCGATGGAAAGACACAATAGAAGCTGACACCAGATTTTTGTTGGGAGTAAACATCTGGCGGACAAGATCCCGGAACCGTTACGATTGAAGGAAATTAATCTTGGAGCCCAAGGCCCGGCTTGGGCTGTCGTGCCATAGATGATGATGTATCTACTCGGGTTGTGAATTGATGATTTTTAATACTAACTTTGTTAAGGAGTAGGTTGTCTGAGGCTAGTTGAGAAAAAATGCTTCGTTATTCCCATACAATTTACCTCTAGACTCGCGTTAAAATCACTTTCTGAATTGTTTTCATTATATTTTTTCCTATCTGTAAGTTTTTGGAACCTTGAATATTATCAACCTCTATAGGTTCGGTATAAAATTACTTTTGTGGGTGAGGATTTCGTCCACTACCAGATTATAATTTTGTTGCTTATAATTATTGGAGGTACCGGATTACTTTTTAAAATTTCGTTTACCAGAATTTTGGTAATTAGTGTTGTAACATTCACTTCTCTTTATTAATCGCCAGAACTTTTTAGATGCTGGCTATAACCTCTAATTGTTCTTGAAAACGGTTTTTTATCAGAATTTCTTTCTGAAATTTTTTACGTGTATTGTCGGGTACTGGATTACTATTATCAGAATCGTGTTTTTGTTACTTGCGATCATTCGTTATAAGTGACGAGTTTGGATTAAATTAGAAAAATGTTCGCTATTTTTATATTGTTTCATGTGAAATTCCAACCTAATGTAGGAATCTTCAAATCTCCTCTCTTTCATAATATCTAATATTTGGTTAATATTTTGATGTTCATGTCTTCTCATACAAAATTCCCTTTATCATTTCCTTCACTGTATTTACTAGTAAGGAATTTCTGCTTCTTCTTCTTCTTCGTAGCACTACAGTCGCTCTCGGGCCTTCGCTTCTTGCAAATAGCGTCCTGCAATTTCGAAATCCGAGTAGCGATGAACTGTCTGCATACCGTTATGCATGCTAGACACGGCTGGGAAAGTGCTAGAGAAACTTACACTGACGCGATTCGTGCTGCTGGGGACCTATCTCCTCGGCAGTAGGGCTTTAGAGCAGGACGTTCTACCATTGATGCGATTGCAGTGGTGGTGAACGCGGTCCAAAAGGCAGAGGCATATAGTCGCACCAAGCGACGGATCGTCCTGTTGGTGACACTCGTTGTCAGGAATGCCTTCAACTCCGCTAGATGGGTGGATATTCTGGACACGCTGGAAAACTCTTTTCAAGTTCCAGAATATCTAATGCGGCTTTTGAGGAACTACCTAAAGGACCGAAGCCTGCTCTACGACACGACACAGGGCCAACGAAGGATGGAAATTACATCGGGTGTTGCCCAGGGATCTATCCTTGGTCCGGACCTGTGGAACGTGTCTTACGACGGGCTACTGTGACTTGAGATGCCAGATGAGTCGCGCTTGGTCGGCTATGCGGATGATGTTGCGGCTCTGGTCGCCGGACGCACCGTTGAACAAGCGCAACTTAGGCTAGGTATGCTAATGCGCCGAGTGAGGGACTGGATGACTGCTCGCGGGCTCAGTTTAGCACTGGGAAAAACCAAAGTGGTCATCTTGACAAAAAAGAGAATCCCTAGAGTAAGGATGATCAGTATTGGAGATATACAATTCGAATCGAAGCCAGCGGTGAAGTACCTGGGGCTACTGATCGACTCGAAGATGAGTTTCTCTGAGCAAATCAGGGCAACGGCTGAGAAGGCTGCTGCGGGAATATCGGCCCTGAGTCGACTTATGGCCAACGTAGGGGGACCCAGCCCATCAAGAAGACGCCTCTTGATGAGTGCTGAAGGGTCAGTGCTACTGTACGGAGCAGAGGTATGGGGCGACGCTCTCAGCAAGGAGGTATACCGGAAACGATTGGCACAGGTACAGAGAAGAGGAGCACTTAGAATTGCATCTTCGTATCCAACAGTCTCCGACTCGGCGGCGAGAGTGATTGCAGGCGTGATACCTGTCGCCCTCCTTGCTAGAGAGCGCCGTGCTATTTACCTGCACCGAAACGAGGATGCGAGGGAGATGGTTGTCCGTGAGGAGAGACAACGCTCGCTCAACGATTGGCAGCAGTCTTGGAGGAATTGCACGAAGGGAAGGTGGACTGCGCGCCTCATCCCGGATGTGAGACCGTGGCTAAATCGAAGGCATGGTGAGACTGACTTCTATCTGACCCAGCTTTTGAGCGGGCACGGGTGTTTTCAGTCTTACCTGCACAAGATCGGTAAGTCACGGTCTCCCGATTGTCGGTTTTGCCCAGGAGAGGAGGACAATGCCTGTCACACATTTTTTGCGTGTACCAAATGGGCCAGGCTGCGAAGAGAACTCTACAGGGAGACGGGAGAGCTCACCCCGGATAATATAGTTGCGGTGATGCTCGAATCGGTTGACAAATGGAACCAGGTGGCACATTATGCTCGGGCAGTCCTAAAAGATAAAAGGGACTCGCAGCAGCCGGAGGTGCTGGGGCGGGGGGATCGCTCTTCTGGCATTTCCTCTTCCCCTCTCCCCTCCCGCTAGGAAAGGGACTCCCCAGCTTGAAGGCGCCCCACGGCGTAACAAAACGAGTCCTGGCCCGAAGTAATGTGTCAAACGGTTCCAGGCTAGGTTCTCAGATTGACAGGGGAGGTGTTAAGTGGATAGTCCAAGGGTATCCTCCATGGGAGTCCCACGCTGCCAGACTCGGCGGGCGTAAATGCCTTCACCTCCCTACCACAAAAAAAAGGGTTGAGACCTCCGGCTCATCAAAATTGCATACAGCTCATTGTAGTATCGAATTCGCCATTGGTCCCCGTCTAGCTTCGCTCCGATAATTTGCCTCAGGACCTGTCGCTCAAAGGAAATCAATATATTTGCGGATGCTTGGGTAAGGTTCCATGTTTCACACCCATAGCATAACACAGGTCTTATCACAGATTTGTATTCTTGGAGCTTTGTTTTCCTGTGTATGCAGCTGGTCTTCAAGATCTTCAAAACAGAATAAAATATTTTATTTGCGAGCTGTATTCTTAGGTGTACTTCATCTATTAAATCACCCGTTTTCATTATTTTGGCGTCCAAATATACAAATTCGCGCACGTTTTCGAGGTATTTTTCCTCAACTTCATCATGAGCTTTGTTTTATTTTCATTGATTTGTAGCCCTACTGGTTTTGCTCCGCTGTCGAATTTCAGGAAGGGTTCTTTAGCATATATTAATGACCGTGACAAAATTTTGATGTCGTCTGCATAGCCTACTACTTGGCTTGACTTGTATGGGAATGTACCTCGTGTGTTGACAGGTAGCTTCCTTATGACGTACTTTAGGGTCAAATTAAATAGCAATGGGGCCAGCCCATTGTAGTGAAAATAGAGTACAATAATTGTCCATGAGGACTGCAGCGATGGTCTGCTGCCTCAGCGGAAAAGGATGTTGGGATCCGCTGAGATTGGCCTTTTCTGGGGACGCGTGAATGCGCTGACAGGCAAGCGTTTCGGTGTCGTGGGGCGGGTTCTTTTCCCCAGCACAAGGACCCACCACAAAAGAATTTCGTATCCATGAATTCCGCGATCAAAAAAATGTTAACCGAAGTCGAAAAGGAGGTAACCAACTAAGGGTCAAAAGAAATTGCTAACTCAAAGAACAAACTGGACCTGGGGAAGACAGACGAACTTAAGAGGACTTCGTCTTTACCGACGATTCTTATAGCCCACAAATAAGAGTGGGGCATCCAAATGGTAGCGGTGCCCCCTCGCACCGTCTCAACCGGATCAAGATCCAAACGTAGACGTGGCCATGTATTCCTCATTTGAGTGAAAAACTCATACAAAAGCACTTTTCCCTCATGTGAGAAATACAAACGTAACCGATTTATGCTAAAGCGTTATGGAATGAAATCACATAATCCTATAGCTACCTAAAGGGCACGCGAGCGGAAGGTCACTCTACCCGGCAAGAGCCCCTGTTAGACGAAATAAACGAAGCAGCGCGCACGATGGCTAGCCCATTCTAGTGGAGGAGCCTGCCATCGATGCGGGTCCTATACCCGGTCCGGTCAATTGGAATGGAAAGACCGACGTTGTATATTTAACAATTATAGTGGTTTGTATTAACGTAACAATAATTACATGTCGGTCTTGAATATATATGCTGATGTCCATTTATCGTTCTCTTTGTTTTTATCTATTTAACTTTTAAGGATTACAACGTAAAATTTTTTTTATAAATATTAATCAAGTAAAGATATTTAATGCTCCCAACTTGATATCTATTGATAAAACTTACACACTACATATAAGTAACAGCAACTACAGTACAATATAAGTAACAACATCACAAGCAATATTTAATGCTCACAAATATGTATGTGATAAAGATTAATTGTTGAAAATATAAATTTTGTAAATTAAAAAATGCTAAGTATGCTTTTTGGCCAAAAAGAAAAATGTTAACTTCATGCAATGAATTTTCCTGTTTAATTATTTTAGACTAATAGAAACTTTAACAGGTTTTGAAGCTGGATTCAATAAAACTTGAATGTATATTTGTGATATTGCTTTATGGTTGCAAAGTAAAAAAAAATATTGATACAATTAGAGGATTTGTTTTAGGGACAAAAAATATTAGCTTTGTTCCAAGTTATTTTTACGAAAGACGTTAAGACAATTAATTTGGCAATAATACCTTTTGCAGTGGACAAACTATTGAAAAACCTTTCATTTCGCATCTTTCACCCATGTAGCCTTCCTTGCATTCGCATGGTGGATGCGAATAATTAGCTGCGGTACAATCAAAACAACGTCCACTATACCGACAATATAACTCGTCAAATTCCTTTGACCATTTCCGATGCAAAACACTCTTGGTTAACGTTGAACCTTTCTCGGACACTGATCAGCGCTCCAAAGAACTATTCTTTCACTTAGAAGATGACGAAACGACAACGGGACATCGATTAGCCCGAGTAAAGTGGTCGGTCTCCCGATGCAAGAAAAAACTGCACGAACAACATTCGTCTACTAAATCCCGACATATATTAAGCCAAACCTAGATTTTGTTGCAGGATGCAAATGAAAACGACCACCAATCATTGTGATTGAATGATATGGATTATGAATGATACCTATTTGACGATCTGTATATTGCGGTTCGCCGTTTATTCCACCAATATCTTTTGGCAATTGCCAAAGTGCACTACTCTCTTCTAAACGATTTCTAGGAAAGTAGAGTGGTGCTAGCACCTCAGAAATAACCCGTTGATGTGGCTATGAAAGCACAGTATCACCATTTCCGTTTTTGATTGCTTTAAGAATTTCCGTATAGTACATAATGCTATATGCGCTTCTAAGACCGGTGGAAAATTTACATAAAGCGATTGTTTTTAAATTTATATCTTTTGCTTTGAACAGCACGTTTCTATAGCAGGAATACACTGTATGTTCGGCAGCTGTTCGTATTTTTCACTAAATGTAGGACTTCACCTGTTCTGCATTCTCGTGTATCGCCTAGAATTTCTTCTTTCAGTCGCGAGCCGGCACGTCCGATTATACGATCCGATATAATATTTCGTTCTGTCAACGTTTCAATTGTTGTATTCGTAATAGCATAAACTTGCAATAGCGTTATATCACAATCCCAAATAATGAAGCGATTATTGATCTCTTTCGAGGATGATGGAAACGGGCTAATTCGATGCCGTGGTCCGTTAACGATAATTGATGAGTAATCCGTTAAATATGATTTTGATGTGTTATCGATTGCTAGAATACGGCTCGAATGAAGGAAACAATTTTAAGATAACGAATCCATTCTACACTGAATTTATATGAGTGCATTTTCTGATTATATTACTTGAAATTTCAATGGGAAGAAAAGGAACACATCTTGTTGAAGTTTTGTTAATGGGTAGGTATTTTGGGGAAAAATTGAATCTTTCAAGAAAACACCATCACTGAACTGGTGGAAATACTATCAAAGTAATGCACGACTACAGGGGAACTAAGCATTGTCGTGTTATATATTTGCCGGTTAGAATTGCACCGGATTTGTTTTTGTAACCATGTCGCATTCACTCGTTACAACATTTTATCAAAAGAAACTCGGAGGCAACCACAAATTCAACTTCGAATTGATTTGTCGAGTTGGGTGTCGAGATTCTATATGCGGGACGGAAGACAAATGGAGCCGCAAATTTTCACTTTCAAAGGGTGCTCCTGAACACTTCAAGCAGCAAACAAATCAATTTGTACAAGTCACATGAACGTTTTATAAACTTTAAAACGATTTTGTAATCTAATTTAATCTAATTCCTCAAATATTCCCGACTATAAAACGCGGCCAAGAGAAAATGGCAGTCGTTCTTCGCGTCCGCGCCGTGTCGCCGTTAAAGTAAACTCCACGATCCGTCCCAATCCCAGCCGAATCTGCATGCCAAAACGGTGGTTTTCTAGGGCTCAGGCAGCTTTCCCTCTTCGCTTGTCTGTCGTGTACCGTATCGTCACGCCGCTACGGTGGATGAGGACGAGCCCCTTGCTCAGCCACTATAGATTGTATTTGCAATGCAATTCGTGGAATGCTGTAAATACCTGTATATCTCATGTTACAATTTTCAATTGCAGATTTGAGTTATTAAGTTAATAAAAAAATAATAATATATAGAAAACTTAAATTATAATGAAAAGATAAATCTCATGAAGAAAGTCAATGTAGAGAAAATTTACGTTTAATATATAAAAAAATAATTTAAATTTATATTTATAATTAAAAATTTAAAATTTTATATTTTTTTCCCAAGTTTTATAATCTACAAAAGTTTAAATTTGACTAATTAAATTTTTCAAATCTGAAATTGAAATTTCGGAACAGTGTTAAGCCGGTTTTCGGGCAGTTTGCTTAGGTGACTGCTCGATTACTACACCGTCTCGCTGCTTTAGTCCGATGTTTGTATCAAACGCATCGGTGAAGGAAGGAATTTACGCTACTTCAATCGACATGCAATGAGCTGTTATGAAAAACTTTAAACTGGTCTGATTTAATTCGAATTTTTTGAATATTATATTGAATTCGTCCCAGTTGTCTGTTCCTTCCATGTTAATTACACCTCCCTTCGCTTCCCGCTGGGTTGTCTCATAAAAATTATTCTTGTAGCAGCTTTTGTGGCTTCCAAGTTCGGGACTCCATCGGGATAGTACAATAAAAATATTTATGGATACATCTGATGTGCCAGTAAAATTTGCCATGTAACGAATTTGTCTCATTAAATTTTCGCGCAGTCGTCTCAGTGCATCCGTTAATTGTGCAATTTGATTATCTCGTTTCGAAATTTCGCGTTGTTACTGATCTACTTGTTCCGCCATGTCGTCTATTAAAACGTTACGCCGATCAGAGGAAGCACTCAATCTTTTATTGCTGTTCTTTCTCGTGCCCTTGGAAAACTTGTTCTGTTAATAGTCACGTGTTCACTACTTGGTTTAAGTGTTTATGATGATGTTTTTGTTTTGGGAATATAATCAGCCTCACTCATAAGTTTGAGGATCGTTTTAGGCTTAGTTGATACCCCCAAAACAGATGATTCTATTAAATCACGATAATTAAGTTAATGATAATAGTGATTAGCTGACTCACAATCGAGGTCAGAGGCCTAGGGTTTTGCAATGCACTTATTCTTATAATTTCTCGATTACTTTTGATCGCGGATACCGAATCTTTTCATAATCGCGTTTACCAACTGTGCCAGTTTTGTATTGAGTGTTGGCCAAAATAAAAAAAAAAAAAGGTAATTGATTGTTCACAAATGCCTTTTTCGTTTGAATATCAAATTAGACTTTATTTTAACAGAACTTTATGTACAAGCGCTCGCTAACTACGATTGATCAAAACGATTGGGTACCACGCCACATGTCGAGGAAACTTAAATAATGAAATTATGTTGACAATTTTTCCTGAATTACATAAATGCAACGTTTGCAGTAAATTTTCTATAGAAATATTATTTTTAAAGGGACTTTTTTTCCAAGATTCAAGATCTTTATTTGGTGATTTTTAACTTTTACATATATACAATTCATCAATAGCTTAACCTAACAATACACATGTGGGTTGTGGCTTAGGGCTTTTCCCGGAGTTCAATAATAATTTACTTTGATTACATTACAATATTAATTTTTTGTCAAAAGAAAACTTTAAAATGTTGACACTCACAACATTATCATACATTAATAGATTATAAAAGAAGTTTGTATAAATTATTTGCTCTAATAACTAGTTTTAAAAATTGATTTCCTTAAAATGAAATACATTATTTCCTTACGACTACCTAGAAACTACTCATTCGCTGCGTCCATAGAGCGGTTGTCGCCTTGTGCTCCTTGGTTCTTCTGATACCCGCTTCCGCCAGCTTTTCTGCATACGATTTTATCGGCTCCATTCTCCTGGTACAGCACCTCGTTGGGGTAAGACCGTCCGTCCTCCCGTCTATATAGGCCTGTGGAAGCCCGAAGGATTTTTCGCTCCACTAATCCTACCTTGCCCCATTTTGTGTTCGGAGCTCCTCTCCACATCATCACCGCATATGTGATGATTGGAAGAATCAATGCTTTAAAGGCCAAAACCTTACTCGCTGGCTCGCTGTCGAATGTTTCCTGAAAAGAAGTAAAAGAAGATGGTACGCATAAGTCACTTTTTTCAAAATATTATCAACGTGAGCACTAAAGGTAGCTTTCCTGTCGAAAACTACCCCCAAGTTCTTCGTTTGCCTAGAGCGGTGCACCATCTGCCCATTCAACTTAATCCTGGAGTCACAGATGTCTCTTGCACGACGACCGAAGTTTGTGTGGAGGTCCTTGAACGCAATTAGTTCACTTTTCTTTCTATTTACCTTGATTTCCCATTTCCGGTAATATGCAGTAAGAGATTCCAAATATTTTCGAGCCGCAGCATCCTAGCAAAGCGCAAATTGTGCTCAGATGATAACACCAACAAGTCGTCAGCGAAGAGGTTCACCTAGATACCAGGCTTATATTCATCTTTTACGCCTGGAACGTCAGAGGTGAATATGTTGAAAAGAAAAGGGCCTAATATAGACCCCTGTGGGACCCCCGAGTCAATACTAAATGGCAGTTCGTCCCCTCATGAAGCTGCCTATAATTTTTAACAATATGGGCTGGAAAGCCCAGATTTATCATTTTGTAGAGAAGCCCATTGATCCATACAAAGTGAAAGGCTTTCTCCACATCGATCAGGCAAGCTACAACAAGCTTATTGTTGCGCGAACTTCTCGTTATATCAGCTTGGAACGCGACCATAGTATCCACCGTGGAGTGAGCTTTTTGAAGCCAAATTGTCTTTACGGCACAATTCTTGCCCCGGCAGAGAATTGTAGGATACCTTCAAGTATTACCCGTTCAAGAAGCTTACCAGTGTTTGAAAGCAACGAAATCGGATGAGTATCGACTACGTCGGTACTGCCTGACTTCTTGGGTATTGCGAATATTTTTGCACATTTCCATTGCTGAAGGAAGTAGCAAATGTTAATGCAGTTATTCAGAATGATCGCAAGGAGAACAAAGAAAACATGGGGAAGCCTTTTAAGCATATGATTGGAGATTCCATCTGCCCCTGCTGATTTTTTGGAATTTTGCTCCAGTGCTCCTCTCCTTTGCAAAATGTTTTGCGATAGAGTCAGCGATGGCTTTGTAATCCATGAGCGTGGATCCATCATAAGTGATTACCCCGGGCAGCTTTTTCTGCCCATTATCATATTGATATTAGGAAACATACAGGGACCTGGCTTGATATTTTCCAGGGCCTGTTCAAATCGCTCGGTAGCAAAAGCCGTGGTTTTCCTTGAGATCATTCGGCTTAGAGACGTAATCACTAGGTGAATACGTTCATACTCCCAGTTGACCATATTCAAATTGCGGTGGTAGATTCTTGCGAGTAGCTTCCTGAGCCGACTACATCTACGATGAAGCTCCAAGATGTCTTCTGGTAAATCTCGATAAAAGTAATTTGTCGAGGATTTCTTAATGGAGATCTTTGAGATGACCGTATCCAGGGTTGAATTTATACAAGCGACTCCCTCATCGGTTTCAGGAATTGAAAGATTTTTCGATCTATTGATCGAAATTCCCTTCGATTTTCCGTCGAGGTCAGCACTTACTGCTGCCCAATCGATTCGCTTGTATGGAATGAAAAGTTGAGGATCTGCAACCTCAAGTTTCACATCCTTTTTCCCTCTTCAGGTCACCTCAACCAAAAGATGGTCAGGCTCGGCGTCAAGAACTCCACACTCGCAACTTCCAACTGTGGGAGAGATTTACTAGTTTGGCAGACACAATGAAGAAGTCAATAATAGACGAACTTCGGCAGAAGGTAGGCTCTTTCGGGGCAATCAATATGAGATCCGTATTTGATTGAACCCAGTTAAAGAAAACTGTTCCATAGCCATTGGATGCGATATTTCCCCACGAGGGATGCTTCGCATTAAAATCACCTCCCATGGCATAGAAATCGAATTTTTTGCACAGAGTAATCACTGTTTCCAAATCGTCAATGAGTTCTCTCACCGAGTATCCATGTCGAACATAGATCCCCACGAACGCAAAGGTGCACCCTCCCAGCATGGAGCTTATTATTCAATACATTTCAGACCTGGAAGGCAGTGAATTTGGACTTTCAGGATATCTTTGTGAGCCTGAGCAACTCCAAGACTTCCCTCTGGATCATCACACCTGATGATCTTGTATTACCCCAGATGCACTCTGTGTCTTTCTTTGAGTCTTGTTTCCGATATAAACAAGAAATCTGGTCTATGGGCGTTCAAGTATTCTTGTACGAAATTCCTTTTATAGCGTGGAGTTAGTAAACATATGTTGAGGACAGGGAGTTTAATGGAACTCATCACGAAGACATACTTTGAAGGTGAATTCTAAGTACGCAGCTTTTTTCTCACTAGGTTTAGTGAGTTTTTTATAGTGGAGAATAAAAGAGTCCACTTTTCGAATGAGTGTGAACAATTGTTGGCAGTCAATTCTAAAAAACCGTCTTTCGGTCATTCTCTGACTCCTGGAGTTGCGGCATTGGTTGCTGTTTTTGTTGCCGTATAGGCTGCGGTGCAGACTGCTTCTTTGCACCTTGCAAAAGGCTAGAGTGCGAGACCCCTTCACGTACAGTATTTTTTATAGAGGCGGTGATGAAATCCCTCCTTTTCTCTTTTTTCTTTGGGAGATTCTTCTTCCTCTCTTCAACCTCTTTTGCTTTAGGACAACCTCTGAAACTCGCAGGGTGCCCTTTAGCATTGCAGTTGATCCAGAAGATTTCGTCTTTTTTCTCGTCCTTTGAGATTGGACATTCAGTGGACTTATGCTGTTTGTCGCATTTTATGCATCTAAGTTTGAGCCGCATTAAGAAGTGACGTGGCCAAATCTTTGGCAGTTGAAGCACTGGGAAGTGCAATTTTTCTGCAGACGCTCCCATTGTATTTTCTGGTACAATAGGAACTTTATGCCCATTGCTTTCCTCACTTCAAGGTCCGGTTTGAACTGGACTAAGCAGGATGAACAACTGCCAAAGAACTCTTCCTGAAACTCGACAGCGAAGCAAAACTAGAAGGGCTACAAATCAACGAAAATAAAACAAAGCTCATGACGCAGTCGAGGAAAAATACCCCAAATACACAAAATACCACACTTGGCGAATACAGTATCGAAAATGTTAGCGAATTTGTATATTTAGGCCCTAAAATAACGAAAACGGGCAATGAAAGAGACGAAATACGCCGAAGAATACAGCTCGCAAATAAAATATTTTATTCAGTATTGACGATCTTGAAGACCAGCTGCATACACAGGAGAACAAAGCTCAAAGTATACAAATCTGTGATAAGACCTGTGTTATGCTATGGTTGTGAAACATGGACCCTAACCCAAGCATCCGCAAATATATTGAACGCCTTTGAGCAACGGGTCCTGAGGCGAATGACCGGAGCGAAGCTAGACGGGGACCAATTGCGAATTCGATACAACCATGAGCTGTATAAAATTTTTGACGAACTGGAGGTCTCAAGGATTGTAAGACTGCGGAAGCTGCAATGGGCTGGACACATGAATCGTATGAACGAACAACGGATACCCAAGAAGGTATTCGTTGGGAGAACTGAAGGCCGGCGGCCAGTGGGGAAACCGAGGAAACGCTGGTCTGACTCGGTCGACGAAGACAGTGCATCGCTGCTGGGATTTCGGAGTTGGATGACGCGGTCAACGGACTGAGACAGTTGGAGGCGCTGTTTGCAGGAAGTGAAGGCCCGAAAGGGGCTGTAGTGCTAAGAAGAAGAAGAAGAAGAAGGATGAAAGCGTCCTTTTTTCCCTCCTAGACATTATAGCGGAGAACCTTTTTGCTGAAAGGATATCTTCTCCGAGATGTTCCTTTAGCTCGGCCACAACATCATTCTCGTCGTATGAGCTGTGCACGCCTTTGAGAAGGAGAGTCGATTTTCTCCCTCCTGGAAGGGTGTAGGTGTAGCAAGCCACCTTCGCATACTTGAAAAAATTGAAAACGCTGGTGTGATTCTCAGCCATTTTAGGGTGGAGCGAAGTTCGTGAGGAGCTGTTCACCGTCACGTTGAACTCTAGCTCCTTTTCAGAGTTTCGTGTGCTAGCCCTTTTGACACTATCCCTGAATGTCTTCAGGTCAAGCCTATAGCACACTATAGGAGGCACCCTCTCTTTTTTGGTAGCACCCACGCTTGGCTGCTTGGGGTTCGATTTCCCTTTATTTCCCTCTAGACCCGGACTTCCACCCGGCTTGGGTATGGTCCCCGAGAAACTAGCGGAAGCTATTTTCGTCACATTTTTGAGTTGGGGAAAATCCCGCTCGCTCTCTTCAAGGGTTTTTGATAGCTTTGATGTGGGCTCCTGCGTTGGGGACCCCATCGGCCTCTTCATGGCTTCTGGCTTTACGATAGCCTCCACCCCGTCGCCACCGTCCGTGGAATTTCCACCCTTATCCATCTCCATATCACTGGAGACCTCCTCCTTTATGTCCCCCCCCCCCCCCGAATTTCTCTCAGAAACGCTGCAAGTTTTTTCTCGCCTTCCGCGTGAAGCTAGATTTAGCGGCGGAGAGCTCCCCATATTCATTACTTTCCCCCATACCCACAGATTCCAAGACAGAACTTGGAATTCTGTCGCGGGAAGATAAAAGAAAGTAGAAACTAAGACCCTTATTATCTAGTAATTGAAAGACTAAAAACGAAATAATTATATTATAAAGAAAAACAGTAACACTCTTATTATTTTTAAAGGGGTTTTGGGTTACCGTATATATGGCTAGCCAGCCGGTCTCGGTATGCCACCCTGGGAAAAGAAACTTTCTGTCTCTTAACTGTCTGCGACTGTAGTGAACACTACGCCACGCCGTAACGAACGTTGGGCTTAATATATCACTTTAAAGCAAATTTCAACCACAAAGAACCACCTAAACAAAACGTTTACTAATTACTTTTATGACTATTTTAATTCTTAAAAATGTAGGAGCTGCCGAGAAAAGTTCCAAACATGGCGCCGAAGATAAAGCTCAGTCCATTATTACAGCAATGAAAGAGCGAATGAAACAACGGGAACGTGAAAAACCAGAAATTTTCGAGCTGATTCGGTAAGTAAAACTTTTTCATTACCTCAGTATATTTATGTCACTTCTTCTCTAACAAATAATTAAATAATATTTTTTTACATTAAAAAGAAACAAAAACCCGGAAAATTAGTGAGATGAGTAACGCTAGTTTTCAACGCGATTTTAAATTTTTTTAATATTTATATTTTTTGGGCTAAGATTGTAGAATAGCCATGCATTTTGTTTGCAGGACTAACGAAAATCAAAAAAGCAGTTTAGTTTCCTTTATACATATACTTTTCAGGCTCCCTGTCAAGTTATAATGAACGTGATTCAATTTTTATCATACAAGAATTTTTTAGGCGCTTGGGTTTATTTTAATTTAATGATTTTTCCGTAGAGGTTGTTAGGATAGCAGTGGCAAACTTGAGTAAATTACTGCCGCTACTAAAATTTTATCTTAGAATTGTATTTGATGAATTTGTATCTGATTTTGCGTGATAACGACTCTAAATGAATATCATATTTTGATCATTTTAAAATTTGATCAATGCAATTTTTCACTTTAAACTACAAGTAGATTATAAGTCGTGACATTTTTTAATTTGATTCAAAGTGTTCAGTGTCTCTCTCCCTCTTACTACTTTTGTTTGTTTGTACACATTTTTTCTGTGTTCTACTATTTTAACGAAATCCCCTAAAAATGCAGAGTGGTATTCGGAGTTGAAGAAAAAAGTCATGCCGGTCATATGAAGGTGGTTAATCAAAGCGTTTTGGATGGGACCAGCAAATGGTCGGCTAAAATAGCAATAACAGGTTTGAACCTTTTCGCAATAAATAAAAAATAAACAAAATCAATCAATGCAATGAGTTCGAATTAAAAGTAAGGAAAATGGAGAGAAATATAGGAAATCCAATAATAATAGTAGGATTTTTGTCAATAACGAAAAACAAAACAAAAAAACACAATTAACACCATATACCAAATACAAATTTGATGCGTGTACAATTAAGATAGATGTGTTGCTTTTCAAACTGAATTTTGGTTGTTTGTCTCATTGAATTCGTCTTGGAACGTATTGAAATTGTAAACATTGTTAGAAGGGATTCAAGCAAATGTAACAAATGAAAAATCGTTTTGTAATGCGAAAAAGCTCAAAGGAACGAAATTGTTCAATTGTAGGGTAGAATCGTTAGTAAGAATTTTTTCGTTTGGAAAGATTTTGCTTTAATCCTATTTATGTGATATTCGAGAACTACATAAAAGAAATGTCTACACCTTACACATACACACTCAGGATGAACAAAACCCAAACACATTTAAGATGAATCCGTTCTTGCTTGGTTTCTTTTCGTTGTGATTTTTTTAAGAAAGAAAATGTTATAAGAATATGTTTTAGGTACAGAACGCACGCTGAAAAGGTAACCTGTATTGTGTTTATATATGTATGTATATATATGTAGCTTCAATTAGAAACATATTTTAAAGCATATGCGCAGAGTCAGACAAAGGTATTTAATTTAGATTCAAGCGTAAGAGAACATTTTTTTCCCAAATAATAATCCTTTTGAATTTTCGGGTAGCATACACATGGCTAAATTTAATAGGTTTTGTCATTTTTCCACTAACCCAGTTTTATGGGTGCCTTATATTCAATTCATTCAATTTCGGGTTGCATCCCGCCGTAGTAATTGAAGAAAAAAAGGCTTACGGTCTATAAAGCTTACACAGTTTGAATTCTGGGGAAATTCAATAAATTTATATCATTCTTTTTCAGCTTTTAGAGGCGTAGATACTTTATCCACCAGTGATGCAAAGTTAAAAATAAAGTACAGATCATAACTGTTACTTACAGGTCAATCATTCTAAATTGTACAATTCATTCTTTTTCTTTAACAAAATCCAATAAATCTCCCGATTTCTAAAGTCTTCATCTTTTATATTGGCTCTTACTCGTAATGCGCACTTTAAGTAAGAGAAAGCAGTCTTGTATCCTTAAATTTTATTGTATGCGCTCGGTCTGTCTTCTTATCCATTGACGATGCAAACTTGAACTCAACGGAATCTGTTTCTAATCCTTTCAACTGACAATGCGTTCGCACAGATGAAATAGATCCTTACATAATCAAGAAAGTGCATAGTCAGGCATCATAATGATCATATCACCTTCAAGTGTGCCATTGCAATACATCCCACGAGGGACATTTAAACGATAATTTCTTTCAAGTAGATTCATTTCACTAAATAAATATGATTATGTAAGATACTCGTACAGTTCAGTTTAAAGATTAACAGGCCTTGTGTACTGAAAGGAGTCATTTGTTGAAAAAACGGACCAGATTTAAAAGATTATTGGACCGAAGTCTATGGAAAGCTCATAAGCAGAATGATATTCAATATTTCAAAGTCTAATACGTTGCTTGATGAGATATAATCCGCAATAGCATGCAATATCAAATCACTGAAATAACACAAATATTATATTCTGTTCTGCTGCTAATAAATCAAATCAGTGTCCTGCACAGCATTCTTCGCCAATTCACTGAACTGCTATTCTCCTTGGGGTACCTAGAGCTCTTCAAAAATAACAAATTCTCATGGAAATTAAGTCATATGCACTGATCACAGGTATCCCACATGCTCTTCAACTTGGCAGTAAGTCTCCAGACCCTTTTTTTCTCGGGAGTCGAGCTCCGCAGTACGTCAGAAGATGTTTTGATATTTCATCTGCAAACTTTCAGAACCATTGCACCCACCATTCTCCATGAGACCTGCTTTCTGAGAATGTCCTCCGAGTTTATAGTTCCTCGTCAGAAACCCTAGAATAATCCTAAGTTTTCTTGCCTAGTTTGATAAATGATTCAAATCATTTTTCATCATAGACCTTAAAGAACTTTTTGAATGTTTTCAGTGCTGGATAACTTTTTCAGAATTTTATGTATTCACTAGTCTCTATTTTTTCAGGGGTAGCCAAAAAAAGTATGTTTCGACCGCAGTGGAAGGTTGATATTTTCTCCACTTAGAGGTCTACTTGTTTATGACCCTCAACTCCTAAATATTCAGGTTCTCAGTACAGAGTGACCTTGTTGTTCTAACTCAGTTGACTGGGTTTTACAAACATGATTTAAATCATCTTTGATGTTATGGCTGACGGTTCCAATGCTTCAATAGCTACTTGGCTATCGGACAACTAGTCTATCGTTTACGCCTTATATGCTATCCAAATGTGCCCTTCTTAAACCCGAAGGAGCTCCATAACGTTCCATTCGATTCTGCTACGTACTATAATTGCGGCATACATAAGTCAAATTTAAAGAAAAAAAACTGTCAATTATCCTTAATTTGTTTTATTTCCATCAAAACGCTATTTGTTTTTCTTTTTGACACATATACGTATATTTCGGGAGTAAACTGCTCTCTTCTTCAGTGTTAGTTATTTTTATTATAATATGAGAAAATAACTGGCACTGAAGATGGGAGCAAGTCACTCCCGTAATAAATATGTCAAAAAGAAAAACAAATAGTGTTTTGATGGTAATAAAACATATTGAGGATAATTTGGATGCGCTAAACATGGGAAAATACACACAGCACTGTCAGTTAATTTTGAAGGACTTATTGTAAAAAGTTTGGTCTTCTTTCTGGTTTTGTTATTCATAAAATGGAAACTTTTTATAAAATTTATCTATTAAATTCTATTTTTATTTCATGATCGACGATTTCATAACTAACATCGATCTTTCCATACTGAGGGAGGCACTCGCTTGTTGATTCGCTCATTCAATTTTTACTTCTCGTTTCCAGAAATAGGTTTGGTGACTCGTGATTCTCGTTCTTTTCTGCAATGGTCTTTCCCCGCCCTTAGCACCACCAGATCTTAATTTTCAGTGGTATAATATTCCCTCATAGCCTTGGTCAATGAACGTAGAATAGGAAGTAAGTGCGGGTTTAACCGATCACCGATTTTCCGGCTTAAAAACCCAATTTTCTCTGGAATTCCCCGGTTTTTCGATGAAATCAATTTTAAAAGTAAAAAATAAACAAGCAGTTTTTCATAACTTTAAATAATGGACATAAAATATTAATATATAATTTTGTTTAAAATTTTTCATTCAAATAATTTTCTATAAAAAACCATACAACCAGTTTTCTCTAAAACCGAAACAAGCCTCCAGACCGACACAGAGTTGCACGTTGGGCCAAATTCTAAACTTGTCAGTATTGATTCCAATGGCAACTTCAGTTTACACCAGGTAATTGCCAATCCACACTATTGTGACCACTCTAAACGCCTGTTCTAACGAAAAAGATCCATTGAAGATGCAATTCACGACCGTTGCCTACTATGAATCCTCTATACCACGAACCCATGCCCAAGAATTGGCGAACTTCCTTAAGGGTATATGGTGCCACTTAAATTGTGCTTGTCTACAATATACTCAAAGAACCTTGATTGTGAGCAACAAAAGATGCATTTTCCCTTAGCCGTTTGAAAATTTCTTTGAAAGGTTTCAAATGCTTTTCCAACGACAAAATCACATATAATTTCACTGCTGGCCCGATAGAAATGGCTATCAATCGCTACCATAAAACTGGAAAATTTGATGAGCCAAAATGCATCCTCTGAAATATCTTACCAATAGCGATGGCTGTAAGCTGCCTGAACACAGTTACACCTGCTATTTTCCATTTTGCTGATTTGATGTCGAGTGTGCAATCTGCAACGCTCATCGCCACTGTAACTGTGCCAAGCATTTTTGGTACCATTTCTTAATATTAGCGTCGCACCATATTTCTGATCCGTGGTGTAGCACAAATTGTACTGCGCTCACCAGAAGCTGCCTTCCTGATGAGGTGGGTCCCCTTATGTTGACCAATATACGCGCTGATTTGTCCAGAGAAACACATCTTCATGTCGATCATAACGCCTCGGTATTTCTCTACTAGTTTAATTTCAACGCGCACCTCCCCAATAATTATCTTCCTTATTTTTCTTTAGCATTACAGCTCTTTTCGAAAATTTGCTGTAGAAAGTTAGAGTATAGACACTCGAGAAGACGATATGGTCAGTACCACGCTTTCGTCATGTATCCGTCCACCCAGCTGCGATATGTTCTGATTTTAAACCAGTACATACATAACTGAATGGGCTTACAATTCTTCCCAAGAATCACTCGAAAAAATCTCGATGTCACAAACGAGACATGAACCAGTGATTTCAGCTTACACAGTGAGCACTCTAACCACGCAGTGAGCACTCTAACTGACTGCTTTGGTTTTCTCTAATGGTAGGCAGAATCCACAAGGTTCTTTAGTTCCTCACTCTGCGCATGAACATATCTAGTCTAAGTTGCATGTGTTCAACTGCGTGGCCCGTGACTAGCGGCTCCAACATCATTCGCATAGCTGACCAAGTGTGACTCATCCGGAAGCTCAAGTCTCATCCTTTGTCAACCCTCTTTCGTACCATAGGGTGCGCTCCGATCCGTTAGGCAGAATTCACATTAGGTACTTTGGAACATGAAAAAGTGTTGCCAGTGCTTCCAGAATACCCATCCATTTAGCGGAATTGAAAACGTTTTTGACATCAAACATAACCAGCAGCACAACCGATTTGTTGGACTGGCTGTAAGCCTGCACGCTTTGGACCGCGCTCACTTCTTCTGCGATTGCGTCTAGTGGAGCAAACCACTATAAAACCATACTGCCGTGGAAATAAGTCTCCAGCAGAATGGACTACGAAAGTGAGTCTTTCCTTAATGAGTTTCACCCATCCATTTAGCGGAATTGAAATCGTTTTTGACATCAAACATCACCAGCAGCACAACTCGTTTGTTGGACTGGCTGTAAGCCTGCACTCTTTGGACCGTACTCACTTCTTCTGCCACTGTGTCTAGTGGAGCAAGCCACTTCAAAACCATACTGTGGTGGAAATATGTCTCCAGCAGAATGGACTACGTAAGTAAGTCTTTCCTTGATGAGCTTCTCGAGCACAATCATCCAAAAGAGGCGATATGTAGATCAGCTCAACCTTCGTTAGCTTTCATCGCTCATCAGGCACACGTTGAACGTACTGAACGGCAAGTCAGGGCAAATAATATAAATGAGCTGCAATAACAGCAAGAATTCATGCAGTCGTGGTGCTTTCCTTGCTTTCATGGACAGAACTACTGCCTTCAGTTCCATCCTCGTGAAAGTTGGGTTTCCACTGCTATTCTGTCATGTTCTGCACCGAGGCGGACAAGATGTGTTGGGAACAGAGCTCATTGTGTCGAGGTCACCGACGGTGCATGGAAGACCCGCAACCTGAACCGATGATATTCATAGTTGAGTTCACCACTTCCACAGCTGCAGGCCTTCCTCTCCTCAGTGGAGCTCCCACTAGCGGTGTGTCTGCAGTGAGCAAGCTACCGAAACTCCCAACATCTATCTTCCCACTGTTCCATTTGAATGCGGTAGTCTGGGCATATGTACGCCGAAGGGCACCGCCGCAGATCTCAACCAATATATACTGGTGGCCGTTGGCTGGTGGCCGATTACTCCTCTATTAGTCGCCGTTTGTGTACTCTTTGTACCAGGAACTCCAAAGCAAATGTAACATCGTGTACAGTTTCCGCACAAACTCAAAAGTAAAGGAGTGTTTCTAATCTTTAGAGCAACAATTACTGATGTATTGTTAGTATATTTTCAAGTGCTTCTGTTGGGTACGACCTAATTGCTTCTCAGATGCAGATATTAGACCCAATTTATCACTTGCCTCGTTTTTTTGTTCCTGAACCTTGACTGCCCAAACAATTGCACCATCAGTGATGGTTATACATCCAGCACAGTATTGTTGATCTGCGACCTGAAGAGTTGCCTAGCATATTCCTGTAGATCATCAAGTCTACTGTGGCCTTTTTTAATGCTACTTTGATATATTGGTTCCATGCAAGTTAACTATCTAGATGGACTCCAAAATACTTAAATTCCAACTCCACTAGATTTAAATGTATGGTGTGTAGTTTTTCGCTTATTTCTGTAATTTTTCCAGCACTATGGCTCAAACCAATTTTTTGGTACACCTACTGACAATACAAAGCACAGCGTACATTGTTTCACACAAAAACTAAAGTAGCATATTTATGACATATTAAGTAATTTTTATATATTTTTCTTCAGAATATCGTCAGCTAGAAGTTTTACAATAAGAAAGATAGAACCCCTTCTCTTGGACAATCTCATGTCATGCGTTTATATATGTTAAACGTCCCCACCTTATATACGACGATTCAAGTCGCAAGAGATTGTGTCAGCCAGTACGTTAGAATTTAGCTTACCTGTCTTTTCACTACTGCTCTTCTCGCCACTTGATGGAAATCATCAAAAGCTCCTTCAATATAAAAAAATGCACTAGTACGATTTCTTCGCACTCCACAGATCTTTGATCTTCATAGATTTGCCCATCCTGTATGCATGTTAATTGGGGCGTAGTCGATGATTCACAAGTGTCGCTGCCCTTAAATGATTCCCCCCTACTTTCTTCATCGTTTTAAGTAATAATGTCAGGCTAACTGGGCTGCATACCTTTGTATGAATGCCTACCTTCGTATCTCCTTTGGCTCTCTTCACCGCTTTGGTATGCTTCCCAAGGCTAGACAACTCCTGTATATCTGTACCTAATAAAATATAATTAGGCTTTGACCCTTTTTAATAAGAACGTGATATGATTTATTTGTACCTGATAGTTCCGAGGATTGAAGTTTTATGCCATTTAGTGTGATTTGCTCTCACTAGTGAATCCATTTCGTCAATCCCCACATTTATAATTTCACCCACTGGTATATGATTTTTCATTGGGAAAAGAGCTCTCTCCTTTCTAATTTGCTTTTAGCATCTACATAAAAGATCCTGAAGTTGCAGTATTTTGCCCCCAGGCTTTTCGTTGGAGGAGTTCAATCTATGTCAAGTATGCCGATGCATTCCAGATTATTATACCTGCCCTAAGTGGGTCCTGTCCCATACTTGAAATCAATGTGGTACTAGCGTTTCTTAATCTTTTGTGAATCTGCTAGTTCCAGTTTAGTTCACCTGGGCTATACAGAGAGATTTGCTGGAGATATAAGTGCTCGGGTTCCAGCTTCGAAACTTCTCTCACCATTTCATTGGCTCGACAGTAATCCTCATTGTTGGAGCTGATCTCAAATATAGAAAGATCTAGCTCCAGCTGATATGTAGTTTGACTACGCTTTTCCAGATCTAGCTTTCAACTCAGTGTGGCCTGATTTGCTTTCTTCAGGTCCAACTGCTCAGAAAGTATGGCCGAATTTGTTCTCTTCAGTTGTAATTCCTAAAGCAGGGTGGCTTGATCTGCTTTTTTCAGATTTGACTCATCAGAAATTGAGGCCACACTTGCTTTGTTGTTCTATTCTGAACTCTTAGCTGCTCCAAGAGGCTCCTTTGTCTAGGCACTGACGTTGCGCTGGTGGTGTTACTGAAGATACTGGATGTTTCTCCAGCTTTCTTAGCCTTTAAACCTGTATCGCAGGTTTGAGCCTTTACTAACGATTAAATCTACTGACATAAACCTATTTGCCTCACGGTTACAACCTTCTACCCTTCCGTCCAATGACCTCTGATCGCAGCTGCCAGCATCTTAAATAGAACTCTTGGCGCATAGTCATCAGATGTGAATGATAGCTTTTGCCATTGTGACCGCGTTTGTCTTGGTATTCTTTCTAATTCTGGCCGTTTCCCACTTTGCAGAGGCCTCGTCTTCCTTAGGAGGTATCCTTCTAAACGAAGGGTACAGATCATAATCGAAGAAAGTTTGCTGATAGCTTAAATTTTGATTTGCTTGTATTGTTTTTACCTGGAAGTAAACCCTTAAACTTCAAGGAAATAGGTTCCACATCGTAATAGCCTCTTTGACAGCTGTGGGGCTTAATTACTGTTTAAGCAGCCCGATACTAAAGAAACAAATCGCATAATATCTTGCTTTTGGGGACAGGGAGAATTGGGGAAACGGGTACAAAGATTTATCGTTCAATGAGTCGTGTGATGCCTTCCTCCTTTTTAAAAGTGGACTTGAGACCGTATATGGCTGCATTTCTACCATACGTGATGGTTGTTTAGGTAATGAAATGCCTCAAGTTGAATCAAAATCGTAACGTAACATGTCCTTTGTATATGTTGATCAGCTTTATTTCGATCATGTACAATAAGCAACATTGATCAAATTATGATGCAGTGCTTTACAAGTGCTTTTTTGAAAACATTTATAGGTTTAAATTTTTAGAAGCTTTTTAAATTTTGTAAAGCATTGAAATTTAAAGCTTTTTTCGAGCAGTCTTTGTGTGACACATTATTGTACGCTTTCAAATGAAGAAAACTTACCATATTTTATCATGAAAAACAACCATTCAAATATTTGATACAGTCATGCCTCTCAACATATACATTATTCAATTATTTTTTTTATTTGATACCCGCAAGCCAATTCTCTTTTTACTGTCGGACCTTGCTTCTTTGAGTGACCAGACGCGTTATGACTCCTTCAAGTCATACTGAAGTGATTCAAAGAAATCAAAACGCGTCTGCTCACTCAAAAAAACAAGGCCCACGGCTTTTCAAGCAAAAAAAATATTTTGAGTATAGGCAACGTTTAGACACTTAGTCATGCTCTTGCCTGTCGAATTAAACATTTAAATTTTATACTTGTGAACTACAATTCCGCATGTGAATCATATTCATTTTAAATAAAATATTCATAACTTGTTACAGTTTAACGCTTGAGGTGCTGTGCAAAAAACACTATAACACTCAAATTCAAATACTTACATTTCAAACCTTAGTGTATTAAAAAATACTTTGTTTCGGAATACCTAGTTAGTTAAATGTTTACAGTTTGTGTTGATATTGAAAACTTGTAACTGCTTTTTCGCGAGTTATATTTTTTAATGTATTACAAACAGAGCAAGGACTAATTGATTCCTTTCGTAATTGATTACCCACTTATTTTCCATCGCGAGAAATTGTAATTGAGTGCTTGAAAATTTCAATTCCTAAGTAATGATAATTGCAACTTGCCCATATCAATTACAGTTGGTTAGATTGTTATTTGCATTGCCGTTTTTAGCGAGCACAAAATCTCATCAGTATGACTAAAATTGGGATTACCGCAACTTTTGCCGTGAACAGGGTCGATAAAATCTGCCGCTGAGTGCAAGATTTATAGTGTAATCGGTTTTCTCATTCTGTAGGGGAAATCTCCCTCTGAAAGTTTAAACGAGATCAAATCGATTTATGACCAGTCAAACCTACCAATGTCATTACATTTCAGCTTATTTGAAATCCTTCCCAAATGGCGTCACAGCACTTGTTCATCTCAGCTAATTTCGACAACTGCCATTTCGTTCCACACTATGTAACCGTACATAATCAAGTATTTTACACACAGTTTCATTCGCAGTTGTTAAGCTGCATAACCTTCACAATGATTGTGTATTGATTTCAAAAATATTATCTTGCTTTTAATTGGATTCAGCCTAAATTGGGTCACCTAGAGGACACTCAAACACCACAGCCATATTCAAAAAAATTATCTAAAGAGTGACAACCACCAGATGAGATTTCCCTCATAAACAACGTAGGGTTGATCTGCATTGAAATTATGTTAAAGATATATATAAACAACTAATTTATAAACGGTCAAAATAGGAAAAAGAATCCGTGAAACGCATTTGACGAATGAAAACATTTCCATGTAGGCTATAGAGTGAACATCACTGAAAACAAACATCGAGCGTGTGTGAAACTGAAAACGGCAACTAAGACCTTCACAAAGCAGACGATTAGGCATCAAGCCAGACGCAAAAGAAATGGTGGGAAAACCAGGACAAAAAGATAACTTTATGAAAATCTCAGAAGAATAGCAAATAAAGTCATTAAGGTTAAGCAAAGAATACACTATGATGACGAATTTAGAAGCACAAAACAAACCTTCAAAGTAGTGGAAAGCCTGAAACAAGGATATCAGCCCAAGGCCCCGCTTCTCCGTAAAAACCTTGCCAACATCATCGCTGATGAAAACAGGAATAAGGAAAGATGGGGACCATACTTCAAGAAGATCCTTAACTACACAGCTCCGGAACATCGGAGCCGGAAGAAGCAATATATAGAATTAGTCGAATTTCGGTATTAAGGTGCCAAAATAACGAGAGCCGCTAATGAAGATACGGAATACGTCGAAGAATACAGCTCGTGAATGAAATATTTTATTCAGTTTTGACAATATGAAGACCAGGCGCATACGCAGGAAAAAAAGCTCCAAGTATAGTATGTATATAGATCTGTGATAAAACCTGTACTTTGCTATGCGTTTGAAGCATAGACCCTAACCCAAGTATCCACAAACACATTAAACACCTTCGGGAGACGAATTCTGAGGCGGATAATTGCAGTGAAGCTGGACGACAACGAATGGCGAGTTCGATAGAACCATGAGTGCTTTGAAATTTTTTGACGAACTTTGGCCTTAACGATTGTAAGACTATGGGAGTTACAATGAGCTGGCCATGTGAATTGTATGGGAGAACTATCGATTCCCAAAAAGTATTCGTTGGGAGGACTAATAGTAGAAGACCAGTGGGGCACCGAGGAAATGCTGGTCTGACTCGGTTGACGAAAACAGTTCATTGATGCTCGGATTTCGAAACTGGAGGATGCAGTTGATGGAACGAGATATTTGGAGGCACTTTCTGCAGAAGTGAGTACCCCAGAGGGGCTTTAATGCTAGAAAGAAGAAGAATTCGTGATCCCAGTTCAAAAATAACGTTCCTAGTTGACACTGAAGCGAATCCAACTGTCATGCCCCTCAATTATTCGCATATAAGTTGTTTGCGGTAAACCGTATGCCGACAAGTACTTTCGGCAAGGTGATTCTTAACCTTTCGCTCGAATTGCATGGCAGCTTTCGATATAGTGTTCAAGTGACGAAGGTATCACGCCCGATCTTGTGGGATGATTTTTGGAAATGGCAGCGTCTTTCTGACCTTGTGACGTGGCACTCAGTGCGAAGCCAAATCAACCAGAACTATTGCAACTGCTATTAAAACGAAGACAAGAATTATGGTGTAGGAAACTTCACCCCCACCTCTAGCTTACCACTAATGGAATGCCTGAGCAGGCTTACTACAATAATTGGAAGCCGCCAAAATAAAATTTAAGTACCTGTTGGGGCGAGGTAACTGGAGGCCTTCGAGTAGCCCATAGGCAAGCCTGCTGCACCTCATTCCCAAAAAAAAACTGTCTCCCATCGACCATGCGCAGATTACCGTTGACTTGATTCCGTCACCTTTCAATCGATTTTTCAAGGCGTTCCATCAGATTTCCATTGAAGAGCGCGGCATTCCTAAAATTTCGGTGGTGACACTGTTTTATTTATTTGATTTTGCAGTAATAACCTTTAGTTTCCACAGTAAGGGGCAATCATTCAAATTATTGACAATGTACTACTAGGCCTCGATTTGTACATATGTTATATGGTAAAGATGATATATTAGTCACCATGGAATAGGAATACCAGCATTTAGAGCATTTCCGTCGGGCGTTTGAACAACATTTTTTTTTTTGTGGTAGGGAGGTGAAGGCATTTACTCCCGCCGAGTCTGGCAGTGTGGGACTCCCATGGAGGATACCCTTGGACTACCCACTAAACACCTCCCCTGTCAATCTGAGAACCTAGCCTGGAACCGTTTGACACATTACTTCGGGCTAAGCCTCATTTCTCTACGCGTTTAGGCGCCACCGGGCTACAGGGATCCCCTTTCCAACGGAAGGAGAGGAAGGGAGAGGGATTTCTAGAAAAGAGACCCCTCCGCCCTGGACGCCTCCAGGCGCTCATATATTTTCCTTTTTATCTTAAGGACTGCCCGAGCGTAATGTGCCACACAGTTCCATTTGTCAACGGATGTGAGCATCTCTCCAGTGAGTTCATCCGGAGAGAGATTTCCCATTTCTTCAATGAGGTCACCGCGCTGCCTTTCCCACCTCTTGCATACAAAAAATGTGTGGTAGGCATCATCGACCTCTCCAGCACAGAATATGCAGTCAGGAGACCGTGACTTACCAATCTTGTGCAGGTAAGACCGAAAGTATCCATGTCCACTCAGTAGCTGAGTTAGATAGAAGTCAGTCTCACCATGCCTTCGATTGAGCCACGGCCTCAGGTCACCAATAAGGCGTGCGCTCACCCAGGACTGTTGCCAATCACTGAGTGAGCGTTCTCGTTCTTTTCGTGGGCGACAGCATCTCTGTCGCATTCGTTCCTCCGCAGGTAGATTCTGCGGCGCTCCTTGGCAAGGAGGGCAATGGGTATCATTCCTGCGATGACCAGCACTGCCGACTCCAAGACAGTCCGATATGCAGATGCAATCCGCAGCGCTCCCCGTCGCTGCACCTGTGCCAAGCACCTTCGATACAGCCCCTTGTTGAGAGCCTCACACCATATCTCCGATCCGTACAACAGCAAAGATTGTACTGCACTCATCAGAAGTCTCCTTCTTGATGAGGTGGGACCCCCTATGTTGGCCATTTGCCGGCTGAGAGCCGAAACACTCGCTGCAGCCTTGTCAGCTATTGCCCTGATTTCCTCGGAGAAACGCATCTTCGAGTCGATCAAAATGCCCAGGTACTTCACTGCTAGTTTGGTCTCAACGAGTGCTTCCCCAATGTTGATCATCCTTACTCTAGGGATTCTCTTCTTTGTCAAGATGACTACTTCGGTCCACAACATTGGAAAATACGGCTTGGTGTTAATTCTAGCCAAATGTGTGTTTGGAGCAAAGGAAGTGGCAAATGCAGATCATATGGTAACATAAAACGGCACCGCATCTCTGCCATCACAAGTCAGAGCAATCCAAAATTTCAGAAAGCCCTCCAACGTAAATGAGCCCCAACGTATTTGGGACAATTAAATTTAAGCCATTGTTTTATTCGTACCGCAGCTAATCTCCAGGCACTCCTGAATAAGGTGCAAGGCAACGCAAAACAATAAAACGCCTATCGATTAGACACCAGAGGCAGAGAAAGCGTTGCATAGATGCAAGAATAGTTGATCCAGCGCCACAATGCTGGTGCACTCCAAAACAAACGAACCACTTAGGCTCTTGACAGACACATCCAATCTTGCAGTGCCTGAGCAAAAGCAGGAAGGACGTTAGTTCCTCTTTTTTCCACCAAATGCAGCTATTCTCATAGACAAAGTACATCGTTTACGATCACGAGCTGCTAGCGGTTTACGACAGCGTTCACTATTTCCGACCTTTTTCGGAAGGCACAGCGTTCTACGTGCTCACCGGCCACAAGCCACTTGTGTATGCTTTTATGCAGCGAGGCGCTAAAATTTCTCTTCGTTAGCTACGGCAATTGTACATTGTGTCGTGATTTTGCACAGATATTCGGGATAACACTAACAACCTAGCGGACGCGTTATACCATATCGAAGAGATCTTGATACCGACCTTCATCGATTTGAATGATTTGTTTGGTAAGCGACACAACGATATTGAGCTACAGGAGCTGCACCGCAATGATTCTACGTCGCATAAGCTAAACCAAGTTATTAGAAATGGAAACTTGGAAGTGGTAGTTGATATTTCCCTACCACCTCCACATTCTTTTGGTTTGTCGAGCTTACGCAAACGGGGTTTCGACATGTTTCATCAGCCTTTACATGCAAAAGGCTGTGTTGCCCTGAATCTCATAGTCAATAAATGTGTATGGGTAAATATGAAAAAGACATAGTATCTGGGCACGTAATTGTGTGTCGTGCCAGCGTTTAAATGGTTGGTCATCACCAGAAAAAAGTACTTCAAACCTTCCAGATGCCTCATCATCAACGTACTCCTTCCCTTGCAAGGATAAGTATTTCCCCACGATGATCGACCATTTTTGACTGGAGCTGTTCCATTAATTGACCAGTCAGCGGATTCCGTTGCTCGTACCTTTTTAACAACCGGGTTGCATGGTTGGATGTACCGTGCACGATCACTAAAGACCGAAGTACCCAGTTCGCGTCGTTATTTAAAGCACTGACCATATTCATAGGCAGCGAAAGAAACAGAACGACCCAGTATCATCCCATTTTGAACAGAATGATCGAGTGCTGGCACCTTACACTCAAACTAACCATAATGTGCCACGAAAAGAACCTACGCTAGCCCAGCGTACTGCCTACTGTTTTACTGGGTAAACGAGGGACCGTTGAGGAGGATCTGTCTGCTTTGTGTGAATGCTATATGGGACAACAATTTTGTTTCCTGAAGAAATGCTAGTCCCCAGTCCCGGAAGGGTTGAGCCACACATATTCCTGATCGCCCTGTGCAACGTAATGAGTCAACTTTTCCCAGTGCCCCCAGTACATCGCAACCAATGAACAAGTTTTGTCAACATAAATCAAAGAACCTGAACTCAAGTTTTGTCAACATAAATTAAAGAACCTGAACTCATGTGCTCTTGAGAATAACTGCCACAAAAAGCTGCTTACGCAGTTCTACTTTGGCCTCCATAAATTACTTGAGCTGTTTCAAACTTGATATATGCCATCAGCGTCAACAGACACAAGGTCAATGTTTCAACGGAGAAACTCAAGATCGCATTCATCGAAGCTGGATCAGCTGTAAAACAAACTTAAGAACAATTATCGCCGATCGCTTCAAAATTCATAGCACAACCCTTACCAGTCATGCCACCCGAGAAGATTCATCAGGATTTCAATACAGCAGCAGTGCCATTGGCTCTTTCCCGAATGCGCAGCCTCCCTTCACAATTTCGTCTTATCTTGCCGCCCAGCAATGCTCCCCCAACTACGTTGAGGACATACCCGCTGCAGCTGAAAGCCAACTGCTCCCAACTCGAACCCCAGGCTAGGCTTCGGGATGAAATTTTCGTCAATCATACGAATCAATGCGATCGTGACATTTCTGACATTGACAACGTAACTCAGGAGTGAGTAACGTAGGACGACAGCCACTAGCAGCGTTTATACGTCATATGATGAGGGTTTTTTGCTTTAGTACTACAGCCCCTCTCGGGCTTTCGCTTGGAGAAAACTAGGGCATCCGATTATCGTGAGGCGATGTTTGGGCACTCCAGAAGGTGATATGGACAGTACCACGCTTTGGCTGTATGTACTTCCAACCAGCTGCAATACATTTTGAGTCAGTCCGTATCATAACTGAACGGGCTTATAGTCCGTCCGAAGAATCACTCAAAACAAATCTCGTTGTTACCAACGGGGTTCGAATCAGGGACCATCGGCTTACGCAGCGAGTAGTCTAACCGCTACACTGCGCCGACCACATGTTGTTGGTATATTGAATTACGAAAAATTGAACTATGCAACATAATATAGGGTTTCCAATAAGAGGTGTTATTTTGATATTAAAAGAAAAATGCCATTTTTTAATATGAATGATGGGATATTTATTTCATTATAAAGAAGAAGGTATGGCGTTAATAGTGGAAAATAACATCAGGCAAATGACCACCACGACCACGCTTACAGGACTATATCCTTTTCATGAAATTTTTCATAACCAAATCGCAAAGTGGCTGCCCTATGTCCTCGATAGCCTCACGAATTCCATCTTTGAGGTCTTGAATCGACGCTGGGCTATTGGCGTAGACCTTCTCTTTCACGTGGCCCCAAAGGAAGAAGTCGCAAGGTGTTAAATTACAAGATCTATTCAAAATAACACCTCTTATTGGAAAACCCTATAAATTATGTCTCGCCACATTTTTCATGTTTAATAAAGCTTTTGTTTAGAGTTAAGCATTAGTATTGTCGACTAATACGTTGGGCAGTTAAATATGCGGGTGGGATGATTATTACGGCCGAAAACTGGATTAAGCGCTCTTAAAGTTGCAACCGCCGACTCAGAATTTCGGTAGTAATTTTTTTTAATTTCCAAACGTTGTTGGTTCGTGAACTTTGCCTTGATAAAAATGTTGGCTTTAAATAATGTTTTGACATTGACTGTTCATTAAAAAAGTTGAATATGCGTTCATATAAAGATATAAAATTGTTATGTCCCTAATGGAAAACCCTATATTAGGCGTGAATGTGTAGAAAAAGATGATACTGATGGTTGTTTATCACGGTAAATCATTGAAATTTCTATTAAAAATGAACTATTAAACGTTTAGCAATGCGGCACGCATAATTGCATCGAAACAAAGCATTTGAATTACTTAAAAGGTTAAAACGAGTCTAAAAGTTTGAAAATTAGCTTCAAATATTTACATCATAAAGTGATTTGAAATAATACAGTACATTCATTTTTGAAGCAATAGTACAACACAAGTCATACACATAAGTTCATGTGTTATTTTCAAGTGTTGTTAACATATGCATTTGAATTTGTATACTCGTACCCCATACCATAGTATATACACATAGCATCCACAGTTTCCATAAAGCCTGTGTTGCACACTTTCTGAGTTTTCCCAGGTGCCGGTCAACTGAACCGAGGCCTGTCGTATTTAAATAAAAACAAATTAAAAAGCAAATAAGATTTCCGACGCACATGTTCTTTTACGCATTTCAGAACATGACAGCATTGCCATATCCTAATAAAAAAACTAAAAGATTGTACAGAACGAATTTGTTTTTCGGCAAAATCATTAATTTTTTAGATCTGGTAATGCTAAAATCTCTCATCGAAGCACATGTCTATATTCGCGCCCATTATCGTGTCAGGATTTCGATATTTTCCGGAGGCTATGTTGAGTGTGGATACTATGTGAATGTACGATGTTCCATACAACACTATGAACTTATCAATATTGCGCAATGAAAGCTCAACACTTAGAAGCAAACTGTTATTGTGGTTTGGGCTGCTGGCTGAAAAGTTGGCATTCCCTACGCTGCTGTAAGCTATGTGTTACTTTGCATTTAATCCCGATTTTCTTTCAAATTTATGTCTTCAATAAACTATCTACGATTGACTCAGCATGCGATTTGCTTTAAAATACATAAAATCCAGTCAAATCATACATAGAGCATTATTGAAACCTCAAATCGAATATTTGCGTTTCTTTTCTTTGGCGTTTTTCCTCGTGCAATATTCCAAGGCTTGCGTGGTCAAAGAGTACTTGGCTTTTATTTTATGCTTAATTTAGACATCTTCTATAAAATAACACTTAACGCAACAATCTATTCCATATCTTTGGGAAAATAAAAAATAATAAATTTAAGAATTGCATACGATTACAAGCGCTATTTTATAAGAGTACGCATATGAGTTGATAAGAGTACGCTGGAAAAATTATTTCTATATTTTTGTCTACATTACTTGCAGTGGTCAAAAATAAATTTATTTCACCCTCATAGCTCGTACAAGGTCTATGCCTTCATTCCACACATTTAAAATATCCAATCCAATCTTCGTTTACTGGGTCGACGTGTACTTCACCACTTCGTGCACATTTTCTATTTGGTTGTCTTCTTTGAAACTTCGAAAAGTTTTTTGTCCACTTTTTTTGTATTTTCGTTGGTACTTGTTTTGAGGTTAAGTCCCATTCGAGAGCCAACTTGAATAGAGACCCATTCAAAATTGCTGATATTGATCTTTTGCTGTTAGGTATTCAGAGTATCTCTGCTCATGGTAGCAAGGCTGCATCTGCAAGCGACACATGAGGTGATTTAATTCGTATTGACGTGTCCTCATCTTGCTCCGTGCATTGTCGTAGTTAACTGGGACAGTAGTTTCTTTTGATATAAGATTGATAGTGCTGCTCTGCTCTTGATTGAATTCCACAGTATATTGTAAGTTGCCAACTTAAAGTTACTATACTACCTCATTAATCCCAATACCATTTTCGATGTCAGCCACTGCAAGTATAGCATTCTCCTCATAATTAACATAAAGTTCTGCACTGGGTCATGCAAATTGGAAATTTTGTTCATCACGAGTTTCTGACACAGGCCTTTCTGTCACAGCACTGGCTAGGAAATGTTATTTTCCAATAATATCCGGAGTCAATAGCTGTATTCCTGATACTTTGAAATTTCGTACAGCATTTGCAGGAATAGCTGCTTGAGATAAGCCCGAGTTAAAATTTGAGCCTTTTGGTAATAATTTATCACTCGGCAAGTTTGATTATGCATCCATTTCTCACATTCTATTGAGTAAAAAATCTAAGAATGTGACGCGCGGTTATCTAATATCCATCTTCTTCTTCGTAGCACTACAGCCCTTCTCGGGCCTTCGCTTCCTGCAACAAGTACCTCCAACTGTCTTGGCCTATTGACCGCATCCTCCAATCCGAGCAGCGATGAACTGTCACAGCTTTGTATACTTGGAGCGTTGTTTTCCTGTCTATGCAGCTCTCGACTGCGTCATGAGCTTTGTTGCATTCTCATCGATCTGTAGCCCTACTCGTTTTGCTTCGGTGTCGAGTTTCAGGAAAAGTTATTTGGGGGTTGTTAACAACCGCGATAAAATGTTGGTGTCGTCCGCAAAGGCTACCACTTGGCTCGTCTTGTATAGTAATGTACTTCTTGTATCGACAGATAGCTTTCTGATGAAGTATTCCAGAGCCAAATTGAATAGCAATGAGGCCAGACCATCTTCTTGTTTTAGCCCACTATTTTTTGTCAAAGGCATCAGTCAGCTGGTTATTGATGCGGACTTGAAAGGTTGTCGACGTATTATCAATTTAGTAGGACGGACTAACTTGGCTGGGATACCAAAGTAAAGCATTATTTGTTACAGTACGTTACGATCAATACTGTCGTATACTTGCTTAAAACCAACGAAAATTTGGTGTACGTCTATGTTAAACTCCCAGCATGGACTATCAATAATTAGTCTATTGTCGATCTACCTACTATAAAGCCACTTTGATACTCCCCAATAATTCTGTTGTCGTATGATCTGATTTTATTTTCTAAGATATATGAAAATATTTTATACACCGTACAAAGTAGTGATATGCCTCTATTGTTTTCGCTCTATAGCTTGTCACGTTTTTTGTGGATAGGGAATATAATTAGTTGGCTCCACTCATTCAGCATATGGCATATCTAATATCATTAGTACTGGATTTTCTTCGCTATATTTTGTGTCCTTTTCAAATGAGATAATCAGTCCATAAACACTGTTGATGTAGCTCGTGCCCGACATCATCCCTAAAGGAAACAGTGCGAGGAAATAAAGCAAAAGAAAATTCCCAGAAACATTAACCGCCGCTTCCAGTGTTACATAAATACGACGATTAGTACTAAAAATCATGTTGACACAGAACTTCACTTCTGTTGAAATCACCTTTGGTGGTTATTTATGATACCATAGAGATCCCAGTTTTGTCTAAATTTTAAATTGCGCGAGCAACTTGTATGTTTTCAATAACTTTACCAGATTTCCGAAATAGCGATCACATCGAGGCTTATCAAAGCCAATTGCTTGAGCCACACCTGATGAGGTTGGCGTACGCAACTAAAGTGCTGGATGCCGTATCATAAACAGACGGAAGCTACTCCGTACCAGCTATTTTTTTGTTGCTTTCTTTGTTAAAGCTATGTTGTAGCCCATTATTCTCTGCAAAATTATAAGCAATTTCTCGTATTTTTTTAGCACAACATGCTATAAACTTTTTTATGTACTCTCTAAATTATGAGAGTTCCACCCAGATTTTTGGCTGGAGATGATCCTTTGAGTGACTTTCGCAAAGTTGTTTCATGCATTTTTAGGAATTTAGCTACCGTTCTTTAACTTTCGCTTACATTGATGCGTATTTCTGCTTCAAGCGATTGTTTTGGAGCACAGATTTCTTCGCTGCCATCTTAATATCCATTAGGTATACAGAAAAAAGCTTACAGGCACAAAAAAACCATCATAAATTAAGTGTAAGAGTACACGCGTACTCTTGCAATAGACTCAAGTGCATACTCTTGCACGCATATACGATTATCTTATCTACTATAGTCACTTCAATTACAATCAAAGGCGATCTGTATCTGTTTACGATGACGTGTGTGTTTTGAATAATAGCCCAATAGTCAAGATATCCAAATTCGAGTCTGTTAGGCTTCCACATACAGATGGCGATGTTAAACGGCCAAGGCTGCCACAATACCTCTCTCCTTATGATTTCGCGTTAAATCTGATAGCTTTCGTCTTCTGTCCAACATATGTTTTAACAACTTCTGAACGTACTGATGTTGCGTTGATACGTTTATTTCTTTCAGGTTCTTTTGAATTCGGTACACTCTTTCCAAGATTTGGTTGATTACTGTATGTGGACCAGTATAAGGTGGTTGAAGAGGATTTCGGCATCAATCGACTCGTAAAAAGATGTGTCTACATGTTGCTAGACCGTTGTGTACGAAAATACTGTCAGAACGGTGATGTGTTGTTGGTGTTGGTTTAAGTCTTCTAAAATTGCGCTTAAATTTCTCCAAAAAGATTGAAGGATTGTTGGGTATTCGTTCTCCACGAAAAACTCCCCAGGTAGTCACAGCGTTACACCGTAAAGCATTTGAGCTGGCGAGCCCTTCATTTCCTTCTTGTAGATCTTGCGCAATCCTAACAACACGGTTGGCAATTTATCGATTCACTTTGTTGTTTCATGGTACATGTGAGCGGTTTTTAATGTTCCGTGCCACCGTTCTATCATGCCATTTAAAGCTGGGTGATATATTCTTGCTTTGATTTTTTTTTTTTTTTGATCCTATTAATTTTCTAAGCGTTTGGAATAGAGATGACCCGAATTGAATATCTCTGTCTGTGGTGATTATGCATGGTGTTCCAAATCGCGCTATCCAGCCAGCATCAAATGTTTTTGCAACCTTGTCAGCCGAAATGTCAGTGGTAGGCGTTGCTTTCGACCAGCATGAAAATCTGTTGATCACCTTCACTATGTATCTATAAACATGGGCTATAAGCAATGGCCCCACGATGTCAATATGCACGTGATTGAATCGATTGTCTGTTGATGCACATGACATTAGGGATTGTAAATATACCGGTTGATTTTGGATCGTTAACAGCTGATACAGCTTTTTGGCCATGTCACAATGTTTTTTATTTATCTCTGGCCACACGTAATCTTTTCGAATCAGTTTCCCTGTAGCTTTTTGACAACGTCCATGCTAATGCAATTGTTAGGGGCTTATGATGCATTTTTATAACGAATGTTCTCCCTCTAGCTTTTCTCAAAAATGCCTTATCGCCGAATATATTGCTTGAACCTCCTGGTCGTATGTGCTGGTGTTTTTTTGTTCTGCATTGCTAAATTTATTTGAAATAAAATCCAAGTGGTTTCCACTCTTTTTCTTGATACTGCTCCAATACCGCTCCCATGGCAATATTCGAAGCATCTGTACCTAGCGCTAGTGGAGCGTCGGGTACAGGATGAGTAAGAATGGCTGTAGTTTTGAGTAACCTTTCACTTCTCTCAAAAGCTTTTTCTGTGATTTCGTTCCAAACCCTTGCACTTATATCATTTTTCTTGCTCTTCCCTAGTAGGCCGTTAAGTGGTTGCAATGCTGCGGCGGCCTTTTTTATAAATTTTCGATAAAAATTCAAGAATCCTAAATAAAGTCATAGCTCAACAATAGTTTTCGGTATCTGTGCATTTAGAATACGAGTATTGTTTTTTTTCGATGAAAATGGTTGAATTCCATCACTGCTGACGAGGTAACCAAAACAATCGACATATTTCCAAAGTTGCATTTACTCGAGATAACCTTGATTCCATATTCAGACAGTTTCGCAAACCATGTATGAAGATGTACCAGGCCTTTTGATTTCACAAATACATCATCTAAATAGACAAAGCAAAAGTCTAGACCTCGAAGCACGATGTTTATGTACCGCTGGAAAGTCTGTGCAGCGTTTCTCAACCCAAATCTTATGTGAAGATATTTTAACAAGCCAAATGGAGTGATCACAGTGGTCTTTGGGATGTCGTCATCTACCACGGGAACCTGACGATAAGCATGAATCAAATCGACAATCGAGAATATGCATTTTTTATGCAAGTTGTTTTCAAAATCTTCCGCGATAGCTATCGGATATCGATCTGGAATTGTGAGGGCGTTCAAACAGCGATAATCGCCATAAAGTGTCCATTCCTGATTTTCTTTAGTACTAAATGTAATGGAGGGTCGACAAATTCCGATTTCTACCATGTACTCAAACTGTTTCTTTGCTGCAGCATATGCATGGGAATTTGTGATGGATGGAAATTTGGGGAGTATTTCGGGGAATACGTTATTTTTTAATATGGTTGAAGTTTTAGATGTAATTGTCGGCAAAAATCGAGCTGCGGTTTCTATTGTTGTTTCACTGTCTACCAAAAATATTCGTCGAAGATCAACTAATAAAGTGAAATATTACAAAAATTCTGTCGTAATACCTCTGCAACGCAAAATATCCATTTGAATCGTCCGCGGCGTCCCAAATTCAGCAGTAATAATTTTTTACCAAACGTTTTGATGGTTGATTTATTGGCAGCGAAAAAACGATAATCCATCGCAGCATCTTTAAAACGTTTTGAGTGTGGTAGCATTGATATGTCCGCACCCGTGTTGACTAAGAAAGTCAATCCGGTATTTTTATCGGTGATTAACAAGCAGTTCTGCATTTTCCACCATCGCTGACTGCACAATTTGACGATGGTGTCTTTAGTTTTCCGAGGCTTTTGGATTTATAAAGAAACATGGTTCACGACACTTTCTTGCTTTCCTACCAAACTTTCGATGATAGTAGCAAACACTTGCATCATGTTTTTCACCTGGTCGGGATATCGAACGAGATCGACTTCTGCTTCTACGTACATGTACTTCCAGTTTGTTGATTCTTTCCAACAACCTTTCCAATTTAGTTTGTCCTGTAGTGCTCTTGTCGTCTTTTTTTTTATCGTGAACACTGTTGGTTTTGGCGCGGAACCAAATTCCTCTATAATTCAATCGAAGCCTTCCTGTTAAAATCACTGACCACTGTCAAAATTGCTCTGACTCGCGGTGGCAATCTCCGTAACCACAATCCACGTAGTGCTTCCGCTGGCAACTGTTGTCTTCTAGTTCCACTGTTAAAACCTGCTTCAATTTGCTTTCGGGCATATCAGTGAAACGCGCAATCAGTTGTTGTTTCAATTTATCGTACCTATTAAGTGCTGGTTGCTTTTCCACGATGTCAACTACATATTCCAAAATGTTGAAATCCAAATTTGAAATGACGGAATTGAATTTCGCGTTATCTAAAAGGACGCGATGTATAGCAAATTGCGCTTTCACTTGGGTGAACCAAGTGCTCTGTTTAATTTACTAATGTTTTTGGTGCTCAGTTGAAAACGAGCTTACCAAATTGTAGTCACTTCGATTTGTATGTGTTTAACATCACGCGTGTGTTTTGGATTATATGCCGAGTAGAAGAGAAAGAGTCAAGTCTTCTACATACAGATGACGATGTCAAACGTTTAGGGCTGCCACACTAGCGGAGTACAATCCTATTTCTTATTGATTGCTGCTGGCTCCGTATTTTTTTTTTAAATATTTGTAGTTTCATTACGAAAATACTTTCAAAATGTTTAAGAAAGTGGGTGCAAATGTTTAAACTTACGGAATTTCGGTTTCAATGTTTTTTTTGCTTCCTTTTCACACAGAACTACCCACTAGCTTACTTTTTTAAATTCCACTGAAGCTAGTCCTGTATCGCAAACAACATCGTGGCTCATAGGATTGCGTACTCTTATCGGATACATGCTCTTAGACCAGCCTACCCTACTCATACACACCTGGAATGGAATTGAAAGAAAGGAAAAGAATGAACCGTATAGTTATTATGTTTAGGTTTTCAGGGTAGACAGCATATAGATAAAATAAAAGTAGCGGAAATAAGAAAGCATCGCAGATAGACTTGATAATAACAAAAAATTCAACTTGTTCCGATTTTCCTCGTATCTAATTCAGAATCATTGCCTTGGAAATTTTCCTTTTCGTAATGCATTTCAACCTTTTGTTCGAACGTGGCACATGAACGGAACTATAGAAATACAATAAGGGATTATTTTGTGTATATTGTAAATGTGAAAAATGTTGAATGGAGTGATAGCGTGATTCGATGGCAATGTGATGATAATTGTATATGGATTTATATATATATATGGTTGATATTTGGTATATAAAACATTCAGATTGAAGCATAAGGATTAATGAATTGCATGATATTCCAACGTTAATGTGAATATAATATACCAACTGATTGTGAAAGTATCGTTCTGTAAAGTTTTAAATGTTTTTTTTTCTTCTGGGTATATATGTCAACCTTTATTTATTAATATTTTTGGTTAAAATTTAATAAGTTTCAAAGAGGACGTTTCAAGGTTTTCAGGTAATGCATTTCCGGCAAAAAAAAATGTTTTTTTTGACCGATCTGGTGTTTATACTATAGAATCGGTTAAAGCTACGTTTAACATATTTTGAACTGACCATTCAACGCTGCGATTAAAGCTTTTATTCATAAGTATTTGGGGGAAATTTCTCAAATTTGTTTTACTTTCAAATAAGTTTAGAATTAAAAAGTTTATCATTTCAGGAATATATAGCTTTCCATAGTCAAATTCATACCATAGTGAATCAAATTATTCTAAATTATGTAGTCAACTGTTGGTACAATAAGATGACTTTAAATTAAATCTGATTAAGTTGATCCTTATTAAACAAGTCAAATTTCACGACAAGCGAAAACTCCCGTTTCAAAAGTAGTGAGCACTTCAACTGCAGACATGAAATCACGATGCAAAAGGTTCCTTAATCGTCAAATAACACACTGAGGCTGGAAAGCACTCAATCCCGTCGAAGTCGTTTAGGGTGAATCGATTTGCTCGTGCAGGGCCGTCTGCATAGAAGCAATATGACCTGAAAGAGAGAAATATAGAGAGTAATGAAACTATGGTCTTTAGTAATACTTTATTATTTTAGCGATTTACCCAAAAACTTAAGAGGCAGCATGAACAATCAAATCAATTTTTTTAAGCAAACACTCAATGAAAAGAAAGGGAAAAAGAAAAATAGTTTATATTGGGAAACAAAATAAAAGTAAATAGATATAACAAGTTGGGTAGATAAAACTATACACCTGGCGGAAGCGTTTTGTGCTCCACCTGCAATAAATAGTTACCAACAATAGATAAACTCAAGAAATACTTCAAAAAGTGTACACGTTTCAAAGGGAAACCATAGTTACTCCATATTCAACGACCACCATTTTCTCGTAATTTAATAAAAATCGCTAACATAATAAAATTTCAAAAATATTTATTTTATTCATCTTATTCGAAAATTGATGAAAATTAAAACAAAAGTACAGTACTTGATTGGATGGGACCCATAGATTAGCAACATCGTGTGTTGTTGCAATCAGAGAAAATTCAAATGACTATAACTTCCGTAAATATGATTCGATTTTCTTGAAACTTACAGGGCATAAGGGCTTTCGTTGAGTCCAAGGATACAAATACGATTTGATTGGTGACAATATGAAATTTGAAAATCATACTTTTTTTTAACAAAATTGATTGAATTTTGACTTCTAAGGTATTTGTTGTTCTTGTACTCATAACCTGCCTCCATGGAGTTTCCCAGATTTTTTTTTTTGGATGGTAGCTCCAACCGCGAGGGAGAAGATACAAATTGCTCGTACATTCTCCTCTCCTGGACACCGCGAATCCGGCAACACAGTTTAATGATCTGGTTTGGAAAACTCTCATCAAGACCTGTCATTTAATACTCCACATGTCTATCTCCAATGCAAAAATAAATGTTAAAGCTACCTTTTTAATATGGGAACCCTACTTAAGAACCGTTGAAAGGTACCTTCAAGCTGGGGGATCCCTCTTCTAGCGGAAGGAGAGAGGAGAAGAGGAAGTGGCAGACAAGCGATCGCCCACCCCAATGCCCCCGGATGCTGTGAGTCCCTTTTATCTTTTAGGACTGCCCGAGCATAATGTGCAACCTGGTTCCATTTGTCAACCGATTCGAGCTTCACCGCGACTATATTATCTGGGATGAGCTCTTCCGTCTCCCTTTAGAGGTCCCCTGACCCATTTTGTGCCCGCAAAAAATATGTGGCAGGCATCGTCTTCCGTCTCTGGGCAAAACCGACAGTCGGAGGACCGTGACTTACCAATCTTGTGCAGGTAAGACTGAAAACACCCATGTCCGCTCAAAAGCTGGGTCAGATAGAAGTCAGTCTCACCATGCCTTCGATTTAGCCGCGGTTTCACTTCCGAGATGAGGCGCGCAGTCCACCTTCCCTTTGTGGAATTCACCCAAGACTGCTGCCAATTGTTGAGTGAGCGCTGTCTATCCTCGCGGGCAACCATCTCCCTCGCATCCTCGCTTCGGTGCAAGTAAATAACGCATTGCTTTCTAGCAAGGAGGGTGGTAGGTATCACGCCTGCAATAACTCTCACCAGAAAATCAGAGACTGTCGGATACGAAGATGCAATTCTCAGTGCTCCTCTTTTCTGTACTTGTGCCAAGCGTTTTCGGAATACCTCCTTACTTATGAGTCCCAAGACAGCCTTCTCAGCCGTTGCCCTGATTCATTTAGATCCATGATTTCTGGTTAATACTCCTGTTCCTAAACTCGTCGAAACCACTAATAGGATGCATATTGAATTTTGCGTGATCGTCGATATCCGGAATCTTGGCACGAGGACATGATGCATCAGCCAACTTGGCCCGTTCCACATAGATTGTTCAAGCGCAAGGCACAGAATATCATGCCTCTTGTTGCCAGGTTGGTTGGATTGGCATCAAAGGGTACATGTCGCCCCATATTGCGGCAGAGATGTCCTGATGGATACAGGTCATCCGGTTTGCCACGAAGATCTTCCACTTACAAGGATGTTTGGCCAGCCAAGCTAAGACCAATGGTGGATTCAGTCCAACAATACGTTTGGATGGACTTGAATTCAATGTTTTGGATAAATCGATGTAGGAATTTGGCCAGTAACGCAGCACTACACAGCTCCAGACACGACATTGAAATTATTTTTAGGGGAGCTGCTCTCATTTTGGCTGCGACAATGAATTTTTCAGCTAAATGTCCGTGATAGTTATCTTCTCATGCCCGAAGATATGCAACTGCACTATAAGATTGCAGAACACATTCAATGGTAGAGTTCCCTGAGAAGTGGTTTGTAGCCATCAATAAGGCTGATCAAAATTCCAACGATTCTTGCAAACTGTTCTATTTACTTTTGAGGTTAGGAGCGATACGTTCGTCCCGAGATCATAAGGATCATTGCAGTCATGAATACTGGAGCAAACCACCCCAATGGATCGAATAATTGTATGAAAGTTAATAGTATGATCCGTTTTGTCGGTTCAGCATTCTGGAATCCGATATAGAACTTCAACCCTAATTCACCCTGCCCATGATACCAACGCAATTCTAGAGCATTGACCGGGTCGGTAGAAATAGGAATCGGCCAATTCCAGCTCAGCTAGGTTTTGATACTTGTTAAGCCTGGTTAGGCATTGAGGCAGAAGTTTCGTCAGCGAGGGTAAGATGATATTTTCAACTCATCCAAGATTCGTGACCGTACTTCAAAGTGTACCATTTTCCTGGCACCGGCTATAGGAGCTTTACCGATACCAACAATCTAGGTTTTAAGTCGTTATATACAAAGGCTGAAAATGCAGGCGTTGCATTGCAGCTGTCACTATGAAGTTTGCTTATAAGCCTCTATTGGTGAGTGCTCTGAAGGCGTCTGTGAAACCTCAGTATTCTTGGACTGTGGATAGTAGTGCTTGGTTAGAATGATGACTAGCCACGTCGAATTTCTTCGATTAATCTCCAGATGAGTTAATTGTCCATTCTACGCTAGTGATCTAGTGGAGTAGGAAGTGTTGCTTTGGATTGGAATGCAGACATCCACACTTACTTGGACAGTCATGTGAGACAACTGAAGCAAAGTCCCTCCGCTGGAACGTAAAATATTGGTTACGTTACTGGAAGTCCATATGAATGATGTACACTTTCAGAGGCTGCAGCCTTAATTGCTATAGCTGCAGTGTACTGTAGGTGTCTACAGATATCATTTTGATGGTTGCTTCTGTGATCGTTAGAAGTCGAAATCTTAACTCAAGGAACCTGAGATAGTCAAAAGGGTTAGGTGGTTCGACACTGAAGATCCCATTCATTTATATTTATGGCTAAAAATCGGATAGTTGCCAGAGATTTCTTGGTAGAATTTAGAAATTTCCGAATAGTTTAAGCGTTTTGCTTGACCACGACAGTAGTGTTAAGCAGGATAGATAATTGAGCACTGATAATGAGACGTTTGTTTCTGTTCCGGTTGCACAGCATTGTCCACGCTTGTAAAAATTTGGCTTCGGAAATAGTGTGGGTTCGAAGCAGTTCATCTGCCTCATCGGTCACCAAACTCAACTTAAACTAGTGCGGTCTTTGTACTCAGTTGATGAATGGTTGCTCCCCACTAATACATCGAACAAGTCTCAAAAAGATTGCCAACCGAAATAAATACCAGAAAAAGTGCGTAGCTTGATAGTAGGTAGATGAAAGCTAGGTATAGTGGACATGGTCAGCTCGAATAGGATTCTATTCGTTATACCTGGCCTGTTTCCACTCATTTCTATAATGTTACCGTAATTTTACCATGATATTCACAATACAATTCTACGTATCGCGAATAGGTGTCCTCGGAGAAGTATGGTATCTGTTGACTAGCGACGTTGGCTGCCAAGAAAATTTAACTGTAGAAGTCTTAGATTTTTTTCTCATAGACGATCATTTGCGTTTCCCAACATGAAGTTTGCCTTCGAACATTTCTTTAAGTTGATTACGAAACTGTCAAGAAAATCGCAAAGCATACTTTACTGAGCTATGAGAGAGCTAGATTTCCAGGCATCATCAACCACATAAAATAAAATGCACGTTTAAATGTACTATATAGCCTATTCGGCTTGACTAGACAATTAAATCTTCACAGTGAACAATGATCACACTTTTTATAGAATACTTTTTTCAATTATATAGAAAATTGCGCGATTGAAGTCAATAAAAATGTTAAAAACAAGGAAAGGAACAAAAAGTCAACATACTGCTGGAATATTTCCAAAGAAACTTAAAAATGTCGAAAAGGACATTCTTCAAAGATAACTCGATTTTTCGTGCGTAAACAGATGTTGGTTAAAACAAAGGGAATGAACGTTTCTACAGTATCCAAAGATTGAGACGTGAATTTGACTTGAGCACTCCTAGTTAGCTCTGAAATAAATGAATTTGATTCGAAAGTTGTACGTGCGTTTTCTTTTTTATCGTTTTTTTTTTTTATTGTAATCATATTCAACCGTCAAGCGTGTAAAATAATGTAAATCGCCCCTCAAAAGCTTTTCCCAGGGTTATTTTATCGATATTATTGGAGGTCAATCTCTGCTTTCTCGTTTTCAATGGATATACAGGTATCACTCTAAAGATTTTAAACATAAGATTAAAGTGTCGTACAAAGGAATACATCGTTTATATTAAGGGTAATCCAATTTTAAATGTGTACACTCTCAAATGGTAAGGAATTTAAATAATAAAATGTTTGCAAAGTATTTTTGTTATCCATGCGCAATACCCTTTTGAAAATCACCCCTTCAATAATATTAGGTCGGCAGATAAAGTCAATTGTACTTTTGTGTTCCTAATCAAAACATTGTCTAGCAAACATGAATTTCACAATAACAAAATATAAAAACAGACCAAAAAACAAGATAGTCACGCTATAAAGAGAGTAGTTTGCATCTTAGAAAAATTGTAAGGCTGATGGCCTTCTTAGTTAACCATATTTAAACACCGCTTTTCATGCGAACATAAATTTAGAAAGCAGGCTAGATAAATTTTGCTTTGGCATGATGATAAAATCAAGCATGCTAATTATGAACCGTTGGCATAAACTGGACACACATAAGAAACTACAGAGGCGACAGGACTCTTCTAGGAATTAATATTAACGATTTACACGGGTTTCATATTCTTATCATTTATGTTAACTTTTTATTTAAGTCCTTAACAACTGCAAGTCGGCGTGAAACTTCGGGTTTCTGACAATTACAACGCAGATTACATCTAGTCGGAAAATTTCTCTATTGTTACGTTTATAATCTCAAGTAATAATTAAAATTAATTTGCTAGCGATTATAGTATAAAAGGAAAACATAATATGCAAACAAAACAAATTTAAAGGAAATGTAATTTAGAACTTTTATAAGCATTACATTCGTCCTTGCTTTTTAAGGATGACATTCGGTGTTGATCCGGACACACACATAGATTCATTAGAACAGGCAGAGGCAGCCACCGTTGAGGGAACATCAAAATGGTCATGCAAATTAACAATTACAGGTATACACACTAAATCTTAGTCTTACTAGAAAAAAGCATTCTCCCTTTATTTTTGCAACCCTGCAAAAATTAAAACAAAAAATCACCATAATTAAGATATGAACTTTGTTATTTAAACGCATCATATAAAATCGTAGCGATTTTCTTATCCTAAATTCCTTTGTAAAAGTTCTCTTCCTACTTATAATGCATATTAAATGCTTGGTAATGATTCAATCTAGCTAAAATTTGAACATAAGATAATAAATTTTATTTAGTTTCTCCTATACTAACAAGAAAAAAGGATTCTTTTTCAAATACTTCAATAATCCTGATTCTAGTTCTCAAACTCTCCGAGAAAGATAAAAGACAGTTTCGAAGTCTTTAATTTTTTGCTATCTATTCTATCTCAACTTAGCTAAAACTAAAACAAACACTCTTTTTAATAAATTAAAAACATTGTTTGTTTGACTTTCACTTAAAACACATACAACCATTAAATATGAACACAAATTCACAAGGAATACAGTAGATGAAAAAAATCTTTGACTATTTTTCATCCGCTTCACGACATCTCCAGAAATCATATAAATTTTTGTTCAATTTCGTCACTCACATCCGCAATTCTTTCTTCTTGTTTCGAATAAATTTTCGCTCATCTACTAACATATCCTTATTTTAAGACATTAAATTTCAGTAGCTTTTTTACACTAACATAATATTAAGGTATAACTATACGATATTTTCAAATTCACAATGTTGACATTGACGTAATGACATTTATTATTTGACATTAAATACATTGGTTCGATATTTAAATTGTGGCGAAGTAATAAATTTAAGTTGCAGAGAACATACGTGGACAATAAGGCTTGATGCTCAAATTTTATTCAATAATTTCAAGAATTTTCCTCAAACAATCGATGGGAACCATTTCTCTTGCGTTTCTTGAAAAGCCGTCGGGACTCGCTTCGTTGAGTGAGCAGACACATTCGACTCCTTTTGATTATCGCCTTCTCTGTTGATCCTCGAACAATTAGAAATCGATCCAGTAAGTGGAGATTGGTGAAGCAACTGTAAATTTTTCTAGATACGATACAATCATTCAAGGATAAGAATTCAAACCGTAGGGCAATAATGCATATGAAAATAACTTCTGCCAGAAGACTAATGTGAAGAACCTTTAAGCTATTTTACACGATAGCCTATTAATGTTTCCATCAGCGTTACCCCAAAGTGAAATCCTAAATATAAACTAGAACTTTTTTTGACCTCGCCTTTTAACCGTTATTTTGGCGTGATCCTATCTTTTCTTTCTGAATAAGTTCGAGCATTTTTGATGTCATCGATATAGTGCTAAAAAGAAAGGGCGTAGTTAATGTAGAGTCGAGTCATGATTTGGTCAAACCCTAGGGTCACCAATGACAGAAATTGGCGTACAATGCGTGAATTAGTGCCATGTACCTGAAGGATTGCCATTATGTACCTCACCAGATATGGAACGGCAGTAGACCGGCATCGGCTCTCCCTAACCTTTTTGTTTGTTTGTTTTATGTTGGAACAAGATGGCTGTTTTATCCACTCAGTCCATTGCCTTCAGCAACACCATCTTTCTGATCATATTCGTTATTTTAGAATATGAAATATTTCCGCTGGAAAATCGTCTGCCTGTATTCCAGCTCATCCCTGTGACACCAAATATATGCAGCCTAGAAAAGGCAAGGGCTGCACATTCAAACACATTGTGCATGATTGCCTTATCATCTTCTAAGCACCGTTGGAAAATAGGGCCTACAGCAATATCTATTCTGTGCAAATAAGCACAAAGGGAATTGTGCCCTGTAATTAGTCCAACCAAAGTTGTACACTCAGTCTTACTTAATTTAAATAAAAAGTCTGTTCAACTCTGATTTAGTTCCTTTACTTGGGGCTTGCTAATTCTACACCGGTCAAATTCCCACGAGGAGTTCACCGACTGAGTCTTCAGCCAATTTAGTTTGTTCAGAAATAACTGGATAAATTTTTATGCTTCTTTTCCCAACTGTCACTGCAGATGGTGGTTTGCCTCCCTTTCCACCATTCGTCCTTGATCTATGATACCTCATCTTGTATAACTAAAACATCCAACTGAAACACAGAGGCTAGCATTCCTAGTAGAATTGGTTTTTAAAATATCTTGGTATAAGAACCATACTGAACTAGTTGCTTCTTTGGTCCTAGAGCCATCCGTACAGAAGGTCATATCTGCCTCACCATAAAGCGACTCCGAAAGCAATCATTTGGTTCTGTGTAGGATACTGACATGAAAACTTCTGTAAAGATTCAGACCAGAGTTCATCCTGTCATTTAGCATAACTATCTCAAGGACATATTCCACAAACAATTTGAATATGCTATTATAGCCTCCTAAAACCTCCTGTGCATCCGCTACGCTAATTCTAAGTACAGATTTCAGAGCCTCTCCCTGCATGAACAATTTAAAGGAAGGCTATCTAATACGGTGTTCGAGGTACTACCTGGTGCTGTGCTAAACGCCCTGTTAATTCCCAGCCACACCGTTCTTTGCAGCCTGGCCAACCAAGACGACGCCTAACTGCGCTCCACTTTGTGCCACCAAAGTACTGCATTGCCCAAACAGTCTGCTAGCCTACTTGGTCTTCGTAAGAATATAGTTTTTGCTTTAGCACTATAGCCCGTTTTTGGTCTTCGCTTAGAGATTGTTAGGGTATCTCATTGTTTTGATTCGGGAAGGTGATATGGTCAGTACCACGCTTTGACGTGTATCCGTCCACCCAGCTGCGATACGTTCTGATTTGAAACCAGTACGTATCATAACTGAACCAGCTCATAGTCCGTCTAAAGAATCACTCAAAACAAATCTCGTCACTAACGAGACTCGAACTAGGGACCTCCGGCATACGGGGCGAGCACATAACCACTACACTACGTGGACCGCAAGAATATGCTCTTTCCAAAGAAGTTTTCGAGCTAAGGTGACGGTAAGATATTTGACTTCTAGTTGCAGCTAGATATTGCCACAATCCAATTGGGGTAGAATTAGAACGTCAATTTTCTTTTTCTCTGAAAAGGACCACACTGGTTTTGCGCGGATTAACTGACAGCCCGTTGCCCTAAAACCAATACTAAATCGTGTCTAGAGCACTTTGCTTTCCAGTGCAAGCAAGACTATATCATCTCCATATGCTCGCGATGTACTTCATGCTCTTTTAGTCCCAGTAAGAGAGTGCTGAACCAATATGCTCTATAGCAATAGTGAACGGACACCGCCTTGAATATATCCTTTCGCCGCCTTGGCTATAACTTATTGTCCACCCTCAGTCGTTGCGGTGTGCAGCCTGTGCTCAAGCATGTTGCTAATCCAGCTCACAATATTCAACCCCATGACCTCTTGCTGCTTCACACAATAAGTTGTACGGTGCAAAGCCGAAGGCTCCCTCAATGTCAATAAACGCTCCTAGGGCACTTTCCTTCCTTTCCGTCGCCTTCTCAGTTTTTACTTCAAGGAAATAAAGGGCAGTTTTACAGGGTTTCGCTAATAAATTTGCGTAGGAGGATTCATTCTGTGCTTTACATTTCTGTGTATTGGTCTACAAGTTTTTCCGGCACCTTTAGCGATAATGAAGCAAGACTGATAAGATGGAGGCTTTTAGGCTCAGTGTAGTTACTTCCTCTAGGTTTCGGAATAAAGATAGATCATATGCTAGTGCTATGCTTGATGTTAAGATCTCCCTCGAATGCAGCATCAACTTGTTAGATTTCACCTTGCTGATAGCAGGCACATATCATCAAGGCCCGGAGATTTGAATATATTGAAGAAGACTAACGCGTGATGGAATCCATTCAATGCAACCACTTGCCTTGCTTAATTCCAGCTTTTTCTCCCGGATCTTCTCCCTTGCGGGGGCATGGGCAAGTCGGTTGAGTGTTCCTAATAGATAACCTGATTACAATTTTAGGGAAGGCATGGCGAACAATTTGTTTTTTTATTTTATATTTATATCGCCAACTGCGGATTCCAAATCAGCTTCAAAGAAAACCGATTTATATATTGCCGGTGGTGCTATATATAGCTAGGGGGGTATTCCAATAAAGCCTAAACAGCAGCATTCTCCACGTTTCCACCAAGAAGTACAAACTCTATATGTTTAGGAACAACAGCAACATGCAAAATCGAAACTATTACAGCAGCAACTGGATCAGCAAATGCAGAATCTGGATTCTAATCAGCATCATTCTCTGCCTTAGCAGCCAGACCTTCAACGATTCCATATATCCTTTGGTGTCAAACAATCATGGCTAATTCAACGTGCTGAGTTTGTTGGTACACATCCACCGCTTTGCCTGATAACCTCCTTTTTAGTGGTTCACTTCAAAACTTCGTGTCACGTCTAACTTCTAATACATCTATACAGGAAGTGATGCATTTCATCTCTAACAAACTTAATGACCAACCAAATATATTTCAGCGTAAGAAATAAACGCTACCAAGCTTTTAAATCTTTTTAAATAACGTAGCCAACCAGCTATAATATAGTGCTAATCAGCAAACTTTTAACTTCCAAAAGTCTTGTTCAAAGCGTTTTCTTCATCTAAAGGGAATTTTAGCAATACCAAAACGAAAATTAAAACATCAGCTATAAGTCTTCCAATTAACTCCTTTACTCTGTTTACATTTATTATCAAAATTTACATGGTCTAAGATCGAAGCTGAGGATCTCACTTAAGCATGCTTTCTTTCATTTGGCAATATCATCCGCTTTACAGAAACTTGGTTGACAGATACATCCGGTAGTGCGGTGTGATCACGACGACCTCAAATAAAAGAGATGGGGCGGTGTGCTTCTCTCGCTTATCATAATTTCATTTCCAGTACTTATCTCTCTGATCTCTATTTTTCTCCGCCCGTTAAATATGTTTTGCTAAGTCAGCTATTTCCTCCAATCGCCTTTTAGATGTAGTCTGCGCCTGTGTTTCCTGTAAACCTCCTATTTCCGCCTTTGATACTTACTTTTCTGAAGTGTCATCATTTTCTTCATCTTCTTCCTATCACTACAGCCCCTCTTGGGCCTTCGCTTCTTGCAAAAAGTGCCTCCAGATGTCTCGGTTCATCGGCCACAACTTCCAATTTCGAAATTCCAGCATCGTCAAAAGAGACAGACCGACGTTTCCTTAGCTTCTCCACTGCTCTCCGCCCTTTTCCCAATGAATACCTTTTTGGACATATGTTGTTCATCTACACAATTCACGGTGAGAGCCCATTGCAGTTTCCGCAGTCTTACAATGATTCAGATGTCTGGCTCGTCAAAAATTTCACACCGCTCATAATAGCATTGAATTCACCTTTGGTCCCCGTTTAATTTTGCTCCGATTAGACGCCTCAGGACCCGCCTCTCGAAGACGTTCTACATATTTACGAATATTTCGATTAGGGTCTATGTTTCACACCTATAGCATAGTACAGGTCTTATTGCAGATTTTGTCTGTCTCATATTACTCAACACAATTTTCCAATTGTCCTCTTATCTTGTTTGACGACTTTAACTTTACTTCTCGATGCTGGCTTGAGGATTATATTGCCTCGGGTTCCACGCAAGTTTCAATTTTATTATCCTCTTTTATGTCTTTGTGCTACTTCACACAGTTCAATGTTCTATTCAATATAAATGGCCGGTACCAAGTCTTAGTTTTTAGTAACATTGATAATTCCTCCTTGAAATTTTCTCATGTTCTATAAGGAAAAATTTTGTACTGTCTGGTCCACACCACCCTCCTCTCTGGTATGAAATATCTTTTGGTGCACCCAGTCTCAAGTGTACTCTGAAGAAGTAGCAAGGCAAATTACACCGTAATTTGTAAGTCATTATCCTCTGTCAATTGGAGTTCCTTCCTTAAGGGTCCTGATGCCATCGCTGCTTGTGAAAAATTTTACGACTTCCCCAACCCCGTCCTATCTTTGTCAACCCCTTCCATGGCTCCCATGGTATACATGTAATATTTGTGTGTCATCCGTGTACTGAAAAAATATCACGCAAATCTTGTCTTTTTACACACCAGGTCATCTAATGATCGTTTGACTTATTGCCAGTATTAATTTGCTGTAAAGAAGAAACGAAATTGGCAAGAGCTTCCTATTTCAGGAGCATTGAATCCTCTCTTAACTCCAACCAATCAAAGCCATTATGGAAATGCATCCGCTCCCTTAAGTCGTTGACTAATATCCACCCTCCTTATCCCTGAATGATCTTTACGAGCATTTTTGTATACATTTTTCTTCGCTGTTTAATTTTTTTTACCACTTTCTTTAAAATTTCCTCCTTATAGCTTGTCACCAACCCCTGCTACCGTTGTAATATGATCTTCTGGAAAACTCAAAATTCTAATCACCATCTCTATTGGTGCTGGTCCTGACGGTATCTCAACCTCTTTGTTAAGTTTTTATCTTCTTCTTCTGTGTTTATTTGTCCATCCTTTTCAATATTATTTTGTCAACTGATCTTTTCCCTTCTTACAGGAAAAGAGCATTCCATCTGCCAATTTTTAAAACGATTGTGTCCAGAGCGTCGAATTATCATTCCATATCCATATTTTCCCGTTTCTCTCGATTATTGGAGCGTATTGTTTACCCTAAACTGCTCTCTGTAGTTGAGCATAACTGTTACCTGGGTAATATGGTTTCAACAAAGGTCGATCTACTTAAGTCAAATCGATCGAATTTGCAATTGTGATTGCTGGAGCCTTGGAAAATCGACTTCAAGTAAAAATACTTTTCCTTGACTTTTTTAAGGCATTTGAGTCGGTCAACCATAGTATTTTGCTAAGAAAACTTCATTCTTTTGACATAAATGGTCATCTGCTACCGTGACTCTCTTGCCACCTTTCCTGCCGGCTATTTCAAGTCACATAAAATGATTTGGCCCCATTTCCATCCATTCTATTTAGAGGCGTCCCTCTAGGATTCATTTTTGGCCCTCTCTCATTTATTATCTTTCTTAATGACTCGGTCATTAACTCCTCCTGTCGTTTATGTTGACAATGTTAAAGTCTTCAAATTTGTTGCCTCTCAACTCAACCGTAATCTACTGCAGGCTAATCTAGATTCCTTACCTCTTTGCTTCGAGTCTAATCACCTTCCCCTGAATGTTTTCAAAGCAGGACTTAAAGCGTCTGTGGTTGCTTCAAGGCATATAGGAGAAAGCGAAATGTCTGAAATATCTATTTCGCCCCCTCCCTCACGATTGGCCACGTGTGATCTGTACCAACAGTCATCAATGATTGTTTCGGGTAATCTTCAAGAACTGACTGGGATTTATTGTCTAGTGTTTGTTGCTGTTTTGAATGATATAATTAATTTAATTTACATGGGCGGTGTTGGCAATAGCGTGTAAGACTATTCGGATATGTAACAACACAATGTAACCTTCATTCACCCTACTGCTCATAAGATATTTCTATCGTCCCACAAAAATATGCAGTTGCCTCTACTTACTTTGTCTCTTAATATACAGGGTGGTACAAAAATTTCTAGAACTTGTTCTTGGACAATAAAAACTTCAATTCGAAAAGCAAAATCAAGTTTTGATATATTATTATTAACAGCATACTTGAAGCTACAGATGACATGATTAGTAAATTGTAGAACCTCCGTTGTTAAGTATTCTTTTTTCGAGAATGTACAGTAATTAGCTCCCACACTTACTGCTGTACAGTAATGACCTCCCACTGGTTTTTTAGTCGTGGAATCAGTTGTTGCTTGACTAAACTCTCCTTCTATATGGACCATACATTCCCGATTGGGTTAAGGTCTGACCAATCCAGCCATACTTCTTCAAAGTGTTCACAAATCACCTCATAAGTTCTTAACGCTGCATATGCTCTAGCATCATCTTGCATGAGCATTGCTTGCTCTCTACTTAGAAATTGTTGCTGGTTGTCTTGATATTCTGCACACATAGGGACAATGTTATCTCTGTAATGCTCTCCGTTCACTGATACTTTATCTTGAATGAAGTGAAGTTTGCTTTTGCCACGACATATGATACCGTCAACTACCATCACTTTCAAATGAAATTTGGGAATTTTTCCTGACGGTTCACTTGTTCTGACATATTGTTCTGTATGTTTGGCTTTAAATGCAAATCGGTAAATAAAATGGTACCTTGAAGGGTACGTCCATGGGTATTATTACCCGTGAAACCTTAATTTTTGAGTCGTTAGCAAAGCTTTTATCGATCCTCAATGTCGATAATAGTTTTCGGTATTGTCAATATGCTCTCTGGCTTCAGTTGGTTGGTCAAATATACCACTGCACAGTCCCTCTCAAAACGTAAGTACCTCGCCGCAACATTTCCCGAAACATATTCAGCTGCTTTGTCATAGATCGAGTACCGCTCTCTGGCTTATTTTTGGTTGACTTGCAAATCTTTATTTTTGCTTCGGTAGTAAGTACTGATGGTCGGCCCTTCCTAGCTTTATCTGGCACAGAGCCGTGTGGCTGCTGACACAATTTCTTGACAGTAGCTCAACAAATGTAATGTTTGGATTTCTATCCGCTTTTAATTTTTTTTTTGGAAAGGCAGGCATATTTTAAAGCCTGCATTTTTTAACTTTTATTTTTCTTTTTCCGAAAAAACTACCAATTTGTTTCATTCGTGATTTGAAAAAGCCTTTGACTTTGAAGATCTTCATCAGAATGACGCTAAAGAGTTTTCAAGTAACCTTTTGTAGTCTTAATCACCAGTTTTTAAGGTACTCAAAAATGTATTTAGCCGTCATTTCAGCTTTGATCGACCCCCAATAGTCACCAATTTCAATATCTCCGTTATTTCTCGGAAAAGCTTTAGATTCAAAGCATTTTCATACCAGCAAAATTTTGATCTTCTTGAAAATCGCTTCATTACTCAAATCAACTCTTTCAAAAAATGTTCACAGAACTTCCCGACAAGAACGCATAGATGTTCGTCCTCGAAAGTTGAAATTATGCTTCGTCTCTAATTTGGTTCACATAGAAAATCTATGGTTTTATCAATTTCGTGTCATTCGCATTAAATATGAAATAATCGTAATTTAAAAAAAAACCGAACTGTATCGTAAAAATGAGAAATGTAAAAAAAAAGTTTGACTAATTAATTCTATACACCAACAATGCCACATAATATTTTGCAATAAAATTCATTCGTCATACTCTGCCAAAAATAATAATAAAATATATTTTTTGTACAATAAACAAGTAAGTTGGGGTAGTTTGATTGCAGAACATTTAAAATTTTACTAAGTATGATTCAGAAATTATCATTTTTTGATTGGCATTAAAACATAATTTTTAAGAGCAGTATTTAGGACTTAAACTAATTAACCCGAATCGACGCTGAGGCAGTTTAGTAGAAAATCGTAGTGTGATAGAATTTTGGTTGAAAATTTATGGTTTAGGGTATGACTAATACCATATGAACAACTGACAGCAATTAAATCGGTGTTTCTTGCGGTGGCAGCCACGATGAATTTATGATCTGACGGATGTGAACCACCACAGAGTCTGTGGATTGAAAACAGAAGTAAAAAACATTTTGATGATTGCTGGCATGATATATTTGAGACCAGTTTTATTTTAAGAGGCAAATAAATAGTAAAAAATAACAATATTTCTGTAAGAGCACTTAAAAAACATAACACCATATTTTAAAATCACATTACTGCCAATCTATGCCCTCTTCCACTGGCGTTCCTGAAATATATGACCTCGAATTATCCAGAGTTAAATTGTTACTCTCCAATCATTTAAGTGGCTTGCTTTATCATTCATTATTTTTTGCACTTGCTCGTGAAAGAAAAGCATGTCCCTCTATGATGTTGGGTCTTGTTACATCGATTTTTTTTCAGGATTCAAGATCTTTAATGGGCGTTTTTTTGACAAATAATGTATCCATAGTCCATAACTTATCCTAATAAGGCTCGGACGGGTCGTGCCTAAAGGCTTTTTCCGGAGTTCAGTGATTATCTACCTTACAATATCAATTTATATATTAGCCTAGATAGACATGTAGTATAGGAACCGAGTATACTACGTTAAACCTAGTATACCACATTCTGAAACCTAGTATAAACCTACTTTCAATACCAAGATAAATTCCCAGTATAAATGAACACATTTTTTGGTAACTTTACCAATTATTGGTGCTTACCGGACCATTTCGCATGCAAATATTTGACAAATCTGATAAATTTATCATTTCCTGTTATTTCAAGTTGACATCTGACTTTGCTTGATAGTTTATACCAGGTTTATACTAGAATTGCATGTGTGTCATGGTTACGCCAGGGTTTCGTTCAATACCACATGTCTGTCTAGTCTCAAAATCAAAAATTTTAAAACATGCGTTTGTGTGTCTGGATAATGCCGGCTCACCCTGGAAAATGTTGGAGTGTTTTTACTCTCCTTGCCCATACTTCCTGTCTGGAGCTTATTTATTACGATGGGTGTGAAAAGCCCATTAATTGATTGTCTATCGCTGCCCTGCCTACTACGGCCGTGTGCTCCACCGCTCTCCTTAGCACTGACGCAACTAGCTTCTCCATTTAAAGCATGTTCGAATCTGTCGCTGCCCTCGATTAAGTGCCTCGTCAATACTCCTTTTTTTAGAGTCCTGTGCTAGCCTAAAGGATTTTTCCCACCGCTATTCCTATCTTGCCTCATTTCGTTTTCGTAGCTCTTCTCCAGATGATCGCCGCATATGTGATTATCGGACGAGTGAGCATTTTGTAGGCCAAAACCTAGACTCGCTGGCTAGCTTTTGGTAACTTCATGAAAAGAGGCATAACGTTTTGCAAAATATTGTCAACGTGAGCACTGAAAGTAGCTTTCTTCTCGAAAACTACCCTTAAGTACGTCGTTTGCCTTGACCGGTACACCACCTGCGTATTCAAATTAATTCTGGGATCACAGATGCCTCTTGCACGATGACCAAAGTTATTGTGGGAACACAATCAATTCGCAATTCGATTCTCCATTTACGGTTGTTTGCAATAAAAGTTGCCATTAAAGGAGCCTCGTCCTGGCAAAGCGTAAATTGTATTCAGATGAACACACCAACTAGTCATCGGTGAAGAAGTTCACCTAGATTCCAGGCTTATATTCCTCTCTAACGCTCGTAATATTAAAGGTGAATATATTGAAAAGAAGAGGGCCTTAAATAGAACTCAGCCATCGCAAACGAACTTCGTCTCCTTAGGAAACTGTCTATAATTTTGATAGTATGAGCCGGAAAGCCAAAATTGATCATTTTGTAGAGAAGTCCATTAATCCAAACTGAGTGAAAGGCTTTCTCTACATCTGTCAAGCGGGCTACAACATGCTTTTTGTTATGCTAACTTCTGACTATATTAGCTTGGAACACGGATAGATCATCTAGTGTAGAGTGCGCGTTTTTGAAGCCAAATTTACTTTACGAAAGGACAGTTCAACGGGTTTTTCAGGTAGTCGAAGGTATCGTGAAGTTCCGCTCGTTGACAGTTCGTGCCAACAGCTCTGAAAACATACAAGGTGGACCTTCTATCTTCAAATATCTTATAATTTCGATAAGAGTTAGATAAAATCTTTCGAATGTCCATTGGCCTTGCTTCTATAGGGAATTGTTGTATAGACAGAGGCTAGTGATCGCAAAGCCGATGATCACATTTTCGGGTACACGGAAAAAGAATGAGATACGAGTATATCTCAAGGTTTCCTTGATACCCTTGGTAGATGTAGAAGAAATAACTTTTTCTTGAGCAAATTTTGTAAATTTATCCACGACTGTAAGCGCGCGATGCTTTTCAGAGAAGAGGTCAATACGAATGATATGTTCTGGCTACCTAGGTAGAGAAGCTGTTTTGAGGGTTAGCTACATAGGCCAGCAAAAATTTCGGTTAGAAGACATCATGGGGAAGTAAGTTATCCAACTATTAAACCCTATTTTCCTCTGCTTTGCCATATGCTCTCTAGTGTGTTTTCAGGATTCTTTCTTCTTACTCCATCTCGCTTACGATAGCTTCTACAGCTCTTTGGGAGAACTTGATTCTGTAAAATTTGAGTATATCTCCAGTATATGACCCATGACGTCCTCTTCTGTAGATATACCATTGATGGTGTTTCGATCTATATACCTCTTAAAGATGTTAATGATGTTTTGTTCGGCATAGCTGCGCTTGATAAGAATGTGTTTAATGTGGTTATCAAAGTATTTGACAATTTGGCAACAGTCTCGAAACCTGTATTAAGTGGTAATTGGTTCCTTATTGCATTTATTGTGGCTTCTAAAGTCGAAATAAGGCTGTGTTGCGGACTTTCGTCAATATGCTCGGTGGGAGTCATGGAATTAGTTGCTGTTGATTATAGAGGTCTAGTCTAAGGCATCTGCATCTGCAACCCCATTAGTCTTCTCATGATTGAATTGCAGTTCATAGTTATATTCTCCCAAGATCGCTTTCTACCTTTGCATTTTGGTACTAGTGCTCGTATTGGAAAGAGCATAAGTAAGATGTTGATAGTCTGTAAGCATTTTGATCTTACGCAATCCATATAAAATGTTTTGCAAGGTATTAAGGCCCATATGATTTATGATTGTTTCTTTAAGATGAATAATCTCTCTTAAAATATATGTCAGGAGCTTGCCTAATCTAGCTTAGCCTCTAATGTAGCGGCGGTGGTACCCTGACATGCTAAAAAAACGATCTAAAATCCTCAAGATTCTTTGGAGTTTCTATGAAGGATTGGTCTTTTTTGAAGACACCTTTGACATACTAAATCAATAGGCTGATTCGATCAAGTAATAATCCGAATTACAATTGGCTGCTTGTCATGTAGGGAAATCAAGTATACTCGAGATGCATTATTGTTGGATTAGAGTATGGTTTGTCTGGTTTTGGGGGCTACTACCCGGCGATTCCCAAATAATTTTATGTATTCGTCAATGTGAGAAGCAAGTCGAACGAGTGACTAGATTTCTACATACTGCATGCAAAGTCAATCAGGCACTGACCCTTTCCATTTGTCTCATCATGGATGCTATATCCTCCAATCGTTCCCCATTAAGATAGCTCATTGCCAATCTTATTGCTGAAATCACCTAGAACTATTTTTATATCATTTATAGGCAATAAGTCGAATTATGTTCCCAGGTAATTGTAGAATGTTTCCTTCGTTTTTTCATCCTATTCTTCGGTCGCGCGAGTACGTTTATCAGCCAAATTTTGAAGAATTCGACTTTTATGCAGATCGCACCAAATCGTTCATTGACTGCTTTTAAATCAATAATGTATGATTTGAACTCCCTATTCGCAATACAAACCACTACAAATTCTCGCTTTTCAGCAGGCTCCCACTTTTAAATATAGTGTGCAATCTCAGGTTTTGAAATCGCTTCCAGTCTAGTTTGTTTCCTTGATTGCCAGTGCGTTTAGTTTAAATTGACTGGATTATTGTGAAAGGTGCTTAACAACATCACGGTTGTTCAGTGATCTGATATTTCTTGGTTCAATACCAAAATCCTTCTTTTGATTGTGGAGTCATTGCCGTAGATGCAATCCATTTTCAGGCTCTGTTAATGGTTTCAAAACAATCTAGTCAGCTTTCGCCCAGCCTACATTCGAGTGATATGGCTATTGCTTTCAATTCCGCTATCAGATTTGGAAGACTGCCTTTAATCTTCTTACATCACCCTTTCACAAAAAGTAAAAGTTACCAGCATCAACCAAACAAGGAGGTGTAAGCAGGGTTTTGTAGAAGAGCTGTAGGTGTATTTGCGGTTATTCACATACCTTGTATTCCCCCCTTGTATCTTTTGTCAATGCAACGTTATACATCTCCTGCAATTGCATAAGCCTCCGCCAGGAATATACTTGGCATCATTCCCAGTGGTGCATAATGTTTGGTGACTGATCCAAATACTCCGAGTCCTATTCCCTCTGCGGGGTTTGGTCCGTGTGTGTACTACTTGATAGCATGTGGCTCTATGAGGTGTGCATTGGACTCAGAGCTCTCTTGTTGCTCAACTTCGTACAAAACAATTTATCAAAGATGGACTGAGTCTTTATACCGTCAAACGGTGCACTGATCCATGGGAATAGTATGGATAACCTAACTTAGTCATTATGCCCAATCCCAGATATCTGCTCTATCGTTAGGTGGAGGGGTAATACTCGTAGATTTAATATTTTTTCGAGTGCCACCGTTTGGCTGGTAGTAAGGTTGGGCTGCATCCGCAAGATTTGCCTGCCATGTTTCTGCACACCAGTAGGGCTCTTGTGATTTTTGTTGTCGTCACTTCAATATGTCGGCTCCACGTGAGCTTACTATACAGATGGATTCCAAGATTTCGTTCCTGAATTCTACTTCCACTCCATTTAAGCTTATGGTGTGAATTTGTTCCAGTTTCCGCTTCTTTGAAAATAGTACCAGTGTGGTTTTGGCAGGGCTAAGACTCAAACTAACTTATTGGCATCAGCTACTGACAATACGAAGTGCTCCTTGCACGATGTCACACAGTGTTGCCTCGTATTTTCCTCTGACTACGAGAGCGGACCCAAAAGTACCCGACCCGACAAAGAAAACAGTAAAAAAATTGCTAAAATGTTTTTTATTCTTAAACATATTCTCCTTTCAGCTCGATACACCTTTCCCAACGATTTTCAATAGCTTCAATACCCGCTTTATAGTAGGAACCATCAAGCTCCTCAAAATAGCTACTAACCGTAAACTCTACCTCTTCATTGTTGGCAAATCTTTTGCCGCCGAGCTATTTTTTCAAACTCGGAAAAAGAAAATAATCCGAGGGAGCCAGATCTGGCAAATAGGGTGCATGAGGAAGCAATTCGAACTTCAACTCATTGATTTTAGCCATCGCAATGACGCACGTGTAAACTGGTGCGTAGTTGTGATGAATCAACACTTTCTTTTTCGTCAGATGGGGCCGTTTTTTCTTGATTTCATCACTTAAACGCTGCAATAAGGCTGCATAATATGCGCCGTTGATTGTTTTCCTTTTTCGAGTTAATCACTAAGTGTGTAAGTGGCGATATCATCCGCGTAAGCGTGACGAATTATACCACTTTCAGATAGCCTTTTCAGAATATCATCGGCCACGAGTACCCACAGTAGAGGTGATAGGACCCCCCATATGTGGACAATCCCGTGTCGTAGGCATATGGAGGGTTCTAGTTCGAGGGATTGAATCAGCCAGTGAGATAGAATAGGACTTACCTGCCTATTCGCTAGTGTTCGCTTTACCGCTGCATGAATTGCATTGTCGAAGGCCCCTTCAATATCAAGAAATTCACCTAATGCAAATTCTATGTGCTCCAAGGATTCTTTGATCTGCCTTCTTAGTGCATAGAGTGTGGTCTCCATAGATTTCCCCATCCTGTGTGGGTTTTAATTAGCGTGTAATGGGTAATTCATAAGTGTCGTTGTCCTAATATAATTTCGACTACTTTGAAATGAAGATAACTTTTGCCTCTCTCCACGGCTTTTATACTTTCCAAAGCTAGACTACTTCTATATATCCATATTAAATAGGATATGAATAGATTCTGTCCTTTCTGAATATGGACTGTATATATTCCACCTTCATGAGGTGAGTTAAAGGGTTGGGAAGAGTTTAATGCCCATCTTTCCGTAAATATGGTGAAAGCCTCCTTCCATGTGGTGCAATTTGGCCTCACAAGTGAGTCCGTTTCTCCCTAGGAAATGGGGGTTCATTAGAAGCAACGGTTTCTCTTCTTCGGTTTCCCTTAGTGCAATGTTTAGGTTGTTTCCCTGTTTTGCGCCAGGGGTTTCCGTAACATTTTCACAAAAGGGCCTAAAGCTACGCCGTTTTGCTAAAGGATTTCTTTGCCAGAATTTGTTATGCATCCCAGTTGTTGTTAAATTTTGCTGCACTGTACAGTTTCCGTACTTTCAATCATCTCCTTAACAAGGAGGCAATGCTTATACTACTAAAAGTCATATTCAGTACTTCCTCTTTTGCACTTGTGATGAAAATGGATGTATTTCCCACATTAAGGATGATCAAATTCGATTTCAATATGAATTCAAACAGATCCCTACCTCTATTGTAGGTATCAGTGCTACCCCAGAATTGATTGTGTGCACATCGGCGTCAACTCCAATTAGAATAGGCAGATTCCTCCTCTCACAATACTCCACCAGCCTTTGTATCTCCATTGGAGGAGTTTGATTTATGTCTCCAGGGAAGTATGCTGATGCAATAACTATGTCACGAGTATTGCCCTCTATTGAAATAGAGGTTCTTATAGGAACTAGATCCCGCGTCATTAAATCTGAAAGACACATGCATTTTATGTTTTTCCTGATCATAATGCCTGCCCAGGATGATCCTGCACCATGCTTGAAATCAGTGTGGAGTCCCAAGCGTTTAAACCTCGGATTTGGCCTCCGTAGGGCCAGGTTCTTGGATGATTGCTAGCCCTAATTGTTCTTTTGTGAATGTTCTAGCCAAAATCAAAATCAAAACCAATCTATCTTGATGAAGATTCACGTGGACTATTTGGGTAACTTCTTCGCTCATTGTTCCAGCTCCGATTCTTCTCTCGCCACCGGATCAGTGCTACTATGTTCCTCATTGTCAGAGCTGATCTCCATGACAGAAATGTCTAGCTCCTCAGACTGTATGGCTTCATTTTACGGTTCCAGCTATCCAGGCAATGTGGCCTGATTAGCTTTCTCTGGCTCCTCCGACAGTACAGCCTGATTTGCCTCCTTCAGGTCCAACCCCTCAGGCGGCGTGGCCTAATTTGCCTTCCCTGAATTTGGTCCCTTAGACGATGTGGCCTGTGTTGCCTTTTGTTCCTGTTCAGAGAACTTAGCCGTTCCTTTGTGCGGGGTTCTGAAGCTGGCTCCTGTGGTGGTAGTGGACCTTCAGAGGATTTTTCTGCTTCTCCCAGTCCTCGCACACGAACCTTACCGAACCCAAAACGCAGGCTTGAACCTCGCCTTACGATGAAGTTTGCTGAGTTTTCATCAATACATGCGCACAGGATCTGACCAGTATCTACTGGCCTCGCACTTATGACCTTCCATCCTGTCGTACAGAGGCCTTTGTTTGCAGCTGCCAGCATGTCGAGCAACCCGCCTGCCGACCACTCTTCAGTTTGTGGAAGATTATATTTCTTGTCTGTGGTCTAGGGATATCGTCTCCTTTTTCGACACACAGACCTTTGCCTTCCTACATACTCAATTAAGAAATAACCTTCTCCAACTAGGTCACTGAGCTGTCCTTTCCACAGTCCAAAAGCAGCATCCCTAGCTTGAAGTGTATTTCTTCGAAGTGGAGACCATCCCCAGTGTGAGATCATATGTACGATTGCGGTCTGGATGTTCTTTTGCGACCACTACCACGCTTTATTTTTTTAATGCACTTGCATAGCTGGTGCTCAATGTAACCATGCCAGTTGTATTACCAACTTGGATGATTTCCCGCATCCTTGGTCGCTTTTCCTGCTGATCTTTAGTAAGGGTAATCGAGTCCCTGCCTCGTTTCCTCGTATGGTCAATCGGGTTGGGTATTTATTCCCCTGCCCCGTTCTTCTGCTCAGTCGAGTGTGGCTTGGATTTTCCCATAGACCCCTGTTGTACAGAGGCTATGGGGACTTCTTGCTCCTCACCCTTGCGTCTTTCTACAGCTATTCTCCTACCCTCTTCAGGTGAAGTTCCCCAAGCTATGTACCTCAAGTACCACGATCGAGATTATATGCCACAATATGTCATCTTCCGTATATTAAATCACGTATTTGAATTCAGTTTTATCTTCCGTGATCCCAGCGGTATGAAAAGCAGCTATCGATTGTTCAAACTAAAATTCTGAATCTGATCTGTTGAAAGCAACACATTTCGTCATACGCAAAACTTCTATGAATAAATTCTGCGATGGCCCGATCATAAGATTTAGGAAGACCAGCGGAGGTGGCATAGCAGGAACTTGCGTTTTAGTGGGGCCGAATCGGTGTCATATTTAGTCAAAAAAAACGTTACTTTTAATTTGTATTGTCGTCAGGACAGAAAAGCGCTACCGTATTTCACAAATTTAGTTACCGTGGCTATGGTGTCACGTCGGCGTTACCACTTGAAGGGTATTGGTCCATCTCCATAATGAAACACGATTTCGAATCGAAAGATAATAAATATATTCAATAGGTTTCAATAGATTTGATGGCGAACGGTAGTCGAAAAGGAAGTGAATTTGAGTCGAACGTTCTGAACACTGTCGCCGCTGTATAGATTGCTGTCAAAGTGTCGTGAAGTCTCTAAAGAAATCAATCAGATTGCTCCATTTTGTGGTCTGGAAGGTCATTCTTTCTTAAAAGTGTACTTTGTTACTTTCGAAGGGGTATCTATATTTCAAAAAGTGAATTTTACCTATTTCCCACGTTAATTTACGAATATACGAGTACATGCTTCATACGCATACACGTTAGGAAAATCATCAAAAAATGCAAATATTGACTTAGAAAATATCAAAAATTTTATTTTTTTTTAATTTTTATGACTTTCCCATTGACCATAAACTCCTAAAATAAAATGAAAATCATCAACATGTTTTTTACTTCCTTTAAAAGTGCAATGACTGGTAAAACTAAAGTATTGCAGGAAACGTCCACATGAAGAAGTGCAACCAAAAATGTAGTTTCTGACTAGTTGTCAAAAATACGCTACATAAATCAACTACCAATTGATAAATTAAGAAAACAACAGAGAAGCAAAATGTCAATTCTACGTGTGCTTGCAACGGTATAATTGAAAAAGCTCGTTAAAATGTTTTTTTTTTTCTTTATTTTTAAATCTTGTAATCGATGTTCTGCTACTCGATCAACCTAAAGAGTGTAGTGTCGTCATAGTTTGATGTAATGTATGTACTTACACAGTGTTGAAGTATACCATCATTGTTGAATGAGATAAGTCGCCGTTGTAACAGCGTTTTTGGCACACAAAAAATTTACAAAAATTATAACATAAAATTTAATAAAATCAATCAATGTTGTGTCTTGCATGGCGATTGTTTAGCGATAGATCGGTTCATTGTTATGTACAAAACAACATAATGTATAATTTTTTTTTTTTTTTTTGTAAAAAATACATGCAAACAAAACAATCACTCTTACATCAATTGTATGTCATATCACAGAGCTTTTCATTTGTTTTACATTATTTCACTTATTATCAACAAGCATTACTTTTCCGTCTATCGTTGCTTTCAAATTTCTCTTATTCGCTTCCATTACTTACTGATATAATCTAGTACTTTAAAAAATAACGCTACTGCTACTATTGCTGTTGCTTCGTTCAAATTCTAGATCTGTAGATTTTCTGTATTCTGTTTGCTGTTTATATGTTTTTTGTTTTCCTCACTTCAACACACCAACAACTTCTTTCACACTCATTTATAAATTAGAATAATTACTAAAAACACATTTTAGCCTCACATTTATATCAATAAATTTCAATCTATAAATACTTCTGTAGAAAGTACAAAAGAATAAACGTATTCCAATACGATTTTCACATTTTCCATTCTTTTAAAATTTCAATAATTCATCGCAAATCGAAAAAAAATCACATCAAACTCATTCTACATGAAATATCATTCTAATGCAATTATTTATTGAAATTTTCTATTAAATTTTTTACATATTAAATAATTATTCAACGTAATATGAACAAAATTGTATTCTCTATCAACAATTTAGGGCCATTAAAGTTTTCATTACTAAAAGAATAACATACTTCTCATTTCTAAGAAATAAAGATTAAAACCCATTTTAAAAATGCAAGATAGTATTGAATGTATGAAAAAGTCGAATTTTTTTCGGAGCATTGGATTTTGGCCATTTACGCGCAATTTAACGATGATGCGAAAATCGTCCTCAAAACTTTTTGAGTACATAAGCGAATTGTAGACTTACAATCTTCCTCCAAAGATCGCATTATTGACCCACCGTTTCCTGTGTTCGTCTTAATAAGTTTTAGTGTTTAATTATTTTCGTCCTTTGTCGGCCAAAATCCAAGTGTTTTATCAAATTAACGAGTAAGAAGTTACGGAAAAAATACGATTCTTTCATTGAGTTTCTTATAAATATAGAAAATTAAATTAGGTAAACCTTACAAACTAAAAGATAACAAACTAGTCAACGTCTGAAATTTAACTAATAAACATTATTTTTTTATTAATGACACATTACGTATGAGCAGTTATATGCGCACAAGGTTTAATTGCAAAGGATAAAAGTGGAACAAGCGATCCATATGTGACGGTACAAGTGGGGAAAGTCAAGAAACGGACACGCACAATGCCACAAGAACTGAATCCCGTTTGGAATGAAAAATTTCACTTGTAAGTACATTTTATTTTGACAAAATAAATTTTTTGAATGTATTCACCCATAAAACAGTAGCAGTGATTATCAGAAATTTTGACCAAATATGAATATGCACACTTTTATACCACCAGCAAGAAGAATGGCATTGATGTACTGTTGTTGGAAAATTTTATTGTACTTATTGCACCCTGAACGAGGATGATTGCTTGGATTAGGGGGAGGGTAATCCAAGCTAAAAATATGTCGTGTGCGCAACACATTAACCTAATTGCGTCAAATATGATTGTGAAAAAGGATAAACCCTTTCAATAGAGAATTGTGAAGAATAGTTAGTTTAACCCATATTATCCTAGTGTTCCATAATGAGAACGGTCCTATATTGAATTTCTCCTATCCTTTTGTGAACGCTCCCCATTATTTCTATATTGTAGAAGAGCTGAAGTCATAAGCTGTCTAATAGTTTTAGTTGCGGTTAATAACTAGTGTCATTCGTCTCCCAAACCTCGAAGATAGTGGAAGCAATTACGGAGGGCGGACTACAAAACAAAGTTAAGCGTAAACTAAAAAAATCTTAAGGAATATTTATAGCTGCCTGGTGACCACTGGAACTCATCATTCGTAGTGAGTGTATCCATTTCATTGATTTTTTGGTGCAGTGGATATTAGCTAAAACGACAATGACATGGAAGATGTTTTAAGCATCAAAGAGCCTCCTGACCCAAACGAAGACAAACACATGAAAATAGATACAGAAACCAAACAAATACGGAAAAAATGCGGACGATTACATTCTAACTAAAAGACAAACAAAATCCCATATCATTTCAATAAACCCAAAAGAGAATCTAAAACATCAATTCAAAATCCCTTACAAATATCACTTTCCTTGACAGAAGCCAATAATCTACATGAGGCAACTTCCATTGAAAATCAGGTTTCAGCGCCCAAACTAGAAGAATTCATGGTAGATAGCATTGAAACTAACAGTGGCCTACTAAATAGATACTTTAATGTTTCACATCCCAACGATACTAAGTAACCCATCCATGCCAATAACTCAGAAAGAAACAACAAAAAAACTAACCTAAACAACAAAATGCTTTTAACAATCCCTTTTCTGTTCCAAATTTCTATAAACTTCACAAAAACCTCCAGATTCGCAACATCATCAATGTGACGGCGATTGGAAGATACAAGCTTCAAATTACCTTTTTTTGTGATTACGTGCTGAATACAATTTACGCACTGAGTGTGGGACTCTCATGCTCGCGAGTAACTGAACCACCCACTAAAACCTCCCCTGTCAACCTGAGAACCTAGCCTGGAACCGTTTGACCCATCACTTCGGGCCAGGCCTCGTTTTTTTACACTATGAGGTGCCATCAAGCTGGGAGATCTCTCTTCTAGCGGGAGGGGAAGAGGAATTGCCAAACATGCGAACCCCCAGCCCCAACGTTCCCGGCTGCTGTGAGTCCCTTTTATCTTTTAATGTGCCACCTGCTTCCATTTGTCAACCGATCCAAGAATCACCGTAACTTTACTACCCGGGGTGAGCTCTGCCGTCTTCCCGTAGAGGTCCCGTCGCAGCCTGTGCCATTTTGTGTACGCAAAAAAATTGTCACCGGCATTATCTTCCTCTATTGGGCAAAACCTACAATCGGGGGACCGTGACTTACCAATCTTGTGCAGGTAAGACTGAAACACCCATGTTTGCTCAAAAGCTGGGTCAGATAGAAGCCAGCCTCACCATGCCTCCGATTTAGCCACGGTCTTAGATACGGGATGAAGTGTGCAGCCCACCTTCCCTTTGTGTAATTCACCCAAGACTGCTGCCAATCGTTGAATGAGCACTGTCTCTTTTCGCTGGTAGCCATGTCTCTCGCGTCCTCGCTTTGACTTTTGAAAATAGCTTGGTGCTCTCAGCAAGGAAAGCAACAGGTATCACGCCTGCAATAACTCTCACCGCCGGATCAGAGACTGTAGGATATGAGGATGCAATCCTCAGTGCTCCTCTTGTCTGTCCCTGTGCCAGGCGTTTCCGGTATACCTCCTTACCAAAAGCGTCGCCCCATATTTCTACTCCGAAGAGTAGCAATGACTCTACAGCACTCATCAAGAGGCGTCTTCTTGATGGGCTGGGTCCCCCTACGTCGGCCATAAGTTGACTCAGAGCTGGTGCTCCCGAAGTAGCCTCGTCTTCCGTCGCCCCATTTCGCTCAAAGAAACTCATCTTCGAGTCGATCGATAGCCCCAGGTACTTCACCGCTGGCATTGATTCGATTAGTATGTCTCCAATACTGATCTTCCTTATTTCTTTCTGGTCAAGATGACCAGTTCGGCTTCTCCAGAGCTAAACTGAACCCGCGAGCAGTCGTCCAGTCTCTCACTCAGCGCATTAGCTGACCTAGCCTCAGCTGCGCTTGTTCAACGGTGCGTTCGGTGACCAGAGCCGCAACATCATCTACATAGCCAATCAATCGCAACTCATCTGGCATCTCCAGTCTCAGTAGCCCATTGTAAGACACGTTCCACATGTCTGGGATAAGAATAGATCCCTGGGCAATACTAGATGTAACTTGTATCGTTTATTGGCCCCGTATCGTATCGGAAAGCAGGCTTCGGTCCTTCAAGCAGTCCCTTAAAAGCTGCATCAGACATTCTGGAATTTGAAAAGGGGAAGAATGCCCGCAGTGTCTTTTCCATCTTTCTCGAATTATGTATGCAAGCTTTCCGTTGGGTATCCGCATAACTAGCTTTTAGCCACGACGCCCAGGGATCCTGGTTCACATTGTCCACTAGACCTTGCTCGCAGCGAGCCTTGCGCATTTCCTGCCCGACTTATATACTGCTACCCGGTTATATGCCTCATCACGGTTCCGTGCCCGTTGATCCTCACGCTGAAGCTTGTAACACTCCCTTCGCTTTTCAGCGATTTCAGTCGACTGCCAGTACATTGGGGGCTTGCCTTGCCGGGCATTCCGACGGGGCAAAAAAGCGTTGCAAGCAATCGCGATGATGCTCATAGTTGAGTTCACCACGTCTTGAGCTGCCAGCTCTTCCATCCCCTGCAATCTCCCTGTGGCAGAGTACCTGTGTGAGCACCTCGACGAACTTTTCGGCGTCTATCCTTTCAATGTTCCATCCAATTGTAGAAAGCCAAGAGCATAGACGTCGAGAGACAACATCACTGATGATCAGATTGCACTGATGATCACTAGCTGAGCAGTCATCTAATACTCTCCAATTGTGTATCCTCTGTACTAAGGACTCCTAGGCAAATGGCACGTCTAGTATTATTCCTTCGTAGACAATACGGTAGAAAGTCGGCATATTTCCGATGTTTAGCACAACGAGTGCCAACCTGGCCACCATTTCTAGGACATCACTTCGTTTTTCTCCAGTGCTAAACTGAGCCCACAAGCAGTCATCTAGTCTCTCAATCGACACATCAGCATATCTAGCCTGAATTGCGCTTGTTCAACGGCGCATCCAGCGACTAGAGCTGCTACATCATCCGTATAGCTGTTCAACTGCAATTCATCTAGCATCTCCAGTCTCAGTACCTCATCGTAAGATACCTTCCAAAGGTCTGAACCAAAGAGAGATCTCTGGACAGTACCCGATGTAACTTCCGTTCTTCGTTAGCCCTATTTCGCGTCTTAAAGCAGGCTTCGGTCCTTCAAGTAGTCCCACAGAAACTGCTTTAGATATTCCAGAACGTGAAAACGGGTTTCCAGCGTATCCAGAGTATTCACCTGTCTAGTGGAGTTGAAGGCATTCCTAACGCCGAATTCTGCTGTACGGACTGCGTACACCACCTCTCCAACCGCATTTTCTTCTTCTTAGCACTACAGCTCCTTTCGGGCCTTCGCTTCCTGCAAACAGCGCCTCCAACTGTCTCGGTCCGTTGACCGCGTCTTCCAATTCCGAGATCCGAGCATCGATGAACTGTCTTCGTCGACCGAGTCAGACCAGCGTTTCCTCGGTTTCCCCACTGGGTGCCGGCCTTCAGTTCTCCCAACAAATACCTTCTTGGGTATCCGTTGTTCGTCCATACGATTCATATGTCCAGCCCATTGCAGCTTCCGCAGTCTTACAATCCTTGAGACCTCCAGTTCGTCAAAAATTTCAGGGGCATTTACCCAAGAAGAATCGATTCAGTTAACACCAACTTCAATTCGAAGATGATTTGATCAAGCACCAGCAACTACCTAGCAGCATGTTCCAATCGCAACAAATCAATGATAAATCAAGGCCATAATTCATTGAATTCTTTTCTTCTTAATAAGCAATCATTCATCTTCATCAAGCAGCAATTTCAACTATAATAAAAAAAATTCTAAAGTTCTTGAAATACGAGTACATGAATTTGTCCTTTCGCGGAAATTTCTTTATTAGCATTGTTTTCATTCGTAGTACATCCATAATTTCTAATCAGCACTGTCTTATTCAATTTTCCATTTCATCGAACTTTGATCACCAAAAGAATTTATTATAAATAATCAATTTTAATTTGCCAGCAAATATCCTTTTGAATTGTCAGTAAATTACATTGATAAAATCAGGTTGGAATCTAACTGTAGCGAGCAGTTTAATTTTATTCGTTAGACTTAACACACTGTTGAGTTTTTTACACCAATGTTATTCACTGAGCATCAACAGGTTGGACTTGATGTCTCTCGTAACTTTTTCTTCTTGTGTGGATAGGGTGGACAAGGCAAGAGAAAAAGTGGACAGAAGTAGAAATATTATTGAATTTGTGAGCATGTCTGAAAATGAGCCCCAATAATTTTTATGCCCTAGAGTGAACAGTAAGAATGTGAACATCAAAACTGAGCAGATAATCAAAAGTAACACGAAGATACTTAGCAGAATTCACAACAGTGAGAGAAACATAATTGAACAAGTGGCTAAACGCTAATGGAGAAAATTAAGGGTAAAAGACATTTTACTGCAAATAGCAACATTAAGACGGAGAAAATTAGATGCACACCAATTACACAAGGCATTCAAATGCTACCAACCCCGTATAGATCTAACCGTACGAAATATTTTGAAATCATCTGCAAATATAATAGAGAAGTAGAGAAGATTACCGAGGAAAGACCATTTATAAACAAGAGGAATAAAAGTGGGGCAAGAATGGAACCTTGAAGAACTCTAGAGGAAGGATAAAATTTAGCGGAAGATATACCACAGTAACTAATACAATACAATCGAGAAAACAGGTATGACTTTATCCATAATAATAGAGTGCCATAGGCACTCAATTTGTATTGTGTTGACGGTTTCAAATGCCTTTGAAAAATCGGTAAATATTACATCAACTGGCAAGCAATTATCCAATGCTTTTGCAATGAAATCAGTGAACTCGATCAAGTTCGTAGAGGAAGGACGACCTTTAAAAAATCCGTGTCGTTCCTTTGCCAAAATAGGGCTAAAAAGCACTGAAAGCCGATTGTGTACCAGACACTCAAATAACTTATAAAAATAGAAAAGCAACGATATAGGACGATAATTGGGTACAAAAGAAGGATCACTACGCTGAATAGGGATGTTGAACAAGAAAGCCAGAGGAATGGATAAGGAAGATGCTCTAGGTTTGACAAAGATATTTGGTAATCCAGTTGGACCGGGGGAAACATTTGGGTTAAGGGACTTAATGTGGGTTTCGACTTCAACGAAATATGTTTTAAACACTGAAACGCCAATGGACTGAAGTCCTGGTATATTAACAGGATAGGAGATGCAGGACGAAAGAGCAGGTGTAAAAGAGGAAGAAAAATATTTAGAGAAAAATACTCAGACACTCTTAGGAGAGAGGAGCTCATAATATTATTCCAGTGAACAGAGGAAGAAATGGAAGACGAAGCCTTGAAGAAAATGAGTTCTAATTACATCAGTATCAAAAAGCTTATAAGAGTGCTGCGCTTTGCTTTTAGCTTTCAATGCAAAAACTACTTGTTTAATGAGCCAAGGCTTAAGCTTTTCTGTCCGAGAATGCTGAATTGGTGTCAAATGTTTTATCAAGTTATGAAGATGAGTGTAAAATTTACTTACCGCTTCTTCACACTCCAGGTTAGCAAAAAACTCCCTGCTAATCAACTAATGAGAGTTCAGAGGCAAGAGCTTCATAGTTTGATTTAACTTAAATTAAGGAACTGGAGTTATATTACAATTTCTCTTAAGAAGAGCGGTTGAGGGATGGAGACGGATTGTGACTATAAAGTGGGACTAGAGGATCACCAATTTAAGTAGCTGATTAGGAACATTGTTGAATTGAGAAAGTGAACAGAATGATAGGAACGAGGAGATATACAATGAAGGAGCATCAGCTGGTAGAACAGAAAAAGGAAGGTCTAACGACCAGTGTACTGAACGTAGGTTGAAATCGCCACAAATTAATATTGAAGAGTGTAGATACCGCGAGAAAATATATAACCAGTAAGGGAGAATTACTAGGTATATATAGAAGATATTAATAAAAAGGTATTGTGGGGAAGGGAGACCTTTGCAATAACACAATCTACAATACGCGAAAAGCAGAAATCAGTACAAAGAGAGCATTTTCTAGCATTTTTAACAGCATGCAAAAGCAAAAATTATATTCACTTTGACAAGTTTCAGTTAGATGAAAATAGCTTTAGTTAACAGCTTGTCGTCTTCCAGGTGTAGTGAAGGTAAAAGATTCAAATATGTCCGTGAAGGACTGCAGCGATGTTCTGCTGCCTCGGCAGAGGAAGGTGTCGGTATCTGCCGAGAATGCCCTCGTCTGGAGACGCGTGAATGCGCTGGCAGGCTAGCATTGCGGTGTCGTGGGGCGGGTTCGTTTCCCCAGCACGAGGACTCACTACAAAACAATTTCGCATTCACGAATTTGTCGATAGCTCAAGAGGCGACTGAAGTCGCAAGAATTGTAGATAACCTCACCGAGGGAGATGTGACTTGTTACGAAAACAAGTTGAACCTGATAAGAAAGGCGAACTTGGGGTTGACCTCGTCATTACCCAACGAAGTTCATGGCCCACAAATGAAAGAGGGGCAACCGGGTGGTGGTGGAGCCCCTTCATACCCACCCAACCGGAATAAATCCATTGATAGCTTGTTGAAGTGGCCAGGTATTCCGCTTCTGAGTGGAAAACTCATACAACTTGAATTGTATGAACCTTCCCATCAGAAGGGGAGTACCCCGGTGACCAATTTATGTCATAGAATTATACAATTGGATTGCATAAATCTATGCCATAAAAAGGCACTCTGCTTGGGCCACTCAACCCAAAACGTCACCTGAAACAGGAAAAGGAATTAGCTTGTACCTGGTGGCTGGCTCATGTTTTGGGGTGGAAGCCTGCCACCGTACCGAGTCCTATACCTGGTCAGAGTCGGAGGAAAGGAAAGACCAGTTTACAATCTAACAATTCATTTTTATTTCTTTTGGAATTACCTTTATAATTTCTTTTACTGGGTTATCTCTTGAATTCTATTGAAATTTCTCTAAATACTATACACACTTACACCAAAAAAAAAGGTGTGTAAGTTGCAAAGAGATTCAAACATATTTCATTTGTACGTTTCTTAATACTATGATAATGAAAGGATTGTGAAAAAAATAACATTAGTACTACACATAATAAAATCGTTTGATAAAAAAAAAAGAAATCAAATAGCCGAAAATATCAGAAAACGATCATTTCAAAAGATGAACAAAATTTACCATTTTAGCGTTTTAGCCTACAAATGTTTCTCTAAAAAAGAACGTGTCAAAAAAATTTATTTTTGACCTCACTATTTTGATTCTAAGATTATGTTTGTTTATCATTATTGTATGCACGATTTCGAGGCAAAATTTAACTTTGGGTTATGTCAGTTGCTTTGGGTAATAAATATTTCACAAGTTAATAATTATTTTTCAACTTGTACTAAATTAATCGAGAGGTTCAATTACAAGTACATTCATCATGTGAGTTATACTCGATGACTCGTGTTAGGAATACAGTAGAAAAAATACTAGAGAGTAAGTGTGCGATTTTGTGATCAACCACGATTTCTGGCTTTAAATAAAATTTCTCATATTCTATTAAATTTACCAATGATAATTTTGAATAAAATTAAAAGGAAATTAACGCATATACCTATTTTTATGTTTTCATTCATCGAGAAGTTTATATCATCTCAACAAAAATATGGTACCATATTAAGTTGATGTCGGTGAAAAGCGCATCAAATATTGTTCAAGATTGTATATTTCGCCCATCGATTTTATCGTTACTAGAGTAGGGACGATCGGCAGCCTTTACTCTAAATTTTATTTTTTTTTATACTTTTAAATTTTTTTTGATTGTTCAAAAAAAAGAAAGAAAATCATTAGTCTTCGGACTTCGCGGACTATCACCCGAAAGACCAAATTTCACCCTAATGTGCATTTTATACCTTATTTAGTGATTTCCCTACATCCCTATACGTAAAACTAACACCACCACCAGCGAAAAGATAAGAAATAGAATGTTGTATTATACGCGTTCTAATTTAAAAGGATCTATCGCAAAAAAATTTGACATTCATCAATGACAGGGGTTAATGTATATTCTATTGTTTGCCGGAGGTTTCTGAGTTAAACCCCGAAATCATCAAAAAGAATTTACCACAGTAGTCATTAGCAAATCGAAATACGGGAAAGGAGTTATTAGGAAATAATATTTCGTTCCTCCTAAAAAGGGTCTCGTACGTATTCCACAATTTAGTTCAAGTTCGGAAAGGAGGCTCTTGCCAATAATCTTTTCTTGAAATTTTAACTTTTAATATCACTGGGCGCTTTTGGGTGCGATACACATTTCAAGACGAGACGGGACACCGTTTTCTTGTGGATGCGTGGGAAAATATTTTCCACCATTAAACTCACAAAACTTCGATTAAACCACGGCCTGGGGTTCGAGCACTAACCAGGAGGTCCGACACTTGTGAAATATGAATTGGAAATAATGGCTGGCGAAAAACTTCCGCGAAACTAAACTCTGAGTACGTGTTTTTTTGTGGTGGAAATTCTCTGGCTTGTAATTTGTGTCGAGCAAAAGAAAACCAGTCGCGCAAATTCGTCAAAGGTCCTCGATTCACTTCAAATTGCTACGGAAAATCGAAATCGACTGACTTCTACAAGACGCAAAAAATGAAAATTTATTTGACTGTTCTTTGCTGCGAGTTCAAATAGATTCGCGAAGGTATCAACTGTAATCAGTAAGCGGAAGGTAATCCAATCACGAATGCAAAACAAAGTCTTAGGAGCACTGATAGAGACATGCAATTAAGATTCTACATGTAATAGTAACTTAACCACTTTCCAAGGATATCCTATGGCACAGCAAAATCGAATCAACAGCGATCACACACCACTCATCGTTGAAAGCGCGACTGTGACTATGATGCATTCCTTCGTGTCTCCATTTACGTCAAGCCACCCCAAATTTGAAGAGCTTGAAGTGACGCCTCTTCGATCGCTTCAACTTCGATATTCCTGTCTTAATCGCAGCAACCACAATACAGCACTTCTAATGAGCAGAGTCCATCCTCATCTTACGTCCGGACCAATCCTTTAGTTCACAGCACCATTTCTCCATCAAAATCACATTCTCCTAGTACGAGCTCCTGTTTCAGCCTATATTGACTACGAACTCACCAATGTACTACAAATAGAATGGCACAAACACAGTCAAGACGAAGTGTAGTTTCTATCGAATAGAGTACGCACCTTATGATCATTGTCAAATTCCCCCAAACTGTTTTCCTCTTCGATTTTGGCTGGTGAGTATGCAATTTTTCATTCACCAATGAGCCAGATCGGCCTCAGTTACTTTGTTTCCCGCCAAACATAGTTACATCGCTAATTGACGTCGCGGACTTGCGTACAAGACAATCAACAAAGTGCATGATAGACGATCAGGTCTAGTGGAGTGCATACGAGCCAAATAATTTGCAATGGAGGGTATTGAATGAATGCAAATAGTGACACACATTCGCAACGACATGAGACAATCTGAGCAGTTTAAATTGGGGTTTCAGTTTTGCGGTTGAGCTATGATTATTATCAGGATTGTTGGTTAGATCACTTTTTCTACTTTAGGGAACGAATACTTACTTGTAGGTAGAAAGAGCCGAAATTTGAGTAGCGGGAAATCAAAACGGTTCTTCAACAAGTTTCTACTGCAACCGCCTCATTCTACCAAACTCTTTGCCCGTTATTTGCACAATTTGCATCGATCACTTTTATCACTGATGTCCACGATCGTTCACTTCCCGACTGACCAACTGAGATCACCTCCGAGGTGATCTTAATGAGCGCAAATAAGTCTTGGCGCTATATTTAATGTTTTCACCATCACTCAACCGATGATCGACTCCCCGGCCCAGCAAACGCTTCAGATTCCCCACTCGAGTAGCGAAATCGCTCGCACATTAGGCGCTTCGTCATCAGTTGGCTCCAATGACAGTACTCTTTCTTGGACTAGATCCATACACGAAATGTAATAGATCTGAGCTAGACTATGCACTTCGACGATTTTCGATCGATGATGCGTACTAGGGTGGATCCGCGATGGTGATAATGTACACTCGTTTCGGTTGTTTTTAAAAATTTACGTCGTCTTTTGTAGATTCGATTAAGTTATCAATTGAAAGCAATTTTCGTTTATAATGATTAGGCGTAATTAGGTGGAAAAAAAATCGGAAAAATTAGACAGGCACACGTTAATTACCGACAAACAAAACAATTTTTAATTAATATTATGGTTGGAATCGGTAAAATTTGACAAATTTTAAGGGGTTTAAATGATACAATGATTTTATCGTTCATATAATTTAAGGGGTTAACCGTTTCGTTCTAAGCAGTTGTATACCGCGTTACACCGCAATTCGTTAAATTATATTCAAAAGATATTGTAATAAAATCACTACACATTAAAAATATTAAACAGTTTTAGAATTTTGTTTCCCGGGAGTTAAGTACAAAAGACATTTTCTTGACTTATTTTTCATGCGAAGAGAAAAAAAAAACGAGTGTTGCGATGGGGAAGGTGACTGAATGGTTACTCATCGTTAAATTGAGTTTGTGCTGTGTGCCTGTGACAGCGCTGGCTTTTAGAGCCCTACTCCTCGATTACTACACAGGTACACTAAACTACTTGCTCATTTTCGTAATAAACGGTTCAACGAAAAATCCAGATGGCCAGCCTTCCGGACTCAGAAAAGTATCGCAATCTACAGGTACCGTAAGCTTGGTGGGCTTACGACAACTAATGACTTTTACGGCATTGCTATAATAACACTTATTTCATGGAACCATATAGCACTGGGAACTTGCTTCTTATTTTCTTTGGCTTAACACTCCCTAGTTTGAACGAATGCCTTGCTTTTAAATTTTAAGGTTGGTGACAATATCGAGCTCAACAATCAGGAAAGTCGGCCATGCGTTACAGGCTAATGCAGCCATGCGTTAGAAGCCGCAAATGATGTGATTGTACCAATTGTTCTACATTGCTACGTTTTAAATATTCTTCTAATCAGATGTCCACATTGTTTTTGTTGGCGATGAGCTCCTTTTCTTGTCGAAGAAATTCGAACACATATGTACTCGCGTCAACCTAGTCCCTTACTAGGGCTCTCCAATCAGTGAGTCCTGTTACAATAACAGACTCCAGCATATGTGTCCAGCCCAGCGATGCACAAATACAGTCACTTCCTGGTAACACCTCTTCTACACCTTTACTGTTAGTGCTGAGAATATTTCCTTATCACAGGGAGCCCAACACTTTTGGTTCAGGTTGGCCTAGATTCTTACTAACGCTGTCCTTCTTTGAGTCCTATTACAGTACCAGGCTCGTATATAGATATTGGCCATACCCAAGAATACTCACTCCCAATACTGCTGTCACTTATTGACACACTTTAACTTGTCTTTCTTTATGCACCTCGGTTAGACGCATTTTAGTAAAATGACGTTTCTTTTCCGACTGACTCAATACTCAGAACTTTATTTCTCAATTATGACTGATAAGTTCTGTGCCGGTTTCCATTCCCATGCGCAATCCACATAAGCCAGACAGTGCTGATCAAGTATATTCTGCGCGTTGAAAACGGCCAACACGATTAAACTTGGCTCGATTGAGCTGTGCATGAGAGTGGATCACATTTCACGGAAGAAACTATTGTATAATGTAATGACAATGGAATTTAGATATACTAACAAACTAGGGCTGAGCATGATAATTATATATATCGTTAAGGCGCAGCCCCCAGTAAAACTACCAATTTGGGTAAACTTTACAGCCGTTCACCTCAGAAACGTTAAGAATATTTGCAAAAATTTTTACGCTAGAAGTCAGAATGAACCTATGGCTATTGAATCAACTCATTACATTTTGCAAAGAGTTTGTTGCAAAAGTTATTAAATTCGAATAAAATAGCATGTTTTCGATAAAAAATTTAGTAAATCTCGGAAACTATTTTACGTACCGAATCGACTTAAGCTACGTTTGTTAGATCTAACCTATTTACATTGAATTAACTCATCAAAAGTTTAAAAAAGTTTTTTGCAACAAGTTCCTTAGAACAAAATGTGGAAATTTGATACAAATCAATGTGCATGCATGATATTTGTTCATGCGTGCAAATCACACATTTTGTTCTAGGAGTAAGTAAGTAAGCAAACTTTACTGAGACTTTTTATGACTTGACATTACAGCGTATGCTTGATGACTATGCGACATTTGACAGTATAGTCGAGCATGAAGAAACAAGTTGAACAGGGCGGGACCAAGGAGCCTTGTGGGACTCCCGATTTGATAGGGATAGGATTTGAAATGAGGTTCCCCAGTTTAATTTGGGATGTTCTATCCGAAAGAAAGCTGTATAGGATTCTGAGGATTGCGACCGGACAGGACGAAATTTTCAATTTCTACTTGAAACCGTTGATCCAAACTAAGTTGAAGGCTTTTTTCAGGTCTAGAGCACAGGTCACTGTGCATTCTTTCGTCGAAGATTGCGGGTGGGTCTATTGTGCAATAGCATTATTGCTTACCCCGTAGATAGTTCGCTTTCAAATCCAAACTGAAAATCGGGGATCAGGGGACCAGTAAAATCGTTCAAGTTTTGCAGAATAATCTTTTCAAGGGGTTACCCATGTTAGGCAAAAGGCAAATTGACCGGAAATTATTAATGTTACCTTCGCAGCCTGGTTTTGGTATTAGAATTAGTTTACTAACTTTCCAAGGTTTTGGAAATATCCATTATTAATACAATTATTGGTTAATATCGTCAAGAAGGAGGAGATGGTCTTTCTGCACTTTTTGAGTATTCTGTTCAGGATGCCATCAAGGCCGTGAGATAGCTTGCTATTTAAGGCATTTAGGAGATCTTCTACTTCCGTTTTCGAGGGGAAATATCCGGCGAAGACTGGATGTTGTGTAGAGGATGCTTTATTATAACTGGAGAATACAATTAAATAAGTGCCCCCGTACCCTTCCGTCGTTAGTAGAACCTCTGCTTTAACGTTGTTATTTAAAGCTATGTTGGATGACTCACGGCGACAATATAGTTGTTTGAAGTACTCCCAACATGCAACGATCTTGTCAGATTGTGCAGTGAAGACTTCATTCCCTCGCTTTTTAGGGTCTTTCTCAATGTCGAATTTGGAACTCTTACCGCCTGTGAGTTGATTTATAGTTTTAAAAACATCTGAAGATGGTCGAAGTGATACTCGTTATTTGCGTTTAAAGTTCCAAACCATCCCCATTGAGCCGGTTAAAGCTTCGATGATGAATACATTTAAGCCGTTGGAGCATATGCTTCCGAGTTTTTATTAATTGAAGGGTCTCCTGAATTATACATCTATAAAGCGGGCTGCGTGGTTTCTGGAAGGGGGCATGCTGGTCTAGATACTCTATAATGGCAGATGTTAGTGCCGATATATGTGTATGAGAGTTTATTTCTACGTTCGAGAGAATAATATTTTCCGGTGGGTGATTCGGAAGGAGGTGTTTGAGGTATTTTCTGAAGTTTGGCCAGTCTATGGAATTAAACGTTTTATAGTGAGGTGGCCAAGTAGGAACTGGTATGTGTGATCTAAGAGTTATGTTGAGATGGAGGCCATGATGGTCCGATAAATTGGGAATTGGGAATTGTAGGATCGTTGAGGTCAGAGGATATTATGAAGTTATCTAAAAATGAATTCCCTCTGGGAAATTTTCGGACCCCAGCATTCGCTATGGATGCTGAGAGGAGAGCATCTGCATGGAGCCATTCGAATAGGTAGTTCCCGTTAGTATTCCTTGTGGAGTCCCCCCAGTGTTCGTGTCTGGCATTAAGGTCTCCTCCGAGTACAAATGAGTCGTGGGATGAGGCTGTTGCGAGGATTTGGTTAAGTGTAAATGGGATCTGGGGACCTAGATTGCATGAAGCACGAAGCGCATGGTAGTTCTCCACACAGACTTTGTGTTGGTGGTTAAGAACTGTCTCGTTCAGAAGGAGGATGTCGGGTTGGGAGGATTTGACCAAATCAGCAATGTAGAGCCTCTTATCATGTGAAATTAGGGAGTTGATATTTAGGGAAAGAATGGTTAGTCTATTTGCAACCATAAAGATTGAAATAGAAATTGAGGAGCGCAATTGGCTTCTCTTGGGTAGGAGTGGTGTCAAAGTATGGGAGGAAAGTTCACTGAAAGAGACTCCCAGCCACTCCACGGTGATCCGTTGTAGGCGTTTGATGGGACTAAGAGTCGGTGAAATAAAAGTATGGGGCGGAGTTCCGCCCCTTAAAACTTCTGAATATGAGGTCCGATTGAAAGGAGGAGCAAAGTGGTGTGGGGTTGTCGGCGTTGGTGTAGTATTTGGATAGCTGGGGAGTGATGAGAATATGATATGAGGCGCCGTCCATTTGGCTTTACTTTCGATTGCCCTGTCCAACTATTTCGTTCCAGACAGCCGGAAAAATTGGCTGGATGCCCATGGGTCTTGCACGGCTTGTCCATATTTTTTCTGGGACAACTTTCAGAAGTATGCTCCTCCCCACATGCTACACATCGCATGTTGAATCCGCAATTGGTGGGTACGTGCTCCTTTTCGGGCGTTCCCATACGGCTCGTTGGTTCAAAATGTAGCGCAGCTTAATTATTTCATTTTTATCAGCTTGCGATCCCACTGTAATCCTAAATAAATCCAGGTCGATTTTATTTGCTCTCGACCATGCAGTGGTAAGTGAGCTGACAGACTCGAGGCCTGAATTCGGGATTTGGCTGGCTATGTCCTCTTGAATAGCCTCAGCTCCAAGGTCTGAACTAACACCCCTTAGTATCATGACAGATTCTTTCTTTTCTTTGGGGGTGAACGAGTATCCCACTGCTTCTATGTTTTCAAGTAAGTTCATGATGTTGTCATGGGCCTCGAGCCTGCCCACTGTGACTTTAAGTCGGGAGTTCGACAACTTTGTAATTCGGTACTCTAGATGAATACCATCTGTAAGGGTGTACCTATCCATGGTGCCTTTAAGCACCGTTGTTTTCAGATTGTCAATAAAAATTGTGGGGACCACACCTTTACTCGATTGTTAGTGGCGTTTGATTTATTATTTTGGCTATCGTTCGCCAGCGCGCTGAAAGGATTAGTGCTAGGTGTGGGTGGGATTGGCATAGAAACCGGGGTTTTACGTTTTGCAATTATTTTACCCTTTGCTAATATAAATCCATTTAACCTTAAAGTTAATTAGGTTAACATCTTGGTTAAAGCTTGAATTCTTTGCTGTTGCATCGTCCGCATCCATCATGTCCAAAGGCATTTCCTTGCGGGCGGCTTTAGTCTTTGGTTGCTCTGCCATTGTGTTTGTTTGCTCCGCTATCGTGTCTGCTTGCTCCGCCATCGAGTTTGCTTGCTGCCAATAACGAGTCCATTTTGCCGCCTTTGAAATCCTGGCCACGGTGTATTTGGGCGCTCGCCCAAGATGAAGTTTCTGCTTTCTTCCGGTCTTCAACTTTCAAACTTTATGTATATGATTTTGTATGATGAGATATACTTATAAATTTTCGTTTTCTAATAAGTTTTTTCATAATTTCGATATTGACGAAGTCACACGCGTACTAACAGTTTCAACTTTTAAACGTCAATCTTTTGTTCTAGGAAATTTTTTGCAAAAATCTTTTTTAAGTTTTTGATGAGTTAATTCAATTTAAATAATTGAGGTTTAACAAACACAGCTTAAATCAACTGGGTACGTTAAGTAGTTTCCGTGATTTACTACATTTTTTAACGAAAACATGCTGTTTTGTTCGAATTTTGTAATATTTGCCACAAACTTTTTGCAAAATGTAATGAACTGATTCAATAGCCAAAGGCTAATTCTAATTTCTGCTTGTAAAAATTTTGCAAATATTCGTAAGGTTTCTGCGATGGACAGCTGTAAAGTTTACCAAAATTGGCAGTTTTACTGGGGGCTGCGCCTTAAGTGGTGAATAAAAGAAAATCTGAATCATGAATGTAGAAAGCTTTACAAGTGCATCGAATTTGTTAGCGGAATTTTATCTTGATTTAATGTTTTGAGAGCAATTAAATTTAAAGGGGTTCCAAGACCTAATAGTTTCCATGTAGTACTCCTGTGATTTTAACCTTAATTGAATGATCGTCACTGCTGCTCTTCTGATATCAAAACTGCATTTTGCAGAATTCTAATGTACACATTCGACTTTGCGCTAATTGTCTCTTCCCAAATACAGTGAGTGTCACAATTCATCCGATCGCATAAAGGTTCGAGTATGGGACGAAGACAATGACCTCAAATCGAAACTTCGGCAGAAGCTGACGCGTGAATCAGACGACTTTTTGGGTCAAACTATCATTGAAGTTCGTACATTGTCCGGCGAAATGGATGTTTGGTACAATCTCGAGAAACGAACGGACAAGTCTGCCGTCTCTGGTGCTATACGATTGCATATCTCAGTGGAAATCAAGGGTGAAGAAAAAGTTGCGCCTTATCACGTCCAATACACCTGCTTGCATGAGAATTTATTTCATTACTTGTGTGAAGATAACACCGGCATGGTAAAGTATTATATTTCTTTCAACCAAATTCCTTTCAATAATTTAATCAGCCATCAAAGATGAGTGATGATATTACAAATTGAAGGTGAATTGAAAAGCAGTGTACAAGTACTTGTAATTTGAATTTATCAGGGCATATTTCAACAAGTCGTTCAATTTCAAATTTTGGTTTGAATCCTCATATTTAACATTAGATATGACTTTGTAGATGTAAATCACACATAACTTATTCAATTTTAGAAGCAATCATTTAAGGATCAAGGTAATATGCAGTCGTAGATCCATTAGAAATAGTTGTAAAACCCTGCCGTGCGAATTTTGCGCTTTTAAGTTATCCTCTCTCTCCATGCCATATCCTTGTACACTGGCTTTTGCATCCATCTTTCACACAAACAATGTAACAAACTTAACAACTTATTCTTACATTCACCCTCTTCCTCCCTCTCAAAAAAATAATGAAACAAAAACAAAATCAGGTAAAGCTTCCCCAACAAAAAGGCGATGATGCATGGAAAATTTATTTCGACGAAATCCCACAAGAAATTGTTGACGAATTTGCCATGCGTTATGGAATTGAAAACATTTACCAAGCTATGACACATTTTCATTGCCTATCAACAAAATACCTGTGTCCTGGTGTACCGGCCGTTATGAGTACCTTACTAGCTAACATTAACGCCTACTATGCCCATACGACAGCATCGAGTGCGGTATCGGCTAGTGATCGTTTTGCAGCTAGTAATTTTGGGGTAAGTATTTTGTGCAATACAGATTGGAAATCAGATCAACACACACTTCAACTCACAACCAAATTGAACAAATGCCAAATTCAGAAAAGTTAACGTAGTCGAGCGCACACTAACCGGTAGTTGTCCAATCTTTTGTTACCACAGCGTGAATCGAGTGATTTTAAAAAGATTGGACATACTATCGATTAGTTTGTATTACTTATTGTTGTAACCACCATCAACACCACACACATTTTTTGCATTTGCCCTCACTATCGCCATGCAGTCAAACTTTTCATAGTGACAAGAACAGTACACCGTCTTCCCAAAAGAATGATTTTTTCAACGATTTTTGTATAAGTTCCATTGAATGCTTCTTTGCTAAAATATAATCACGTTTTAAATATATTTTGCTACGCGGTTTTTAAGACACTTTGATATTATTATTCTAGTCAATTATTTTGAGCTTATCTACGAATAATATTGCTAGTTAGAAAGGCCATTGTTGATAACTCCATATTGAACTTGATGCTCCACAGGTAGAGTATGCTGAAGATTATTGCTGATTATCTCGTTGATTGAATAGCCTTTTTCAGTCAAATCCTAATTACCTCTTTTCAATTTATTGTTAAAATATCAAAATGTTTACTCCTGAATAACTACTTCTTCTTCAGTGGCGCGAAATTTCAAAAAGTACCTTATCCAGGAGGATAGATCACATCCAGCCTTACTGCACCTTGCTATAGGTATCCAATCTTCCGGCATACGTTCGACATGCCCGGCTCATTGTACGCTAATAGAAGATTGTGGCCCGTTAACAAAGCTATAGAACTTGTCCCGGACAATTTTTCGTTCAAAATCATCCATCCGATGTCTTCATCAACGCCCACGTTTCACACCCTTTGAGGAGTATGTGTTTTATCAACATTCTGTAAATTTTTATTTTGGATGTTGATGCAATTTCTTAGATCTCATTAGAGGTAGGACTGCAAAGTACATTTTAGTTACTTAAATATGCGCTGCTTAAATTCATCTTTCTCGTTGCCGACCTTCAAAAGCTCCGCCCTGAAGTAAATAAAACTATCTGCCTGCTCAAAGTCGCGATGATAAAATGTGAAAATTGTCGCTCTTGCGGTGCCTTCCGTTTAATTTTAGTTTGCTGCTTTGCTGATTGAGCTAACTCTTAAATTATCTCCAGCACGAAGGGTAATGATCATTGTATTGACGTCTTTGGCATGTACCACCAATTACGCAATCTCCATGACCAGCGTTCCATTTGCCCCCTTTGGACGAAATATTGCTTGCTACGTATACAACTATCAGGTTGCAGGTGGCGTCAAACTTCCACTGCAGTTTCCTTAGTACTCGTCCCACAAAAGCACATTGGCAAACTATTCGACATCCCTTTTCTCAATATTCCACTCTGTAGGTAAAGATCGAACAACTGCATAACGAGAAAAACTGCCGCTGAACTCGTGCTATATACTGATGATCTCTCGCAAAGTTGTCTCTCTGGACTCTCCACTTTTGCACTATAGGCACAAACGACTCTGAAGTAAATGTTATGCCTGGAATAGCTCCCACACAAAAAGTCCAGCAAAAAGTGGATGTATTGCTAATGTTCATAACGAATTCGTCGCTTTTGTTTTCACCTTTTAATCTGAATGAGGCATTCCCGATTCAATTGCCTTGACATTGAAGTCACCGCCGAAAGAAATCCGCCTATCAGTGTTCGAGATAGCATTCTCCAGTGCGTCAAACCTGCTCTTGTAGGATAGTATTTGCTCATTCAGTGTTAGATAGTCACTAAAGAATGACATATGTATCTAAACACCTGATAAGTACAAAATCATCTCCTTGAACATTGCTCTGAACACTGCCCCAAGAAGCATTATCTTGCACTCATATAGTACCAGATTACTTCCTGAACCATTCTGCCTGTACCTGTTGTGTGTTGTTTACATTTCAGAAGCAGACAACTCCCTTTTCCTTCACTACTTGGTCCATCAGATCCTGTGATATTACGCTGTGATCCAGTCTGGATTCTGGACCACAAGCCACATCTTTGGCCTTGGTGCATTCAATTTGCACAAGACACAGCATGCTGAATTTCTGAAATCTTTCACATTGCCCGAGAGGAGGGCATGCTTCGATCTGATTCTTTGCAGTTCGGCGAAATATGCTCTAATGCAAAGCATCTACAATATTTGTTTAGAACAAATCTTTGAAGAATTCCGCATACATCTCAGCCGATAGGAATTTTTTTTCTTGATTAGGAGTTGCTCGGTGTTCTTTCCTGGGAAGTCCATAATTGAGACATTTTGCCCTCTTCAATTTGCAGATTTCAACCTTTTTATGAAAGCTCGACTTAAGCATCTTCTGTGATACATTCTGCATTGCTGGTTGCAATCGATATTATTGGTTACAAGATCGACGATCAAGGTTACTGCTTTCGGTCCTAGCATTTGTAAATGAGCCCTTCTCTTTGCCTGATCTGGTCTCTCGTACCATGTTTATGCTGGCTTCAATTTTTTCTAGCTTCACAATTCTCCTTTTTTTCTTGAGGACGTCAACATATCCAATCCCTTGATTTTACAAGAATAGCGTCACTGTACTGTTTGCGTCCCTTGGATTTGGCGCTTAATGACACTTTTGGCCTAGAGATGCTGAGCCGATTTCACAGTTTTTTATCTACCTTCAAGTAAACCAAGTGGTAGTAAGATTTGATCTCGTTGTCTTGATTGAACATTGTTTACTCATTTCCCTTTTCTCTTCTGCTCTTGTTGGGTTTAAGAGGCCTACGAACTATTCTTTTCCGCTAGAAAGAAGGTTTACTGGTGCGGCTTTGTCTTTGTTCAACTCTTTCAGCGTGCCTTCTACCTTCAGCCATCTACAACGCCAGAATTGACTTCTAGCCGATATTGTTTTTTCACGACTTAATTGACAGTTGTTGGATTGCGCTGAGGCTCCTCTTCACTTTCAAGATGGTGCTGATGTTTCGCATCACTCGCTCTTCTATCCATGGCTATGCTTTTAGCTAGTGCAGGCTTCGGTGGAGCGTGAAACCCACTATCAGTTGATAGTCCAGCGAGTGCTCCTGATCCCGGCTACCAACTCTATCCTATTCCTGAACCCTTTGTTTGGAGAGAAAGCTTCAGTGAGTTCGGTTTGAACTTTTTGTCTGGCAATCGGCGGACCAATTTTGGTAAGATTTATGTTTCAAGGAGTAGATTGTAAAATATATTTGGATCTATACTACCATAGAGTTGTATTTTTCCTTCAAAAGGTTGTATTTTTCCAATTTGCTGCACTGTCAGCATTCCAGCTCTAAAGCCTCCTTGGTATTCTCCAGTGATTCCCTCAGTGCCGACAATTAATTGACGTTCGATGATTTTTCACTACCAATTTTTTAGAACTTACACAATTAAGATATTACTCTACCACTTTGGAAACAGACTTGATTCCTTCATTGTATTCTAGACAAATCACGCTTTTGCCTCAGTCTTCCAGAATTTTCTTTTTGATCCATCTTTTTTTTTCAATGAGTCTATGAATATTCACGCTGAATAATTTTTTGTCTACCTTCAATATCTCTGCAGAACTCCGTCCACTCCATGTGGTTTATTCAGCTTCAGGTGGAGGGTTGCTGAACTCACTTTTTCGAGAGGTTGTGTGGGCGCGCGCCGTTAGTTTAGAGCGTTCGATATACTCGATCCAATAGGTGGTAATCCAGCATAAGAATCTAAACATGTTGAAAATAATCGTTTCTTAATCTCATTTTCGTTGGCTATGATATTATCATCCTCGTCTTGCACGGCGTTACTTCTGGTTCAAATCTTTGTCCAAACAATTTCACTGTACTGAATGCAGCTCTTTTGTTACTGTTTTGCATATCGCCAAATTGTAAAATTTAATTATTGCTGTATTTGTACTATTTTTGTCTGAGGATCTTTTTAGCGCCAAACAGCATTCATCTGTTATTAAAGGCAGTTCGTCAAAAGTTTTTTTTTAATGAGTAAAATTCATCCTTAAAGACGTCATCATTTCATTGGTTGAATTATGGTAGTTGATAAGCCATGTGTTGAACTTGCATTCTTGCTAACACCACTTCTCAAATTTATAACCGAAGCATTGCCCAAACAAGACCTTAAAATATTATCGGAGTCATATATTTTGCTTAAGCATGGCCTATCTATAAGACATTTAGCTCAAACTAGGTCTCAAATAGGTCCAATTGACAATCAAAATGGTCTAAGCAAGGCCAAAAAATAGCCTAAACGTGGTCCAATTTTCAGTGAATTAGGAACAAAAGTTGCCTAAAAAGGGCCAAAGATGGTCTAAAAGTGGTACAAACCCGTCCTAAAAGTGACCTAAAGTCAGCTTAAAATTGGCACAAACTCAGCCTGAAAGTAGCCTACACAAGACTCAAAAATTATTAACGTGCATTTGATACAAAAATATTTTTTATGAGATATCTGAAACATGGAACGTACATGCATTTTGTATTCTACAGAGTGAATCAAAAATCAATTCTTATGTACATCAGCAATAATTAAAAGTTGATACTACAACAAACTTACTTGCGTAATAATTTTCATGTATTTTTATACACTGTCCTTTTAGCAAATATAACAATGCATTTCATGTTTTACGAGTGTACGATTCTTACTAATGGAACAAACTACCAGTTAGAGGCAAAGTAACATGATTTTATAGTGCTCGGAACTTAACAATAATCAATTAGGCTTTGTTTGGGCCTATTTTAGACCCTAAATAATTTTGCTCATATTTATATACAAATTATTCCTATTTTGGGTTAGTTGGCCCTTTTTAAGGTCCGCTTAGATTTTGCACATGTTTTGCTGTCGAAAAAATAATGCGATCAATTTTTAAGCCCAATTTCGGGCTAAGATTAGGCCAATATCGCTCCACATTTGCAGCGAGGAATAACCTTAACCTAAGAGTTTATTCAGTTTATGGTATAATTTATTAATGCTTAACGACAGATAACAAAGGAAACCGAACCCAAAAATTAATTCCATGTCAACTAGTCAGCGTTAATAGATTCACTAATTTCAATAATCAACTGGTAGTCCACCTGGTGTAGTGGTTGGAATGCTCACCAGGTAAGCCGAAAATCACCGGGTAAATCCCATTGGTGACAACGAGATTTGTTCCGAGTGATTCTTTGGACGAACTATAAGCCCGTTCAGTTATGATACGTACTGGTTTAAAATCAGAACGTATCGCAGCTGTGTTGACGGACATACGGCGAAAGCATGGTACTGAACACATCACCTCGTGTAGCAATACATACGATCAAGATAAGCGAAGACCCAAAAGGGGCTGTAGTTCTAAAACAAAAACAAAATCATCAAATGAGGCCCTTTTTCTCGTATATTCTACAACGGTTTAATCCTGATTTTTCCGTCCCACTGTAACCAGCTATTTCCCATTAGCTTGTCCAATGAGATTTCTAAAATGTTTGTTAAACTATCAGTCGGTTGATTTCCAATATACTGCAGGGCAATTATACACAATCGTTCAATATCAATTTAGCAGATAGTATTGCTTTTTTTAATGATTTAGTTTGCTTTTTAAAGCAGTGCAGCTATCATATATAGAGTAGTATTAATAGTCACACCAAGTAAACGCCTTTAGTTTTGGTAGTATGTTTGTCAAATTCAATGGCAATAAACCGTGAATCAATCAAAAAATGTAGTGGTCTTCCAAAATGACTTTCGTTTGAGGGACCCTCAATCGTTGTATGGTGTCGTCAAAATCTTAAAAACCAAACGCACAAAAGATTCCTCAAAATGCATGCACGAAACCAACAACAACTTTAAATATTCATTTCCTATCATCACTTATTCGTAAAAAATTTATACTTTCAATAGAAAGAGAAATTCGTCAAACTTTTGGACCAACTTCACAATTCATTGCGTATCGATTTATCAATGTATCGAAATAATTTTCCTGCATCGAGTCAAGAAAAACTAATGGATTTGAAGTCAACTGTCGATCTACTCACCAGTATAACTTTCTTTCGGATGAAGGTAAGCATAAGTACAGTAAGTATCAGAGTATGTTAAAATTCCTTTGAGTATGGTCCTGTAAGGCTAATTTTATGTCCATAACCGTTCAAGAGGTTTAAAAGTATTTATTCTCTATTAAATCTCAAAAGCTTTTCTTTCCTAGCAGAAAGCTTGTCTCACAAGCAATTTAAAGTTTTGGACATCCGTACCTCAAAGCTTTATTGAACCTCGCAATTTTTCCGAAAGGATACGAAAAAATTAATCCTGCTCTAAATTGATATGCTCAAATCAAATAATTTTATACTTTTTCAACAGGTCCAAGAATTGTCGAGTCCGCCTCGTGCAAGCACAGTCGTTAAGGATTGCGTAAAGGCCTGTCTTAGATCCACTTATCAATTCCTTTTTGAAAATTGCTATGAACTATTCAACCGGGAATTCCAGGTAAATAAAAAAAAAACACCAAATAGAAATTGTTGTTTTCGCATAATTTAGGTCGATAGCCAAATGGTTACAATGTAATGGTCTGTCAAAGGATATCTCACTAGCTAACATGTAGACCACTTGTGTGTGTAAATTTTTTGAGCGAATGTTGATTGCAGCTTGCAATGATCTGTGTTTTGTTCCCCAGTCTCTAATTACTAAATGTCCAATTTCTATCTCTTGAAAACCACAATAGGTGGATCCAAACGAGGCTAAACGTGACCCTGACGATCATGGACCAAAGCTGGATAACGTGGAATTCTGGCACCGACTAATTGCGCTTATTGTATCCGTCATAGAAGAGGATAAGACTGCTTATGGAACTGTTTTGAATCAATTCCCTCAGGAGCTTAATATTGGACAGGTACTTAGCTTTTCATGAATTATATTTCACTAGTATCACTAATTCTGCCCTATATTGTGCGTAGCTTTCGGCTGCAACCATGTGGGGCCTTTTTGCTGTCGACATGAAGTATGCGTTGGAGGAGCATGAGCAGCATCGACTGTGCAAGTCATCAGCTTACATGAATTTACATTTCCGTGTCAAGTGGCTTTATACAAATTACGTACGCGAAGTTCCACCATATAAAGGAGCCGTCCCTGAATATCCTGCATGGTTTGAACCATTCGTGATGCAGTGGCTAAATGAAAACGATGACGTGTCGCTGGAGTATCTGCATGGCGCTTTCAACCGTGACAAGAAAGATGGGGTAAGTCATTGAAATGTTTGTTATAATATTACCGTTCCTTCAGAGCCACGTTACGAATGACACTTCCTGGCTGTATTCAGTAACAGCTCCATGCTTATCTTTAAGCCATTGGTTTGTGGTTTTAGAGCTCTTTCAAAGTTTTTTGATGACAAACTACTTCAATGTGAATAGCCAAAAGAAACATTTGGGAAATGTTATGCTCTATTGATTTACAAAAGGGCATAATGCAGATCACACTGCGGACTTGGCTTGCACTGTTATCGTGAGTGGTACTACAACTATGAAGACCGTCTACAGATGATTTAAAAAGCTTAAAGCTTGCAATTTTGACTTACCTAATAGGTGAAGTACTCAATAACCACCCATCAACGATAGATTATGAAGATTTCGCTTGCTGAAAATCCACGATATAGTATACGCAAGATAGCCGATACCACTAACTTTCTCAAGACAAAGCTATAGGGTTTTCCAATAAGAAGTGTTATTTTGAATAGATCTTGTGATTTAACACCTTGTGACTTCTTCCTTTGGGGCCACGTGAAAGAGAAGGTCTACGCCAACAGCCCAGCGTCGATTCAAGACCTCAAAGATGGAATTCGTGAGGCTATCGAGGACATAGGGCAGCCACTTTGCGATTTGGTATGGAAAATTTCATGAAAAGGATATTAGCCTGTAAGGCCTGGTGGTCATTTTCCTGATGTTATTTTTCACTATTAACGGCATACCTTCCTCTTTACAATGAAATAAACATCTGATCATTTATATTAAAAAATGGTATTTTTCTTGTAACATCAAAATAACACCTCTTATTGGAAAACCCTATATTATGACATTGTTGCGGTGAGCCTTCCTTCTCAACGACGAGCTTCGGCTTTGTATGATAACAGATAATAGAGATTACATTTGTGATAAGAAGCGTAAGGTATACTACAATACAGCTGGACCCGTAACTTGTGAATTGAACATCATTCACCAAATAGGGAACCTGCTATCTAACTGCAATTTGAAGCCAATTACATCGCAAGCAATTGAATTCAACGTCATGATCCCAAAATATGGCTATATCACTTTAAAAAAATCTGCCAATAAACATAGTTTTTGACAGAGTTTGTGTGTGGGTAGACAGAACTACACTCATATCAGAAGGGTTTTGCACTCAACCTACGATATGCAGACACCAATAATGAACGAACTCAAGAAAAACGTTAAAGACATCCAGCAACAACAAACTCATACACGCTTTAAAAGAAAACCCATTGTTACTCTTTTTTAGCCTGCCGCTATTTTGGCACCATTACTAACAACCATTGACTGAATGAAATCTTTGAAACGTTTTTTTTATTCATTTTATCTGATAATTTGGATAAGATCTAATCAACAGTGTAGTGTCTGGTTTGATAAAAAGCCCGAATGGTGGAAAATCTGTACATTGTTTTTGTTATCATAGGAAATCTCAAACAAAAATAATATCAGATTTCATTATAACGAGACAAAAATCACTAGTCCGTATCGACAGACCACCGATTGAAGGTGCACGAGATAGTTGAGACAGTAGGCATTTCAAAAGACCGCATATGTCAAATTCTGCATGAAATTTTAGGCTTGAGAAAGCTGCGAGGCGATGGGTGCCGTGTTTGAGACCACTTCAGAGCAGTGTTTGACGCCATTTAAACGCAATATGAAGGAGTTTCTGCGTTGTTTCGTGACTGCCGATGAAACATGGCTCCACTGGTATACACCAGAGACCAAGGAGCAGTTGAAACAGTAGACTTCACACGGCGAACATCCTCCGAAGAAGGCGAAGATGATCCTATCGGCCGGAAAGATGATTTCCACTGTTTTCTGAGATTCACAAGGTGGGATGCACAAGGTTCTCAATTATTACCAATTTCCAGCTATTTCCTGTTAATTTGGGGTACCTGCTTGCAAAATATTTCCTTAATTGTCCGTCCGTCCGTCTTTTACAACCCCGCCCCAGTGGGGAAAATTTCTTGGTTCGACATCCAGAACTGACGACTATCCTGGTGAATAACTTTAATGTTGAATTGCTGGAGCTGAACAACCCATCACGCCAATCATCCATTTGGGAGCTTTAAAATATTCAGCCACATCAATGTAATTACGCTGAATCGACCTCCTTATATTTATTTATTTTTATTTTGTTGCTTTAGCACTAAAGATCCTTTCGGGCTTTCACTTGGAGATAGTTTGAGTCTCTCATCTTGATCGAATGTATCGGCACTCAAGAAGGTGGTATGGTTAGTACTATGCTTTGACCGTTGATTCGTCCATCCAGTTGAGATACGTTCTGATTTTAAACCAGTTCGTATCATAGCTGAACAGGCTTATAGTCCGTTCGAAGAATCACTCGAAACAAATCTCATTGTCACCAACGGGAATCGAACCAAGGACCTCCTTATAAAGAACCAGACAATTTTTGTACTGCCTACAGTACTGCCAATATTCCTTACTTCCTTCGTCCAACTACGACTGAGGTAGCAAACTGCTTTGTCCCCTCCATATGATCCTGGCGCAATACCGCTCCCGCCCCCAACCCCGTACTGGGACCATCGGTCTATTCGTTAGCGGGGTTGGTCAATTCATGGTAAATCAGGATTGATGCTGTGGAGAACTTTTTTGTGACACATAAATGCACCCTCGCATTAGGTCAACCATTCAAACGGCCCAGTAAACGTGACGCGATCCGATCTGAACCGACAGTACCACGAGACTATGCCCAGAAATTGCCGTGCTTTCATTACGTTCGTCGATCGTAAAATGTTAAGTACACTCCACCTTGTCTGGTTCTACACGTCATCATTACATTAATTCATTACATAACCCAAATTTTAAGAAAAGGAAGACAAAATTCGTTCTTTTCGCAACACACTCGAAGTCCTGCCTCACCCAGCCGTGGTTACTCTACTCTGGGCATTTATGTAAATGAACACGTGAAGTTCCAGAGCAGGTCCCAGTATATATCAACTGTTGCTATGTAGCAATGGCTTTTCAGAGGCTGAATGGCATTCGGATGAACTAGAGCTAACCTTTACCTGGGATGGTAAACGCTGTGAAAGGTATTGAATTGATGTCCAGGATGAACAGATATTAGGCATTTCGAAGCTTATTCAGCATAACAGAAATAATCAGAATCAAACATCATTCTGATACTTTATTTTGTTTCTGAATTCGACACAAAGTTGATGTCCTACTGAGCTGTAGATGAAATGTGTTAATATTGCTTATACAATCAAGACCCTGCCCTATAAGTCCCCGCAACTAAACTATGGAGCTCCTCCTTCTCTTTCTGATTCAACTCAAACCTTTCTTGCAGTTCGTTCAGAGTAGCTACGGTGGCGAACTCCCACGACTCACTTCTCAGATCAACACTTTTTCAACAAACCGCAAGAAATATGTTCCCAATACAAGGGAATGGTTCATACAAGCATCGGCATCCATTTTTTCTGGCTTTTAATCAAAAGCGGAGTCTATACTTCACCCTCTTATCTCTTGTTTGCCATTCTGATTGAGTTGTGCTTGACTGGATTCTTTTCAAAGCCCCGAGACTCAGCTTTCCCTCCAAAAACCAGGTAAATGACTCGAAAGGCAGCTAGACCAAGCAGTTCCACTTCAAGAATATCCTTTTTTAAATTCAGATGGTTGTCATCTGGCACCTTCCTCAAGGCAAAGTCCATCCGCTTCTCTTGACCGGTAGGTTTCCTTTATCTACCCATGCTCCATATGCCGTCTAGTGAGCATGATATTCGTTTCCAGGCGGCCTAGTCGTGGTATGTTCTTCAATCAGTGTTGCACGTAAAGGCGTACTTTTTGCGCAAC